>JALJCO010010479.1:0-10535 GCA_023101725.1 Atherinomorus stipes | reverse complement strand
CAGGTATGTGCATGTTCCAACCACACCCCCATGAGAACAAAACAAAATCTCTCTGAAAAGAATGAATGAATTTACAGTATGACTCAGCAGCAACGTCCCATACATGGGAAATGAATCAGTCTACGGTTCATTGTTGTGATTCTTTTTAAAAGGCTCTCCTTCAAAACAATTTGCTGTTCTTCTTCTGTATTTTTTTCAAATGTTGACTTTGTTTCATGCGTAGATGTCAGCGGTCTTGGTCCAGCGCAGTCAGACTTTATGAGCAGCAGGCTGTTGGCTAGGTGATATGTACATTTGCATTTAGAAGATGATGGAAATGTAGGTAAAGGAAAAGAAAGAAATACTCTTGAGGTGTTTTTTGCCAGTTTCAGAGAAGATTTGAAGAAGATAAAGAAAAATGGGAGCAACTTGGTGATCTGTAAAGATTAAAATGAGAGGACTCGCCACCTGTTTCCAGTTTAAGGTGTAGCTCACAACTGATCAACATATTCCCAGATGTGATTATTCAAGATATCGCCGAAAGGAAGATTTTGAAGACCTCTCTCCTCTTTCTGTTTATGAATATCAAGTGTAGTATTTGTTGGCTTCTTCTCTTAACCATTTAGAACGTAGCACATCCTGCCCCTCTAGCAACATTCCAGGCCAGTAGCTGTTATCCCGATCAGATCCATCAACTTCTAATGTGTGGATCAAACCCACAATGTTGGAACAATATTTTTAATATTTTAGTCCGCTATAAACCCAAAGGAAAAGCACATTACTACATGTGCTTCATGGGGTTACGTTTTCCTAAAGGGCACAGAAAACAGATCAAATTAAAAGCACATAAAGGATGCAGAACATGAAACTGTCAGTATAACACCTGGTCTATCAGCCCCTCCTGGAGAACTATGTTTCTTTGCACTGTGCAGATTGTATGTCCTTTATTTTAGTTTTTCTCATGTATGTGGGATCTTTACATTCTACATTTATGAGACTGTTTCTTTTTTCCATGTCATCCAGTTGAGTTTTGCTTCCAGCTCCTGTTTTGCACCTGGTTTCAATTTGCAGATCGTTTCAGTTAAAGCATCTGACCCATTTTATCAACCAAGCTTGGAGCTGCTTCTGACACTCAAAGTTTCTGAAACTGTCACTTCTGAGCAGGAAGGCTTTGAAAAAACACTGTCCTTTACCCTAATTTTCATGCTCTCCAGAGAGAACTGGAAAGCAGTTTGGTGTAGCCAGGAAGAGGCTCTAATGGGGTTGATGGAGATCAGGTATGTAGATGTGGACACGTTTTCCTTTTTAACCCAGTGTGAGAGTTGAGGGTCCAATCACTGAGCCTCCAACTCACCCTTCACCAGCCCCACCCTAGAACCACTGTGGCACACCTAAAATAGGGTCACCACATTTGAGATTTTATTTGTGAATATTTGGTGATTTATTTAAACTCCAGTAATTTTTCCCTGTAAAAGTGGGGGCGGAACCTTTGTTTCTCTCTCGTTGCGCTGGGGAGCGGTAAAGGGGCGGACGCTTCCGCTGTTTCATCAGACGTGATCTGGGAGAGAAACTATCTGATCACATGAACTCTAGTTTAGTCAAAGGTATCTCCCTCCTTAACAAAGAGTTACTGATTACTCAGCTAGCAGACGACACTACACTTTTTTTTAAAAGATGAGAAACAAATTTCTGTTGCTTTAGATGTTATTGCTGAGTTTTCAAGGGCGTCCGGCCTATCCCTGAATTTAAATAAGTGTGAGCTTATGGCAATCAAAGACTGTACAAGTACTGCTCTCTACAACATTCCTATTAAAAAAGAGGTGAGATATTTAGGCATTTTGCTCTCAAAAGATGAAGATACAAGATGTGCCTTTAACTTTAATCCAATAATAAAAAAAACACAAAGAAAATTGAACCAGTGGCTCTCAAGGGATTTATCACTTCGAGGAAGAGTCTTGCTCACTAAAGCAGAGGGCATCTCTCGCTTGACATATGCAGCTTTAGCTTTGCATGTAGACGATAAATTACTTAAGGAGATTGACAAAATGCTGTTCAATTTTATATGGAAAAACAGATCACATTACTTGAAGAAAAGTGTTCTTATGAATTCATATGAAAATGGTGGTCTCAATTTTCTTGATTTTCATACTTTAAATAATACATTTAAAATCAATTGGCTGAAACAACTTTTTAGAAACCCCAACTCGATATGGAACACCATACCTCTCCACATATTGTCAAAGATTGGTGGCATTCATTTTTTTCTAATGTGTAATTATGATGTTTGTAAAATCCCCCTGAAACTGTCTGCATTTCATCGCCAAGCCTTCTTATCATGGTCACTCATCTACAAACACAATTTTTCACCACACAAATATTATATCTGGAATAACAAAGATATTTTGTATAAACACAAATCACTCTTTATGGAAAACTGGTTTCAGAAAAATATCATACTTGTAGATCAACTTTTTAATAACGAGGGCCTCCTTTTATCCTACAATGAATTTCTGTCAAAGTATGGTTTTCCTGTAACACCCATGGAGTACGCCAAAGTGTTTGGGGCTATTCCCTCTGGAGTATGTATGCTTTTTAAACATCAACAGAGGATTGATCCTCATAACACATCTTTGCTGTCTCCTATTAATACGCCTGTAGGAAAAATCTGTTTATCTAGTTATTCCAGAAATAATAAGTCAGTAAGAACTTTATTTCAAATGAATACTATGTCTTTGCCTCATGCTGTTTCTCATTGGAACTCATTTGTGGATGATGTGCAATGGAAAAAGGTTTGGCTGATTCCTAATAAATTTCTGATAACGAATAAGATTAAAGAAATCTCCTTTAAACTGATCCATAGAATTTACCCAGCTAAAGTCTTCATACAAAATAGATTCAAACTGAACATTGATATACAATGCAGCTTCTGTAAGAACTCCCCTGAAACAGTGCTCCATTTATTTTGGAACTGCCAATTTGTTCATGTGTTCTGGCAAAAAAATATGCAGTCTGATCCAGGATAAAATTGATGATAGTTTTATTTTGTTCTGGAGGGATGTGTTGTTTGGTATTGTAGCAAAGGACCCACATAGTAATTCTACTGTGTACCTAATAAATCTACTTCTTATTATGGCCAAATTTTATATCCATAAATGCCGATCTAGAGGTAGAACGCCATGCTTTATTGCATTCTTTGGTGAATTCAAACAATACATCCACTCCATCCAATATTCTGAAAAGCAAAAAGCAATTAAAACATTGTCTGTATGCGATATGTTCAATTTACTGTCATAGATTGTAACCCCTTAGCTTATTTCTTTTATGTCTTTTTCTTTCCTACTTGTTGCTTTTCTTGTATTGCACTTTTACTCGGATCAATTCAAGTGTACTTTCACTTCATGTCTTAAGTTGCTGATCCCATGTGTTCAAGATATATTTTCTATTGAATAGACAAATGTATCATTGTCTGTAAATTCATTAAGTGCAATAAAGGTTTAATACAAAAAAAAAAAAAAAAAAAAAAAAAAAAAAAAAAAAAATCTGGGAGAGAAACGATCTGCATCCTGTCCTCACTTCTCCTCTTTCACCTGCTTTAAACAGGTTGGTAAATCACCAGAAATGCTTGTATTTAGCTAAACATTATTTTGTGAGTTTTCTGTGTGCAGTTGACGTTGTTTGCATCAATTTAAAATGACGAAAAGTAACTTTCAGAAGTACGTTTTCCCGAGCGGCCGCCATTTTGTGTGCCACGAGTCACACAGTCAAGACAGTTGTTAGGTATATTTTGGAGATTTCCTGTGCACATGCTGTAGCTTTTGATAACAAGAATTTAAATGCACTTACAGAGAAACAAGCATTTTATTTGTATTTTGCACTGGTTCATTGTGTCAACTTTGTTAAATTCTGGACTTTATTGTGTTTTATGGGAAAGTGTTTAAAGTTAACATAAGCACATTTCATGCTGCATATTTCAGTGCCTGTACATTTTACAGTAGCTTAATTTTGTATTAGCTTGGCTTATACCAAGAGGTAAAATGCGCAATTCTTGTGAAGTTAACGCTTCATTTAAGTGCTCTGAACCAGTATTAGACTGAGATTTATAAAAATGAGTGACTTTATGCACAGATTGTTAATGTAAATACATGATTATTCAGATGTGTTCATCTCAGGAAAATAAGTGACCAAGAAGATTTTGTGACATGAATGTAAAACTGAAGATGGTTTAATGGACTTTGAGAACTGGATTAAGGAACTGATTAAGCAGAGTTTAAACAAACTGAAGTTAAAAAAATGCAGTACTGTTTGTGACAATGTTGTTAATAAATCAGACGTGATCTGGGAGAGAAACGATCTGCATCCTGTCCTCACTTCTCCTCTTTCACCTGCTTTAAACAGGTAACATATTTGTTAATGTGGTCATCAACCCCTTGAGACCCGTAACAAATCTTGGGGGGCTCGTCCGGGATCAGCGCCACCTGCTGGTTTGGAGCTGATCCATTGATGACATCTGGGACCAATGCTGAAGCTGATACTGGTGTAGAGCCGAGACGGAGAGGGAGCTGTCTGCGAGCTGAGCGATTCCATCGAGAGGGACAAGGAAGATTTGCCATGGCCGAGAGTGGGAGAAAGACCCTGGTGTGGGACATCAGGAAAAGCCTACTTACTTTGTCAGCCAAGGAACTCTTCAAGGTCGCCAAAGATTTGGGTCCAGCTGCAGGACAGGACCAGCCTGAGCTCGAGGAAGGAGACCAGGAAGGTTGCTTCGAGCACATCAGTTCTTTCATGTACAGTAAGCATTTACTTGAGTCAGAGGACAGTGGGATGGTTGAGTTATTAATCTTAAAGGATGGTATTGATGCTGTAATTAAGAGCAGAGATTTCTCACCTGTGTCTGATGATGAAACGCATATAGATGCACAGACCATCCCTGTTCCCACTCAAACATTGTTCGCATCCCACAACACAGTTACTGGTCCTCCAGAAACTGTCCAAGTCACCAATGCAGATAATGCAACCCGGCCGCCACAGGCTACAGATACAGTCAGCCATGCTAACCCAGTTGACCCTTTGTCTAGCCAGCCTAACATCCCTGCAGCTAGCTCCATGAGTTCAGTCAAGGCTGTTTCTGACATCACAAATGTTGAGCTACAGGAGATGCTCAGCAGCTATGAGGAGCTGGGTAGAAAGCTAAGACAGAGCATGTTGCCACCTGCTGAACAAGCACTTGAACGTTCATCACTTCCAGGTCAAACTGGTAAATATAACTGTGAGCCAGTCCAGAAAGAAACACCCATGCCCGCAACATGCCGGGAAGGGATCATCTCTCTAAGAGATCTCTCCTATCTCCAGAGGAGAGAGTTTAAAATACAAGGGGGGCAAGTTGGAGATCATTCATCAGACATAAGCTACAATAACATCTGTAAGCAGATTGATGAAGGACTCAGAGAAGGCTTCCAGGACACTGAGATAGTTCGAGGTGTGCTCAGAATAATCAAGCCTGGGACTTTTAAAGATATGCTTATCAATAAAGATGACCTTACTGTGACAGAACTGAAGGGATTCCTTCAAGCCCATCTAAGAGAGAAAAACAGCACAGAGTTATTTCAGGAGTTAATGTGTGCCCGACAAGATGAGAACGAGACACCACAGCAATTCCTCTATCGTGTGATCGGTTTGAAGCAGCGTGTCCTGTTCACATCCAAGCTGCCAGACACAGGCATACAGTACAGTCCAGCGACTGTTCAGGATGTTTTCCAGCACACAGTTTACCAAGGACTTGGAAATAAGAGTAGTGACATACGTCGGGAACTGAAACCGCTTCTCTGAGTGGTAAAGTAAATGATGAGACAATACTGCGTCACGTGATGAGGATCACTAATGAGGAAAATGAGAGGCAGAAGCGGATAGGGTCTTCACGCCGTCAGACCCCCACAAGCGCGCACAGTGTACAGCTCCAGTCTGACGTAACTCACAAAGGCAGCGATGAGAAAGAGAGTGCAGCTGTTAAAACAAAGACTGACCAAATCAAACAGCTCACAGATAAGGTTGAAGAGCTCACCAGTTTAGTGGAGTCAATGAGAGGGCAATGTCAGCCACAACCAGTAGATCCTGTTCCCCAGCACACTCAAAACAGAACAAGAATAAAGCGAGACAAACCATTTGGGTGCACTAACTGTGTCCAGCAGAACCGCACAGATTGTTGTCACTGTTTCTTATGCGGAGAAGAGGGCCATAGAGCCATAGGCTGTTTAAAGAGACAGAAAAATCAGGGAAACGCGAGCTGGTCACTGCAGCGGGGCGCCCAGTGATCAGACCAAAGAACATGCCCCAGAACCAGTGTGCGAGTGAGACAGGTGGCCAGGCCAAGGCTAAGAGTAAACAAGCAAGCGCTGTCTCCTCCCCTGAAGCAACCAGTAACAGTCAAGATGAGACCACATCTCCGCCTAGTGTTGAGTCATGTACCAGACGTGGAGCTGTTGCTAAGCTAATAGGAAAAAAAGGCCCTAATCCGATGTAACTTAAGTGGCCTGTCAGTAACTGGCATTGATGGACACAGGCGCACAAGTTAGCATGATAAGCCGTAGCTGGAAAGAAAGATATCTGCCTGATCTTAACACACGCCCACTATCAGAAATCATTGAGGAGTTAGATGAGTTGAAAGTGCACGCAGTCACTGGGGAACCTATCCCATTTGATGGCTGGGTACCTTTAAAGATCAACTTACCTGGAAGCGAAGACCCCAGTCTTTCTATCCGTGTTCCAGTCCTGGTCAGCAGCTTGCCGATGGACAGACCACTGATTGGTTTTAATGTTCTTGAGCAACTTATCGAAGGGCAGCCAGAACAGTTAATCCCAACCCTGACCACGCTACTTCATAATGCCATCTCTGTGTCCCCTGATACAGTAGAAACACTTGTTAGTTTTGTTCAGACAGCAGAGCGAAGTACACCGATAGGACGCCTTAGAATAGGTGGGAAAGATACAGTTATCCCTGCTGGACAGATTTCCTGGTTGAAGTGTCGGGTTCCCCCAACCATGAATCCCTCTGACCGCCTAGTGTTGTTTGAAGCAGATGAGTGCAGCCAGCCTCTAGAGCAGCTAGACGTAGGGACAGCACTAGTTGAGGTCCAGAACCCAGCTAAGCCTTATGTTAAGATTGCTGTTGGCAACAACACTAAACATGATGTTACACTACCAAGAAAGACAGCCTTAGGAACTCTACAGAACATCGAACGTATTGTTGATGCTGATTCCTCTGATAGCTCCACGCCCAGTTTAGCCGTCAGTGAGGTTACTACTCAGCCTGAGTCTGGCGAGTTAAATCAGTGTCTCTGGCATCCACCAGTAAGCCTTGAACATTTGCAGGAAGAGCAGCAAGAAGTTGTCAGGAAAATGTTGTTTGAGGAATCTAAAGCATTCGCCAGAGATGGTAATGACATTGGTTGTAATCCTAGTCTGCAGATGGTAATCAGTTTGAAAGATGAGATCCCTGTACAGAGAGCGTACACCTCCATCCCAAAGCCGCTTTTTAGAGAGGTCAAAGAATACATCCAGGACCTCCTTGTGAAGGGATGGATTGTTAAATCAAAGTCCTCTTATGCTGCCCCAATCGTGTGCGTGCGCAAGAAAGATGGCTCGTTGCGCCTCTGCATAGATTATCGTCTATTAAATCAGAAAACTGTGCCAGACAGACACCCATTGCCGCGAATCAGAGATCTGCTTGATACTTTGGGGGGGAAACACCTGGTTCAGCATCCTTGACCAGGGAAAAGCTTACCACCAGGGGTTTATGGCTGAAGGGTCACGCCATCTAACCGCCTTCATCACCCCCCTGGGGCCTCTACGAGTGGGTGCGAATCCCTTTTGGTCTCTCGAACGCCCCTGCAGCATTCCAGAGGAGCATGGAAGAGATGCTGAGCTCTCTGAGGGACGATTGCTGCATACCTTATCTTGACGACATTCTCTGCTACTCCCAGTCATTTGAAGCACATGTAGAAGTAGTTCGGAAGGTGCTCCAAGCTTTGCTACAGCACTACGGTGTGAAACTCAGGCCTGAAAAGTGCGAGTTGTTTAAAGGTGAAGTTCGTTACGTGGGTCGTTTAGTCAGCGCTAAAGGTGTCCGGATTGACCCAAAGGATCGGGAGGCAGTTCTGGCTCTCAAAACCAAAACCCCTGAGACCATCAGTGACGGGAGAAGGGTTCTTGGTTTTCTTAGCTTTGGCTACCGCTCGTACATCCAAAGGGTTTTCCAAAATAGCTCAGCCACTGTCTGAGTTACTTCAGGGTAAAGCCTCCACCCTTCCAGTCCAGGGCCGTCATAAGAAAAGTAAAGGTCCCCAGTTGCCATCTAGGACACCTATAGAGTGGACTTCTAAACATCAAACCATCCTGGAGGAACTAATTGACATGTTGACCCATCCCCTATAATCCTAGCATACCCAGATTTTGACTTACCGTTCATCTTGCACACGGATGCATCCGAGCGTGGCCTCGGGGCAGTTTTATACCAGCTGCAGGGTGAGAAGTTGGGGAGTCATTGGATATGGAGTCACGCACCCTGACACCTGCTTAGAACGAAGCTATCACTTGCATAGTGGCAAGTTAGAGTTCCTAGCTCTCAAGTGGGCAGTGTGTGAGAAATTTAGGGACTACCTCTTTTATGCTCCACACTTTACGATATATACAGACAACAACCCACTCACATACATCATGAGTACAGCTAAACTCAATGCGGTTGGTCACCGTTGGGTTGGGGAACTGTCTGACTTCCACTTCAGCATCAAATATAGGCCAGGAAAAGCTAACGTTGATGCAGATACCCTGTCTCGTGTACCAGTCGACATGAACCAGTACATGGCCTCATGCACAGAGGAACTGTCTCAGGAGGTTGTAAATGCAGCTTGGGAGGGAACACAAGTGGCCCAGAAAAAGGAAGTGGCTTGGGTAGCTGCCCTCTTTGCCTCCTCCCACGACGCAGTCCTGCAACTTCCCACATCCTTTCAGGAGACGAAACGGGATGTCTTGATTCAGGCCCAACGAGAGGACCCCACAGTTGGGGGAGGTCGTAAGACTCAAAGAGACTAACAACAAACTCACAGAAGACATCCGCAGGTCAGTGAAGGGACCCGCTTGCAAACTCCTCCGTGAGTGGGATCGACCCTGTCTTGAGAATGGAATACTGTACCGCCAGACACCTGCTAGAAAACAGTTAGGTCCTGCCTCAAAAGTATCAATGCACTCAGTCCTGAAACACCTTCATGATGACATGAAACATGTGGGCACTGAGAGTTTACTCCACCTCTTAAGGGAGAGGTTCTATTGGCCTCACATGAAGGACTATATTGAGGACTATGTGACTAAGAAATGTAGCTGCATAAAGCAGAAAAAGCCCACAACTCATGTGCGAGCACCAATGAGCAGCCTTAAGTCTAATTCACCTCTCGAATTAGTCTGCATTGACTTCTTGCACCTTGAGAAGAGTAAAGGGGGGTATGCATTCATCTTAGTGGTCGTTGACCACTTCATAAGTTCGCCTCAGGCCTACCCAACCAAAAATAAGGCGGGGCGGACAGCAGCTGAGCGGATCTATAATGACTTTGTACCTCGTTTGGGGGTTCCCCGTCAAACTCCATCACGACCAAGGGAGGGAATTTGAAAACGAGCTCTTCCGAGCTCTTGGTCAGCTATCTGGGGTAGGACACTCCCGCACAACCCCATACCACCCCCAAAGCAACCCCAGCTGAACGATTCAATCGTACGCTGCTGCAAATGTTACGTACATTGACAGACAAAGAGGAAGGGGGCATGGAAAGAAACATCTTCAGCAAGTCATACATGCTTATAACTGTACTCGACACGAGTCCACTGGTTATTCACCCCATTTTCTGCTGTACGGGCGACATCCCCGTCTCCCGGTGGATTTTTTGTTTGGGTTAGCAGAAGGGTCTGATCCAGAGACACACAAAGGGTATGTAGAAAAGTGGCAGAAAAGGATGACAGAAGCATATCGTGTTGCTAACAGTAACAGTCTGTCATCTAGCGCTAAAGGCAAGTCTCATTATGACCAGAAAGTGAGAGGAGCAGTCTTAAAGCCAGGAGACAGAGTTCTGGTCAGGAATTTGGGCGAGCGTGGTGGGCCAGGCAAACTGCGTTCCTACTGGGAGAGTAAGATCTATGTGGTCAGGGAACAAGTGTCAGATAACCCAGTGTATGTCATCTACCCAGAGCGTGATGAAAAGGGGAGAACAAGAACCCTGCACAGGAACCTGCTCCTGCTGGTTAACGATCTGCCAGTAGAATTTCCACCACAGTCACGTGAGCCAGTAGCAGTGCCAACACAAAAACAGAAAAGGGCTCAGACGAGGACAAGTAAAAGGAAAGATCAGACAGACATCGTTGAGAACTCAGACTCTGAGGATGAATCAGAGGGAGGATACTGTTTGAGGATACCAACAAGCTGGATGGAACCAAGAGTCACCGTTAACCCTGAGAGACCTGACAATAACCAGAGGAAGGAAACACTGGCTCCCCCTGGAGGAACATCCACTCAGACAGGA
>JALJCO010010476.1:1800000-2230000 GCA_023101725.1 Atherinomorus stipes | reverse complement strand
TCCAGACATTTGATCCCTGTGAGCTAAAATAAAAAATAATGAGACGAGGTTCTTCTATAACTTATAGAATTTCCATTCACGCTATGGTCCGTGCAAGGAGCTGTACAGCTATACGACGAGTGAAATCACAGCTGTGCCACTTATGCATGAGTATTGGGATTACTGTCACCTTTGTCTGCATATTTTTCTTTGATTAATGTCACCCAAATGCTGTGTCTTCCAATTGAGAACCCAGTTCATTTGCATGATTTTTTGTACATGGTGCAAATTTGGGGATAAATTAGTCAGTCTCCCATCTTTGTTGGCACGGCACTGAGTGGTTTTTACTGAAGGAAAGGAGTTTCAGAGCAATTCACCCAGAGAATTACACCTGTGAGATATGCTAATCATTAACACAGCCATAACGACCTTATTTACCTTCATATAAAAGACAGAAATTAGCATTAGGTGCCCGAAATGAACATGGAGTTAATAATCAAGGCACTCACTTTACTACACCTCCCCTCCCTCCCATTTGTTAGCTAGAGAGGCTAAACAGCAGATTCAATATGTTTAGTTGTAGGCAGCCATCAGTTGATGTCTTTACAACGTATTGTAGTGCAGTCTCATTTTACTGCCTTGGAGGGGAATTCCCAGATGGTGGGCCATGATTAGGTAGTTCACTTAGCTGTTTAGAAACGAGCATCTGGAAACACAGGTTGAATTAACGCCACTGGGTCCCTCATTTTCTCTAAATGAGTGTCATTCAATTAATCTAATTATTAGGCATGCAAAAACTGAAGGACTAATAGATTCTTATTATATCATCATTATCATCTCTTGCTCACAAGTGCTTAGATTCCCACACAGGCTCATGTGTTGAGAGAAGCAGTCCCTTTGCTTTACTCTCACACCTTGACTTTACCAACAGGCAAGTTTGGGGGAAAAAGCATGGTTACTTTTGAAATTATGTCATTTGCATTTTGCTTTCTGTCGTGCAGTGAGTTTCATTTGATCTCCTTCCTGGTCCTTTCCGATTCAGAGCCCTGCTGGTATTCATTTTTGTCATGTAATCAGGGACTGATTTAGACGTGGAACACCAGCTGAATGAAATTAAGATTCTAGTAGGACTGGAAACAAGCAGCACTCTGGGTACTGAGGAGCAGGACTGAGAGCCACTTAATTACAGCACTATATCAGTGACAAAATAAAATGCACCTCAGAGGCATCATTAGGAACAAATACACAAATATCCTGCTTAGACAAGTCACTGGTATAGGAATGAGACAAGTTTTAAAGCGACAAGAAGTGAGAAAACTGGCACTGACGTAGAACTATTTTTTCGTCATGTTGGGAACTCCTGTGGCTATTTCTGCTACATTTGTTGCAAACAAAAAGGTTCATCTGGTGGATTTTGAAGACGTCGTCATTCTGTCAGTTTGCTCTGACTGAAATAATGGAGAGGCAGAGCAGACGATCAGTGTCAGCTCCTCGTCAACCCCCTCTTTTCACATGGATCATGTGATGCAAGCCTAAAGTGGTCCATCTCATACCTTTCTTTCGCCCCCCCCCCCCCCCCTTCCTCCTCCTTTTCTGGAGCCCCTGCTGGCCGGAAGGACCCTCTCTCCAGGCTGGAGAGGCTCCTGCTGAGACTGCTGAGCCGCTGGCAATGGAGGGAGGGCAGTAGGGAAGAGGCTGAGAAAGGGGGTAGAATGAGGAGGGGAAAGGGGGGGTTGCCCAGATCTGGAGAACATTATCAGCAGCCCCAACCTTACCCATCACCCTCCTTCTTGTCCCAGTCTCCGATGCTCTGTCCCTGTGCTGCCCTTCCCCCACTTACAGACAGACTCTCTTCCTGCTGTTTGTGTGTATATGTGTCTGCGCACTTGCCTCCAGATGGGCTTCTCTGGTGAATACATGTGTCACAGGAAGACAGTGCACATGTGTGTTTTTCATTCTGGCCTACTTGCGTATGGATGGTTTTTAGTGGGTACTGTGCATGTGTTTAGGCATGTCATTGAGAGTCAGAAGGAAAGGAGGAACTTCATGAGGGAAAAACTTTAAAATTACAGTAGAAAGATTATCAGAGGCACAATTCAATCAAAGAGCCATTAAGTTAAATAAAATTCATAAGAAACAAAATACTTAAGCTGTAATTGAAAATCTTTTAATTCTGAAAGTATCATCAAAATAAAAATAACTTATTTACATTTATGTATTTTTGTTACACTAAAAATATTCCTTTTCTTTCAAGTGTTCTCTTTTTTCTTCTTTTTTTTTAACTATTCACCTCTACCTCCTCTCAACAGGCTCTTTATCAGCCACACTTGAGTCATGTCTGGTCTATAATGCAAACACCCAGGCAACTTAATTCACAGAGAAGAGATACCAATTTCTTCCCAGCAAGAGATATATCAAGGACGTTAAACAAAGCAAACAGCTGCATCGAATTCTGATGGCGCAAAGCTAAGCCTTCAATTTGAGCCTTCCCTCAGAAGAAAGCATAAGTTAGCTTCAAATATATTCCTGGTAGAAAAGAGATGGTATTGTGTTATCATAAGAGTCTGTTTACCTAGTGAATCTACATATGGCTATCTAATATCTTTGTGCCATTGAGCAGGTTGGAAGCTGGAATCCCAGGGGTTTCAAGGCTCGGATTATGCATGGCGGGGGTTGAACTATTGCCCCTGTGTGATTGAAAGACCTCCACCAGCTTAGGCCCTGTTTATTGTACATTTGCATCACTCAGTTCCATGGAGCTGCTAGGAACTATCAGTGGCCAGGCAGCTCATATCTGGCCTCCTATAATTCTGTTTCCTCCGGATCCCCCTCATGCCCTCCAGCAAGCAGGAGAGGCTGAAGGCTTATAGGCAATCATTTAGTCTGATTGACCGGGATATGCTCTGATCAATATCTCACACCAAGCTCCGCGCAGTGAGAGAAAACAAATCAAATGTTTGTGTATTTTAAGAAAGTATTTACACTGGCATTCAGGATTCAATACCACAACACTTCTTCTTAATTTGGAGTAATGAGAAGACAGTGAGGAGGATTTGCATCATGCTTTGTGCATGAGGGAATGTATTGTTGGAGATATTGTGTTTTTAAAATGTTTTTTTTTAATGTTTTGTGTCAATCTGTTGCCTTCTGAATCATCTCTTACCACTGAAGAGCAAATCTATTAATAAAGATAATTGCATTTGGATCCATGCCCTGAAGTGGTCAACTATGCAATTTCACTAATTCATCGTAGTGAAAGGTTGACCTTAAGAAATGTAATTACACACACACCTCAGTTACACAAGAGCCCAAGAGGTCCGCAAAACGTTTACTGGTGAAGAAGGTGTAATTACCAGAAAACAATTAGCCCATTGTCGTGGCAGTTGGCAAGAGAGTTTTTCCTGGGCTGTTTCTGGCTTTGAACAAACAGCTGATTATGAAAATGTTTTTATTAATTCACACACTGTCAATGTTGACAGCAGAATAAAGCCTGCCTGTTTTTTTGTTTGTTTGTTTTTCAAATTCAAAGTATTGTTAAAAAAAAATAAAGTTTCAATTTTAAGCATGGATACTAAAAATTGAGTTGTTAAAATTCAGCAGACATGCAACACACCTGCCTCTTTTTTAGGAATACAGTGGGGATCGGCATTAGTTCTACATGGCCACGTGGAATTAAGTGGTTTAGAGTTTTCTGCTATAAACACAAATTATTTATGAATTTTAATAGGCCCACCGATGCCTCATAACTATGCATGACTTTATACTTTCATAATTGACAGGAAATATGAACTAGGCCAAGGGTCGCCCATTAGAATGACTTTTCATTTAATTTTTTGACAGCCCAATACACAGATGCAGGCGGGATTTCTTGAGCATATTCGTGTAGTGTACAGAAACCTTTCCAGTGAAGTCTAGCAGCAATCCCCTAAGGCCAGGACCACCTCTCTAATAATTACACAGTGCTACATTTCATAGTGGTAAAGCAGATCAGAAATTCAGTTTGTTCATTACAGTGAAATCCTACACACTATTGCACGACTACATTTCAGTGATTAAAAGCAAAAGCTGCAGATGCACTTGCCACATACAGACAAATGTGTTATGTTTGCAGGTTTGGTGAGCATAATTTTGTATCATTTCTATGTAATCAACCATGTTGACTGAGTAAATAGCGTTTACTTTTGCCCAAGTTCAGCTGTTGGTCAGGACGACCCCTCTCCTCCCTTCCTCATCTTCAACACCTACCCTGACCAGTGCTCTTCTGTGGCAGAGAGGTGCTCATATACAATAGAACAATATGTTGTGGGAGGTTGAGGAATGTGGGCCCCTATCACCCCCCTTTTAGTACAAGCTGAAACTCATTGTATCCCTAAGATGTAAATCTACACCTCTGGGCTGTAAAAGTGCTACAAAGAGGGTTCTTGACTGAGTAAATTAACATTCATCCCACTCGCAATTAAGCAGACAGACTGACATTGTAGCTCCTACATTGCGGCAACACTGGGGGCTTTGTTGACGTGGCGTCTGGACAGAGGAAAAACCAGAGGAAAATATTTTCAACTGAGTCATCGACTGGACTTTGGTATCTGGAAACTGGAGTGCAAAACAAGACACTTTAATTCAGCTTTCAATCTGTCTGGACTCTGTTGCACTATTACTAAAACGGTGGTCACACCAGTAGAACCAAAAACAATTTTATTCTGCATATTGCAGGTAATTCCTTCACCTGATACAGAAACTTGGTCTGGAAATCTGGTCAAATCCTGCCGTAGACAATGCTTTCATACATCTTGACATGAAGATTATAAATATATCTACTCAGGGTGTAACAAGATCTAGATTGATGTATAGATATAGATCGACGTATCGATCTTAAATCAATCCAAAATCACCAAATCAGCCAAAAATCAATATCAAAACCAATTTTATTTTGAAAATGGCTTTATTTTGAAATTCCTCTGACAACACTTTTTTCCTGAAAAGGGATTCTCATGTTGATGTTTTTAAAAAGTACATGTTTATAGCTGTGCAGTGAATAGATATGACACAGGGAGATTGTATTGCATATGCACTTTCAATTAGGAGCTTATAGTTATATTAAAAAAAAAAAATAAAAATAAAAACTTTTTTTTCACTTGTAATACTGTCATATCGATCGGTGCATCCTAAATCGAATCGAACTGAAATTGTAACGTGACTGAATTTGAGATATCAACAAACATCAAATCGCTATCCATCAATATAATCCAATTCAATATAATGTAATGTGATCAAACCAGTGATTTACACCTCTAATATCTACATAGAGTTAAGATTTTTTTTTTTCAAAAAAACAAACAACTGAAATAAGCCCATTAGAGAAAAATGAGCAGCAAACTAAGCGTCTTAGCAAGTGTTAAACACACACAACTCGTATCTCGTTGATACTGGATATAAGAGCACATTACTGGAAGCATGAATGCATTACCATCTGCTGCTTTTAATCCCAGACAGTTACAGTAGTGGCATGTTTTGGTAAAAGGATATCATTAATCATGGGTATAATCAGATGACATCAGGTCATGGCCCACTAAGTGTGTTTTCCTCATTATGGTAATATGGAGGAGAGGGCTGTGTTTCCGCTTCTTCTTTTTTTCCCTACTTTGACACCTCTTTTCATGTCACCATCACAGAGGAGGAAGGAAAGGATTAGGAACGCGGACATAACACCTGCCTGCATCTATGATCTGTTCAATTTCAGCTAAAATCTTACAAACTTAGCAGGATTGACACAATGCTAAAGAGGGACAACAGACTACACTTGAACTTGATGGGTATATTTTGACAAGAAGCATTTAAAAGAAAAATCTGTTGTGTTATTTTTCCATATCATGAAATCTTAATACAAATCACCACAACTTCGGCTTATGAATAGAAGAGCATATCTGGTACAGTACAAATAAACCTCATGGCCATTTACTGTCTCCTTGATATATGAAGTTTGTGGTTTTGATTGTGTGTGATTATGTTCCGAGAGAATGACCTTTAGTGGTAACCGTATTGTAATGTAATGAGGATGTGTCAGTCGGCAGGAGTACAGTGATGAGACAAGGCCAGGCAACTGGCGTTTAGAGCATCGATCCGCTGGCGTCGTGAGTATAGGGGAGAATCTGAAATATTTCAACACCTCCTTCTCCCCACGTAGGAGTGGATGCTGATTCGAATCGAGCTGGTCCTAAGCAGCCAGTAGTAACCACAATGAGCGTCAGGACCCTCCTGTCTGTGATTAAAAAATGAGCAACACATTTTTTATTTTTAGAAACACATGATAATAGAATCACCCTCGATCTAGATTGTTTAAAAAAAAATCTTAGAACTTCTGCTTTATTTTAATCGACTAGATAGTGAAAACCTTGTGTATGTGGTGTAGCTAAGAATGTGACAGTGTTGTATCCTATTAATGATGATTAAAGAGGAAAAGATGAAAAACAGTTGGAGTGGAGGTGAAAGGAGAGGTGGTACAGATTGATATGGTGATGGATTCTCTTACCTCCACCTTCTCATTAACTCTGGCCGAGGTAATATAACCTGGGAGAGATTTTCTCCTCCTACTTCAGCACTAACACAGAGTCTCTAAGCCCTGCTTGGTAAGCCCTATCTCATAAAGTACAATTAACTGGACCAATCAGACAGGCTTAAAGTCACTCCTCTAGTGCCTTAACTCCTAATTAACCAAAATACATCATCAGCGATGAATCAGCCCCGTGGATTTCAATCATAATCATAGACACTCATAATGTTGTAATTTGCTGTGACTTTTTCCTCGAGAACTACTTGTTGTAATTTGAGTTAATAGAAATTAAGATCTTTTTTTTTTCTTTTTTTTTTTTGCCAGGTTTGTTTTTTTTTCCTTTCTTTTCTAAAAGACGGAAAGTGCACATGTATGTGAATCCTCAGCTGAAGGAGATTTGAGTATGTACTGACTAGTTTATCTCTGGGGTGTATGCCTTAACTGAGGAAGCAGAGTGCCAGCGAAACATTAATCACAAAAGTATTATAGCTGATATTCTTGGACAGCACATTAATTCAGGTGGCTATTAGGCTGCCTTGCAGCCAACCTTCAAAAAGGTCCACATTGAAATTCAGTTGACAGTGTACGGTGTGCAAAAAGCTAACTATGGCGTTACTGCATCACCACACTAAGCAAAACAAATTGCAGATATGAATATAGCCCACATGTAAGCATGCCTAGTGGAGTTGTGGCTGCAAAATAATGTGGACTTCAGTGGGCTGCTGGTTTAGTCATTCTGAACTGGCACCACAGTCTTCCGTGTATTCCTTGTCAACAGAGACAGACACTCTACCTGTAGATGGAAATAAAAAAAAAAAAAGCCTGAAGAAACACCAATTAGAATGGCTCGCTCTCCTGCACTCCCTCAGAAAAGCCTGGCTCCGCTAAAGGTCAGCCTGAAATTTGAATGACAGGGCCAAAGTCTTTTACTCATAATTTTTGTGTTTGCAATAGATTTCAGAGCAATTCACAGCCTTAAAGGCCTTAAGTGGAACAGCAATTAATTGTAATGAATAATCTGACAAATCTGGTTGACATATGGCCACTAATACTCCTCCTTTCTAGAGGGAGCAGCGGAGGGATTAGATTACCTCAAATGAAATCTGGGAGCGCGGAGCCATCTGCATGTACAGGGGGAGGCAGTGCACGTAAAACAGGACGAGGGTGGAACTGAGGTCTGCTCCCTGACGCCTGAGTTCCCTCAACCTCACCAGCAACTGATTTGGGAATAGAGGCTTTTTTTTCTCATCTTATTGAGCCAGCTGCTTCTTCTGAAATAAAACGCAATAATGCAGCCGCATTGCCAAAATTGAACACACTGAGAGGAGCAAACAAACATGACAGAAGTGATAAGTGTTGTGTAAACATATAAACAACATCATCATCATGTCGAACCTTCTGAGTGCAGCGAAACCCTAACTTTATTAAAAGCAGTGAGAAATGTGATGCATTACCACACTGCATGCACAGTTTATTATTGACCTGCAGAGAGTTGCAAGAAAGTGTTTTAATTAATGGCTCTGGGATGTGAAAGGCAGGTGCAGTCTAAAGCCAGTTTAGCATTGATATGAGGTCACAAAAGATTGAAATATAGCCGAAAAAGGGGGGGATGACAGATTATTTGCTTTAGCAATAATCCAGGGAGAATTAGGAATTGGCAATAAAATGAAAATTACACAAAGTAGAGCACAATGGTTGTACTTTGAAGCAGTGAATATTGAGCATAGAGTTAATTATCAATTGGGTTATCCTTTACCAATGTGCGACATTTTATAAATCACCAAGTGTTTGAGTGAATGTACTTAATCATACATCACCAAGTCAATGAAATAAATAAGTACCTGCTTAAGATGAAGCAGGTATATTACTCTGAGGAATATACTATTTAGTTATTTGCAAGGGCTGCTGCTGTTGCAAGGTCTAAAGGGCTTTAAATAGTGCCAATAAAGTAAAAATAGCCTGGACCTCAGCTCTGTGAAACAATGTATTGCTGGGAGTGTGCTGCTGTATCAACAGAGCTGATGGGTGTAACAGCGTCACCCTGTAAACTCCTGCTAAAAGCCTGATAAAGAGGAGGCATTCTGCATTAACAGCCAGCTGACAAAAGCAAATGCATAAGCACATTCATTTACAGAAGATGCTGTTGTCACAATACGCTTAAGCATTCTCCCTTTCTCAGCATTGTATATTTTCAGGACAATTAAATAATTTACAACTATGTTTGTATTCGATGAATGCTATTATATTTGCCATGAAGTTTAAAGAAGTAGTCCATTTTTTTTCTACCTACTTGAAAAACACCAGAGGAGTCCAGATGGCTTGAGTTAAACTGTTTAACTGTTAAACTGCTGTTGAGTTAAACCTGCTCTCAGGTTAAACTTGAGAAGGGTTAAATGCAGAGAATGAATTTACTAATTGGGATTAATAAAGTATCATTTCTTATGATCATTTATCATTTACATATGCCTGTAGTTGACTTTTGGAATGTTTGAAAAGCATGATATAGCTCCTTGAACAGAAAACATGCTGGAAAACATTTTGTTTTCATGTTGTATTTCCTACTTCAAAATTTAGCCTGAGACTATAAAAACACAAAAAGTAGCTGCATCTCTGTATAGCCAGACTAAGTGGCCAATCTTATCACATAGAAGAACCAGTCATCCTTGCAAATAGGCCACCATGTGGTGTTTCTTCTTACGGGCCAAAAATGCTTTTATTTGCATTTGAAGAACAGGAGACCCCTAGTGATCATGAGAGCAACTCCTTAAGAACAGTAAAAATGGCATCCCTGAAGTTTATTTTGCACCTGACTTGATCATTTCTACAAAATGAATTCTTAATTTCGGGTACCTCTAGATTAGCCTTGTAGCCATCATAAATTAAAAATAGATAGTAATTGTTTCAGAACAAGGTACAACTTTCCTCTTCTCTGTCCGTCTCACTCAAAATAAGAACAAATTTAGGAAGAATTATCTGATTGGTCAAATCACTGAGTGGTCAAGGCAAAGACATGATGGTGACTGGTCTTTTAAAAAATGAATGGCAACTTTAGGTTTTCCAGTGACCAAATGTATCATCACAAAGTACCATTAGCTTCCTTAGCAAGAGAGGAAACATCCATTTTTGGGAAAGTTCCTGTTCACAGCCGAGTGTAAACTGTCCCCTGAATGAAGGTGGGTGAGTGTACAGCAATATCTAAAATTAAAAACTCTTGATCATTGTAATAAGGCTCTAATCTTGCTGAGTCGCAGCTGCTGTATGCTAGTTTGCTCACTTGGCCCTTGAGTGGCAATGGCTGGCATCTCAGCCCAGCCACCTGGCCCTGTCCAGGGAACACCCACAGTCTACCTGGACAGGGCAAGATGGGTGAGCAACACTCAGCTCTGGTGAAAATTCCAGCCCACTGACCCAGTCCTGGTGGCTACCAGCTAGCACCTACTTTTTCAGCCTGGGGAAGCAGCCTGAGGACAGTACTTCTGGATTGGCAGACTGGGGTGTTGGTTCCCTTCTTCAGAAAGGCGGACCGGAGCGTGTACTCCATCTTCAGGGAGATCACACTACTCAGCCTCCCCAGTAAAGTCTCTTCAGGGATCCTGGAGCGGAGAGTTCATCATATTGTCAAACCTTGGATTGAGGAAGAGCAGTGTGGTTTTCGTCCTGGACATGGAACAGTGGATCAGCTCTACTCCCTCTTCGGGATCCTGGAGGGGGCATGGGAGTTCATTCAACCAGCCATTGTTCATCATGTATGGATATGGTGGACAATTTGATATTCAGTGGTTGCTTTTACAGTCATGTCATGTGAGTGCACTCACACACACACACACATATATATATATATATATATATATATATATATATAGATAGATAGATAGATAGATAGATAGATAGATAGATAGATAGATAGATAGATAGATAGATAGATAGTTTGATAAAAAAATAGAGTAGATAGATAGATAGATAGATAGATAGATAGATAGATAGATAGATAGATAGATAGATAGATAGATATAATTGTTTAAAAAAAAGTGTTAATTAGAGTGTGCATTAAAAAATATGTGTATAATAGCAATTTGTTCACATGATAGGATGTATAGTGTTATGGTTTAAGGAAGTGTATGAACAACACTGCAAAGGTTAAATACAGTATATATGTGTGAATGTAAAGAAGAATGTAATGGCAACGATAAAGGTAAAATGAATTGGTTAGATTACATGGTTCTATGAAACTGAGGGAGTACAAAATCTTCCAGACTTGCTGTGTTTTATAGTTTTGGGGGATTTTTTAGTATTTGTGTATATTTTTGTTTTGATTATTGTTTATTTTGTTTTTAATGTTCACATAATTTTTTGTTGGACCCCAGGAAGAACAGCTGTAGCTTGCTAATGGGGATCTTAAATAAACTGCTAAAAACTCTCACATAAAACAGCTCTGAAAAACTGGGTAGAACTTTCTGGTACTGCAATTAATTGGTTTGAGTGCTATTTCAAAGAAAGGTTTTAGGGACTAATTTGTGTCTATAGGTAACTTTAATTCTGAGTGACCAAGAATAGCCTATGGAGTTCCCCAAGGCACCATCTTGGGGCCTCATCTGTTCAATATCTGTATGCTCCCATTCGCTCAAATTATGAATAACAACAAAATATGTTACCACAACTTTGCCAATGACACACAAATTTGCATAAACATCTCATTAGGAGACCAGCCTGAAATGTGCTATACAAATAGTCTTGCCTTACCTTTACATATGTTGTCGTTACATAACTTTACTTGACGACACTGAAGTGTGATTAACCCTAAACTGTGCATGTGAACAAATGTATCTACTGAGTATTTTATTGTAAGATCAGGCTGTGATGGCAAATAAAGAAATGAATGAATGAATGAATGAATGAATGAATGAATGAATGAATGAATGAATGAATGAATGAATGAATGAATGAATGAATGAATGAATGAATGAATGAATGAATGAATGAATGACAAAGTTTATTTGGTTTAAAAGAAAGAACTGCTTTCTCAGTTGACCTATGTAACCGAAAGGGTGTAGGTTGAAGCAAAAGCATATAATATACACCTACCTGGGGTCCGGGCCTCTGGGTGGCTGCTGGGTGCCCGAGTCTCGGGCTGTGCGGGCTTCCTCCACCCTGCAGGGACGAGGTTGCATCTGCATGACTGCATCACCATAAAGCACCCTTTATTATGCATGTTGACACTGTGACGCTGCTTCGCGTTGCACTGACTAGGTTTTACCTCTTCCCTGTAGTTAGGGGTTTCTGTACTGATGCACCAATGAACTGTGTAAGTGGATCCATGTTTTCTCTCTCCTCTCTCTCTCTCTCTCTCTCTCTCCCTGTCTCTCTCTCTCTCCCCCTCTCTCTCTCTCTCTCTCTCTCTCTCTCTCACACACACACACTCCTTTCTCTCTGTTCCATTTTCTATCATTGCTTCTGTTAACTTTCATTTTTCCCTTGACAAGCCCAGCATTATGGTATGGAATGCTGTTATTAACCCCTTTGTCTTTCATTTTACATGCAATCCTCCTGCTCAATCCCTCTGTTCCCATTGGCCTGGCACCACACCACCACCATCTCCTCCCTCCCTCCACCACTAACGACTCATTGGACACACCTGGGGCCTGCACGACGAAGCCGGATTTTCTCTTATCGAGGTAACTTCAGGGTTAACCCTGGGTTTTTCGTCCTATGACGCTGGTTCACATCTGATCTGGTTCTATCTCCCCGGTAACTTATGCTGAATGCCTAACCTGGTCCGGACCAGGTTAAGTTCTAGATAAGAGATCTCCGAGTATAAAAGCACCACCCCCTGACCAATCAGCACTCTTGGAAAATGGCCTGCCCATTTTTAGAGGATTCTGTCGACACTGGTGCGCAAATTGTGAGAGGAGTTCTTAGAAGAGAGAGAATATTCAGAGATGGTGAAACCTTTTGATTTGCCAGATGGATAACAATACAAACATTAGTAAACGTAATGTTCCAGATTGTAGTGAGAAATTAAATTGTTTTTATAAAGTCTCTTAAAACTGACTAGAGTAGATTATAACTTTACATTATCGGGACAGCTATTCCAAATACTTACACCTTTAACAAAAACACAATGATGTTTTTTTTTTTTTTTTTTTTTTTTTTTTTTTTTTTTTTCTCTTTCTTTTTTTCCTTTTTTTTTTTTCTTCCTCCCTCCTCTTTTACTATAGTTCAAGTTTTTGGTTTGTCAAATGATAAAGTTGCTCTCAGATTATAACTAGATTACTTTATTTTGAACAAGTTCTGGATATGATGTGGTAGTTTTTTGCTTTATACATGATTCGTATTGTAATATAATGAACTAAATCAAAATCAATAAATCAATAAAATGAAGAATAATTCCTTTATCATGATTTAAGCATAAAGGTATCTAACATTACTATCTATATGTACAGGACTACACTATACACTAGTTCTGGATGATCAGTTAAAACACCTTTTAGGAATAGACACTTAAAAGTGTTACTGCAATCTGAGAAAAGACCCAAACCGAGGGATCATAAAGACATTCTCTGCACTTGTAAGCATGGGTTGTGTTTGAAGTAACAACAGAAGGCAACTTGTGCATGGAGGTGGAAATGTAAAACAGTGCATCTGCTCATATTTCCTCAAACATAATCAAAGTGACACAAACTCACCTAGAAAACATGCACTAATCACCTCATCCGAAGCCAGCGGGTGTCAGCTCGGATTATCAGTCACTGCTGACTGCTTTATGATCATCACTTTAGCCCCAGTGTAACTCTGATACAGAACCCTGGATTGGCTCCATTAACTCAACCTGACAGAGGGGGAAAAACAACAATGCATAATCACCCTTTTCTTCTTATAAAATGCATTCTGAGCGATAGTTCAGGAGCCAGGTCTCATATTTAATTGCAGGAATTGAATAAAGAACGTTTTCCAAGGGGTGCTGGTGTGTGGCTAGCATAATTGCCAGGGAACAGGTCCTAATTTAAACCAGGGGTAATTATCATGCAGAGCATACCCACCCAGAATGTTTGCATAACTATCACAAGCATTTTCATAAATGATGCTTTAATTAGTCTTAATTAGAATTTGTTTAAGTCAGCAGGGAATGCAGGGCCCGTGAAATGATGTATGTAATAAGCATCAGGGCCTGCTCTGTTTTTTTTTCCTTACTCGGGGAATAGGGCTGACAAAATCACATCACATTAAATTGATTCAGTCAGAATTAAAATTCTTATGGTATTAATTAAATGGGGGAAGATCTCATTAGCAGGCTGTGTGGTGAGGGAGGGACCCTCTCTGCCAGCAGATGTGATGGTGTCAGAGCTGCTGAACATGCTCGCCATTAGGGCCCCCCAGACAAGGAAATAGTGTGAAAGGAGAGAGAGAATGAAGGGGAAGAAGGAGGAAAGGAAGGGAGAAGAGACGGACTAACTGAGAACTGCATAGGACAAATGAAGGTAGGAGGGAGTCAAATACTGGAGAAAGATAAAGCGAGAGAAAAGACAGAATATAAGGTAGAACGAGTGAGAATAAGAAAAGAAGAGAATCCTCTGCATGTGTGTGGCGTTGGGCAGAGGAGGAGGAGAGAGCGAGGTGGCAGTATATTAATGGGCTGTAGGCTCCTGACCATCTATAGCTTTATTTAGCTTCATTTGGTCTATTTGGCTGGAGGAATTCAATAAGAGGAGAGCTAATGACTTGACCAGATACCCTGTTATCAGCACTGATGAGACACCCTCTCTGCTTGACTCTTTATACAGCTACAGTAGTCTAATAGGCCTCTGGAAGATTGCTACCCAGAGTACAGACCTTCCCTGTGGAAATATAGAACATGATTGTGCCTCAGGGAGCTTCGCTTGGCTCTCACAGAGCTCACCTGATCCCACTGAATCACTATTGACACACTTCTTAAGGAGCTGAACTGCAGGACAGCCATCTGATCCAGAGGTGTTACTTTATAGTGATGCTCGTCTTTTATCTTAATGTGTTTCTAATATGGTTTATCATCCCTCAGGTAGCATCATCAGGTCAGCAAGGAATGTTGGGCATTGTTAGATCCCCACAGCAGCTGTCAGTTTGAGCAAACTGCAACCTTCAGAGGACAGAACAATACAAGGAATAAAAATGCTACATGTGAAGTTATTGCATCTATCACATGTAGATGGTAGATATTTCGTATACTGTCAGTAAATATGGGTCAGAAAACAGCATGGCTTGTAATGCTGAGCACTTTTTATAGACAATAAAGTCAAAATTTCAGACCGAAATCTCTTTATATCCAAAATGGCTCTGTAAAACACCTTGGGCCTACAGTATATGAGACAAGCATTGTAAACACTGGAAAACGCTGCCCTGTATAGAATCCAATGAAAATGATAATGGAGGAAACAATGGCCTCGGGCAATGTAGCAGCTACCCAGCACCGCCAATGTTACAAGGCATCACTTTCCCTTTATTAGGAGTAAGCATGACTGTTAGTAGGTCCTGCATAAATATTTGGGGTAAATACACAGTATATCATTTTTCTTCACACTTGAATTGCATTATGATTTCCATGCAGACTCAGGTGAACAGAGGTCAGGGGACTAAATTAAGTGGGTCCTGGAAGCAGCTGCAATGGTTCTCTCTTTAACCATGCTTGGCTGGTTAAGCTATCAAAAGCCGCTTGTACATGCATCATAAAAAACACTCTGTGTGTGTTTAAAATGGTATTAAAATGCTGTTGACCCTTAAAATTAGAAAGGGAAACGTGCAACTCTTTGCATGGCAATTATTTCATGTCCATCCAGAGCACAGTAGAGTGGGGACGTATGACAGAGGCCCCTTGAAAATTTATTGACAGAGTCAGAAGTGAGGTGGTTCAGTTATGACAATGGGGCGTGATGACATCACACCATAAAAGCCCTCTGCAGGGTCAGACAGCATATGCCACACGGGTTTGAGTCTTTGTGTTTGCTATGCATGAATATAAAAAAGATAGAGTGGGTTTGTGGTTGACAATGCTTTCCTGTGATGTATTGTCTCATCCACTGCTATGCTGAGTGTATATGTGTGTGTGAGTGTGTGTGCATATAACTACAGCTCAAATGGTAAAACTTTGATGTTCTGATGCAGTATTAAAAATAATATCAATGACAACAAGTAGCCAATCTAACTAAATACTATTGATCATGCATGAGGAAAACTACTGATGAAGTAGGACACATATTATTATCCTACATCCTACTTGGTAAAAATCTGTTTATACATATTAGAACACAGAAATTTCTTAACTGAAAATATTATTGTACAATTTCACCAAGAGTAACTTCATAACTTTTGTGTTTCTCAATCTGTGGAAAATCTTTTAGATTAACACTATCTTGGATTTAAAGAGGGAGGGGGATCCTTGACTTGGTTTATTTTAAAATCAATGCCATACAAAGCAACAGACAGCTGATAAAATTGTATTTACTTAGCTCATTTTAAAGTCCATAAGCTGTTAAACAAACCACATCTGTTTATTTTAAATAGGCTTTAAAAGCGTGACCTCACAACCACTACATCTTTTGTTTTATAGCAAATACGTTAATTTCATTAGCAGTGTATGTGCAGATAACTTTACATTCTGTATGTCTAAACCCGATGAAACTAAGCACAGGCTATTATGATAATTTAGCTTACTTATAATAATTAGCTGTTGTATATTCATTAGCCTTTTAATTGGTTAACTCTGGGGACTGCGAGCAATTCCAGTCAGTCAAATACACTAATGACACACACACACCAGTCTTCCACACAGAAAGACCTTGCAGAAGTAACCTCCTCCCGAACTTTCATGGTGCACTCTCCCTGCAATCTAACCCCAGCTTTCTCTACAACTGTCAGTTTTGGCCAGAAAAAACAGCTTTAACTCAGATTTTGCAGCTTTGTCCTTAGTGAGAGGAAGTACCTATGACATCTGCACCAACATGCTGGAGATAATCCTCCATGTGATTGTCAGACAAATTGGGGGTCAGCAGCGTTGCAGACAGGGGAACGTGGCAGGGGACATGGAGGAAATGTTCAATCACGGGCCAGCCCATTCGGGAGCCTCCCTTTTCAGCCTCTCCAGTCTACGCTTTTCTTTTTTCGCGCTCACGCTCTCTCTTTCTCTGCCCACAGCTGCCGGGCTTCCACTGGGAGGAAGCTGTATTATGGCTGGGTTAATTTACTGATTAATATCCAGCCACTAGATCCAGCTTTCCCCAGATGGCCAATTAAAAACTACAACTGGCAGCACGCATAGGCCTGGCAGCAGGTTGCCGTCGGGCCCAGGGCTGGAGGCTGTGACAGAAGGTGCGGGTCCTGTTTGGGCCTGAAAAAGAGCCATTCACTATCTTCCTCTTTGACTCTTCCACACCAGTAGTGCAAACTGAACCCATGATATTATGCAGAGCGGAAGAAAAAAACAGAGATACTGAGAGAATACCTGCTGTAGGTCTCTGATACTGAATCCATGAAAACTTGCACCTTCAGTGAGCAAAAAGTTGGA
The DNA here is from genome assembly GCA_023101725.1 of Atherinomorus stipes. Taxonomy (NCBI): domain Eukaryota; kingdom Metazoa; phylum Chordata; class Actinopteri; order Atheriniformes; family Atherinidae; genus Atherinomorus; species Atherinomorus stipes. The sequence continues at coordinate 2,212,940 of JALJCO010010476.1, read as the reverse complement.
GGATTTCCTGCAGTTATTCTAAGTTTGTTTATTACTGATGTTGATAGTGTCAAAAGAATTAAAAAGATTTTTACAAAATGAATTATGTGTAGTTTATATCATAAAATTATAGCACTGAAAGGTAAAGTTACACAGCGGTGGATGATAGTTTTAGTTATGCTATAGGAATGCTCCAATATATATTCAAGAAAACAATGTTGGTGGACACTTTAAGATTAGAAAAAAAAATGTGATTACACAAATTCAAAGGTCAATTTTCAAATATTACTCAAACAAAAAATGCAAAGAAATTGTAAAAATATACAAATGACACTAATAATTGAGGATAAAGGTCTTAATACTGTAGTTATACTAAAACACAGTCAAATCATACTGACACTGTATCAGTAATAGATGTAAAAACTGAAATACTGAAGGCAAATAAAAAGGGAGTTAAGAAATAAAGGTTATTAAAAGAACATTACATTGCCTTTATACATTTTCAAAGTCTAAGAAGCAACCTTTTTCGTTTGTTCAGATATTGCTATATTAAATATTTTTCCAACTTTTTACTCACTAAAGCATCTGAAATGAAACAGTAAAGACTCTTTTCTTCAAACAAGTTCACTTATCTTTAGCACTAAACATGTAGCTTATTCATTTTTACTGACCATTTTATATTATCTACTTCAGGTAATGGCAGGTTCCTCCATGACGGTAATTATGCCTAGATTAAGTTAATCTTGTTTATCATTTTGCCACATTTGCTCTTCAGTAAAGGTAGTTTTGTGATCTTGTCTTGCCTAACTTAAGACTGCCAAGCACCAACAATTACTAATTAAAGTTATTTTTTAAATAATGTGTAATTATAGCTTACCAAGGAGTATATTTACACATAATGTAATTTATTTTTCACAGAGTGCCATATAACAAATGAATAAGTCTCCTTTATGAAGTTTCAGCTGCAGCTGCAGTATATTGAATATTGCCAGTAAGCAATAATATTCAGCCTGAAATGGAGCAGTGTTAATTTCACTATAATAACCCGCACATTATGAGACAGTGCTATATTTAGGTGGAGGCCATCTGAATACAGGTCTTGTTTTAGTACTGACACAAACCTTATAAATGGGGTAGTGTCACCATGGAAACACTGTAAATACAATGGCCGCTGCTCCTCTCACAGGAAGGGTAATTAATAACTGAATTACGGAACAGAGATAGAAAGCCAGACAGACCCATGCAGCTTCTTAGTCCCTTGATAAAGGGAGCTTAATACAAACAGTTGTACTTCTACTGGGTCAGCTAAACCAGGGATATCTGGGCCATCTCTGTTCAAAGAGAAAAAGGCCACGAACAGAATTGATGGCCCGTTTCATTATGTAATTGCCTCTTTAACTTCCTTGTTCTGAGCAATCGCTCTTTAAACTCAAGCTCAAGGTAATATATGCAGAGATATGAGGGTAGTCTCACAGACAGATAATTCAGTAAATAGCTGTAATCTTTGCATCACCTTTAACCACCTTGCAGCTGGATAATATGTCATCTTAAAATTGTGGAGGGCTAGAAACAAGGTGTGGTATGTAAAAACCTGGTCTGCGACACAGAAGAAGGGTACATCTACACAAAGTCCTCCATGATCACACAGATCGGACAGCTTTTTTTTTTTTTTTTTTTTTTTTTGTGGCTGCTGTGGATATCAAAAATATCCTGTAGTAGTGGAACAAGGCTCAAGACAGCCTTTAAGCTGCCACCCTCAGTGTCGGGGTACAAGGAGCACAAAGCTGGATATGATTACCTACAAGGGAGTGATGCTTCCTGCCCTCCAACCCTTGAACTTAAGGTGTACCCTACATAGAATCAAAGTAAACACCAAGCTCCTGCTCAGAGCCTCTGAAGTGGGTAGATGTGAGAACACAACACGAGTGACCCGCTTCCTTTCATTTCCCTCTTCATAAAGATCCCACAAATAAAAAAAAAAAATTTGATGCAACACACAAAGCAGTGGTGAGGAAGGCTTGGCTCTTATTGAAGGGTCACTAGTAGGATCACTTGGAGAAGGTCACCAAAGAGTCTAAATTCAAACCCCATAATTGAGTAACAGGGGTCGCTGATTACAAGGGAAGGAGCACAGAGGAACATTGGACAGTGGCTAGAGCTGTTCATCTCATGCTGAACAGAAAAACAAGACAAACCACTAAAAGAGGGCTCTGCAATGGCAGGATATTGGATGCTCTTCCCGGGTCCACCACTGTATTAAAGAATGAAGTATTAATTAAATGAACGGCTGGATCTAACAGGAGCCACTATATCAGAGAGACAGAGTGAGAATTCTTTTACGTAATTAGATCAATTGAGCATGAAGTGAAGAGGCTTCATCCGAGAGCAGTGTGCGCATCTGAAGTGGGATCCCTGACTGAGGTTTGATTACCTTTTGATTGTTAATGCAAAATTGGTTTGAGCCACAATGGTATAAATCCCCCTCTGTTCTCATTATGGCTTCAGAGGATGCTTTGTTGCTTATTTTTCAATAACTGATATGCGTGAGAGTCTTAGTTTTGGCGAAAGCTTGACTTTAATGTGCATCATAAATAGTTTTTATAGCACATGCTGTGTCTAAATCATTAGAGGTAATTAATAACTCCTGTGGTAATTCACCTGAGTGCTTTCTGTCTACTTATTTGGCTTATAAATTAGCTTTAGAAGGACCTGTCATTTTTAAACAGGCCTTTTCAGTTGGGGATGAGATGTCTATCACTGCTGCAGCATTCAGTCACACCTTCATGATGTATCCTGCTTGGGAAAGATGCATGTGAAGAAAATCTAAATATCTGTGGATGTGTGAACTAAAAAGGAAACAAATAATTATCTAGGAAGTGCCATCAAGCACAGTGATTGTTTCAACACTGCTTGCTAAGCAAGTACCCCATCTTGGATACGGACCCATAGAAAGTGGGTGATCCCAGCATGAGTGTCCCTGGGGAGGAGATAGTACTGTGGCCCAGTGGAGCAGTAGAGTGCCATTGTCTTATTCTGTCTGCGTATACCTCCAGTCACAGACAGAGGACATTTGTGAGGGATGGGTCTCATCGTCCAGGGGAAACGGCTTGTGTCGGCCGCCCACACTGCGCCTCCTCTGTGTGAAATTGGCTGAGAGGATGTAGACATATTCCATGCACTGATCCATGGCTGAGTATAAACAAGAGAGGATCTCGCTTTCACTCCTAGAAGGTCAGGAAGCTTCCCCGTGAAACAGTAAGTGACACTGCCTTTTCTGCGCCCGCTAACAGTCTGACCGGTGGAACTGACCCTCCCTTCCCCCTCCTCTGCTTTTGCCATCTCTGTGACGGTGTCTTGTGCACAGCTGATTCTTCCACTCTCAGTGGGGTGCACTGATATTTAGTGGCTAGGTATGCCGACTAAATCAACAAATCCAAAGGCAGATACTCAAACTCTGAAGGATTAAGCTGCAAAAGCATTCAGGCTGTGGCTGAGGATCCATGACCAGCTGGGAACACCTGTAACATCTAACACCTCAACACTACTTTAAGTCATGTGTCATGACTTCAGCCAGGCAGACAGAAATAAAGGAAAAAATAATAACAACAGCAATAGAAAGAAAATCATGTTAAACCCTCATCTCATCGCTAACACTGTCCAAATGGTTGAGAGAGAAGCATGAAATCTGGCTGTGGCTGAAATAAAATGAACTGCGGAAGGCATGAATGTAATTAAAGCGGCTGACACTTTTATGCTGGGTAATGGGAGTCCAGGGCCCAGCTATTCCCTGACGAGCTCCCCTCACAGTATGGAGTATATTTTAATACCACCCTGCACAATGACTTAAATGCACAGCCTTCATGGAGATGTAATCTTGATGTGTAAATAGGATAAATGCCAACATCCAGAGGTTTAAGGTCCTTAGGAAATAAACAATATCTAATAAACAAGATATATAAAATCGTTCAAGTGTTGCAAAAACTCCAGAGCAAGACAGCAGTGAGGAAGAGTGAAGCTTCATGTTCATGAAGTGTACCCCAAAAGATTATGTGGAAAACAGTTTTTATTGTTTTTAATACATATGAAGAGTTCGTTTGCAAAAACAGACGAACACCATTAAGAAAAAAACAGAGTTAACTGCTTTTGCAAATAAACTCTTCATATATACTGCATATAAATAAAATGTATATGTGTGTGTGTTCATGGCTGCAAAAAAATCAGAGTACAACAATGTTCTTTAAAAAGGAAAAGAAACAGAACTCTTTTTGTGTGAAATTAGACTTAATGAAATCACAGTGTGCCCTAAGTAGACAAAATAGATGAGCTGTATTGTGCATGCTGGCACTAATGCACAGAGTAGAAAAAACAGTGCAGCTTTGTCCAATCAGTAATGTATTTGTTAACGCAGGTAGAAAGGAGGGAGCTTTTAGCTCACAGTGGGGCAGATAATGAAGAAGTTAATAAGAGGAATGGTACTTTGAAATGTTCCTCAACCACCTAGGTCCCACAATTTAATCTGTAATAAATAATCTGGCATCATTGCAAGATGGCATCTCATAATGGCAAATGAAATATGCTGGTATGATAGGTACAATAAATCTGGATTTTCCTATGGTTCCCTCAGGCTAGGACAATATGCAACTATAGTGCTCTCTGTCAGGAAGAGCAGATCTCAGAGCCGTCATAAAATCTAAATGGGCACTAATTAGGCAAGCCTTCCCTCTCACACTTACTATTTCTATTGACATTTTCGGTGCACCGTCCCCCCTCCCCCTGCACTACTATAAGTCACTGAGAGAAGAACTCCCTGGATTGCAGAGCACAGGGCTGTTAAAGGGAAGTTCAACTTAGTGGTAATGAATAAATTTGCCCTCCCATGCAGTACAGTTTCTTTTGTCCTGGACCCAAGTATATTCATGCATCTAAATGGTAATTTGCTTGTAACAACCACAGCAGCTAAAGCAGATATTACAGTCATAAATACTCTAAATAATTGCCTTTGATTAGTGAGAAACTCTTTTTTTAAAAAAGAAAAAGATTCAAGAAGGAGGGAAGAAATCTTTAATTACAACAAAACATGATCTGATATAAAGAAAAATGTGTTTTTCTCACAATGTTGCATTAGTAATGTACAACTATGTTGTTATAAGCTATCAACTAGGACCACAATATTTCTAGCTGCATAGACCAACAGAGTTTAGTTAACTTCTCTATAGGGAACCCAGAGGGTTGAGGAGTGGAGAGGAGTGCGGGGATCAGGTAAATATATACGTATGCATTCCTGGCTGCTTCAAATTAATAAAAACTTAATGCATGCTTGGCAAAGGACTGCTTGTTGAACATATGCTGCAAGCACGGCTAAGCCATCTGGCTCAGAGTCAAGTATTCCCACCAACTGTAGTCTTATGCTACCTGACAGTGGAAAAGCTTTATTCCCCTGGCATCGGGGGCACAAATGGAGAAATATTATTGAAATGATTATCTGCATCAAGACTCAGATTTGGGCTGACATTTCGCTGGCTCTGTGTAATCCAAGGGGTTGTCTAGGAGAGGGCGGAGTGGGGGTTTGCCAGTAAGCCTTGGCGGGATGATTAATGAAGCCAGGATACTGGGTGGACCCAGCCCACCTCCACTCAGACCCAGGGGCCGAGCCCCGCATATGAAATTGGCCTCTGCTGCTCATCTCCTTGGGAGAGAGATGCTGATGATCCTCCCGACACCGCTCCGTCTCCAGTCACCAAACAGCACACCAAAGCCATGCCAGATCCAGGCTTACAAGATGCTCCCCTCACAGAGGAAGGCTGTTTGGTGGAGAGCAGCATCCATACACCTGCTCCTCTGTCAATCATCTTTTCCTTCACTTTTTCTTTTCTTTTTTTGTGTGTGTATTTGTTTTAAAAATGACAACTTTTCTGTAGTGTCATTTTACAGCCTCACATTGAAGGTTTTTTGTGGATTGCTACATATTTTCTACACTGTGAATCTACAGATATTTTGCAGATGCAGGTGTCTTATACTTTTAAGATAATCAATACACTACCCTTATGAAGTCGCAGCAGAGAGCCTAAAATAATGTCATAGAACATTGCAAGTCCTCTGTTTTTATGTATAAAGCTTGCATTTCCTTTACAAACCATAAATCTCTCTGTACTGTACATCACTACGGTAGCATTGTTGAGGCTCTCCCTCAACCCCTTAGCTTTGATGGATGGGCCAGTGAAAGCCTCTCAGGATGCTGGTAATCGCCTAACACCAAACTAAAACCTTGACCAAGAAGAGGAGGGAAAAGGCACTGACATGCAGCTCACCAATGAGCACAGAGCAAGGGGTAGCAAATAATCTAAAAAAAAAAAAAGAAAAAGCGAGGAACATCTTTAATCACTCTGTGTTGATGATCAGTCACAGACAATATAGCTTTGTTAGAAGTGCACGATAATTAATAACAGGACCAGGAACTGAACAATTGAGGGAGCGAGTGTCATAAGTTGTACAATACCAAAGAGGTGATTTCTAAATAGTGTAAATTAGGTGTTTACCTATTGTGATCCAGCCTTTGACACACTCAGTTTCTTCTTGCTTGAGAACCAGACTAAAGAGAATGATTAATTGCAAGCTCACGGGTTTTACAGCTTCAAGAGTAAATCAACTTCTGAGAAGTGCTAACTTGCTAAAACATAAACTAATTTTAGGCCCCAGATATTAAAATATAATCCATCTTCTTCCTCCACAGGGAAAGCTAATTAGAAAATGTGACTGGCATAAGAGAGGAGAGGTGGAGGAATGGTGGGATTAGGCTCGGGGAGCAGAAAATCACACCCTCTTGCTAAATCTTGGGATTTCTATACACTTGAAATCAACTATTTTACTTTGTGCCTCACGGTCTGTCACATTATTTAAAATGAAAGCCCGAGAGTTATTTTATCCACCATAAATCATATGAAGTTAAGATATAACAAGAGAAATAGTGTATGCATGAATAAAAGGAGATGACAAACAGCATGTGAGAAGATATTTGTATTTCATTTCTTCCCAGTTGCAAATATTTATTATGGTTGGCTCTGTCTGTGGGTTTTTATTTGAATATCTACCTGACATACTTTGTTTTTAATGCAAGAGCCAAAAAACATCCATCGCTTAAAGATAATAGGTGACTGACTGAGCATCAACTTGTATTTTCCTCTCATATTCTTTACACTTGTTAACCTTACATGCAACCTATCGTACAAGGTCATTTATTTACCGAGGCAACAAAGTAACAAAAAAAAAAAAAAAAAAAAATTGGCATACAGTTGAACAAAACTAAAAACATTCTGGATTAAAAACACATGAAGAAAATTAGCTGGGACTGATTAATTTGGTCACCTCTGATTTTGAAATTGAGAACATCTGGGAAGCTGTTTTAGAGGTAAATAAACATTGAAAATAAGCAGTATGAGAGGAAATCACGTGCAACATGACACAGTGTTCTACAGATTTGAGTAGCCAGAGCCAGCCGAGTTCTGTCGAGTCCCCACAGACAATCCCCTGAGAGAAGAAATGCTCTGAGTGGTGACAGCTTAAAGGCAATAAGCCAATAATAAAGAGCAGCAAAGTGGCCATGAGAGAGAGTTCTCCTCCTGCTGCATTCAGAGCGAAGCAGCAAACAAGTGTCGCTGAGTGGCCTGCAACCAGGTGGATGAAATTTCTCGTGCACCTTTTGTTCTACAATTAATGGAATTGTTTTGTGTTTTTTTTATTTCAAGCTTCCCCCTCCCTAAATCTCTCCCTCTTTAAATGTGTAAGAGGGATGTAATTTTGCGGAGAGTGGCCCACTGACAATTTATTTCAGCAGACCAGTCTGTTAACCCCTTCAGACTGAGACATAAGTTCATAATCCATTTGCAGAGGCATGTATTTTAGAGCTATAATAGCTGTACAACTGCTGCCCCGCTGGGAGTCTATTTGGCTGCACCAATTGCAATGAAAAGCCTTCCTACTGTCTGTAACTACTGAGGAACACTCGTAGGAAAATCTTCAGATTGCAAATTGCACTTTATCTAGCTAAACTTTATTTCATAATGTATGGACATGACACAGGAGGTGATGGTAAATTTACTTAAAAGCTAGTACTGAGAAGAACAAAATAAACGCTTTAATGGCAGCTATGTAAAATGCTGTGTTTGGCAGAACAAACTATTAAGAGAAAAACAAAAGAATAATGGTAAATAATAATCCAAAATTCTGGTGGAACATGCAGCTGGAAGCCATCAAGTGTTCCCTTTAAAAGGGACAATTAAACCAAACATGACATTAGCTGGAGGCCTCGCAGCTACATCGCAGTGTACGGCAGGATGCATTGCGGCCCAGTTGCCTCCACCTTTTAGCAGCAAACTTTGTCTGTTTTTTGTTATTACTCTCTGGCTCTGTAATCAGCTTCTCTGGGAGAACTTTAGTGGTTAGTCCTGCACTTCAGTACAGTTGAAGTCAGTGAGGATGTGGATGGATTTCTGTGCTAGTTTGGGGAAAAGAGTGCTGCAGAGGAAGGCAGTGGCCAGTCTGTGGTGGGGGGCCAGCCAGTGGAAAGCTCATTTGGAATTCAGCACTGCAACATTGCCATCTTTTGGCCAGACTGTATAGTCTAAAATCCTTTTACTGCTGCCATCTCCAGACCCATGCTGAGGTCCTTAGGCAGCTTGACACAAAGGTAGGTAATCTGTGTATTCCTTTGTTGCAGAAAAGGATGCTTCCAGTTGTGCATGTTTCTTTCTTTTTGATCAACTTATGTTGTAACTGTAAGAATATGACTTTAAGATTTTAGAAATGTCTATTTTATTTACTCATAGTTGACAATCACTTAACTAAATAACAGCACTTTGCAGCTCAGACAAACAAAAGATATATATATTTTTTATTCTTATATACGACTCTATTTAACTATATCTTAAAACCATAATTCAAATATTATGTGAACGGTTCCATGTGAAGGCTTTCAAAATTTAATCCACACATTCTGGCTCGTCATCCATCATCTACTCCACCGTTGGCAGAAAATTTACAAACATGTGGTGAGCAGGAAGGCTTGAGTGGGTATGCTTATCCGCTACCTGAATAAATATTTGTCTGATGTGGCCGTGCTGTCCTGTTTTCCCACGGTGGTGTATGGGACATCATGGATAAGAGAGAGGATGGGCTCTGACAGAGAGTGACAATTCATCCCTTCATCCCCTCTAACTGACATGTCACATTCTCTGATGACTTTATTGTGCTCCCTGTCACTGCACTTAATCTGTGTGTCAGTCAAAGCGGAGCGGCCCACACCAGCACCTCTAGACAGCAAAGCTAATGCCCACCCTTTTAATGACATTAGATTTGGAGTAATGCCATTCAGCATAGCACTGATATTATCTTCTATTTGCATCATTCAGCCAGCGACACAGGCAGAGCCCGGCCGATAGAGAGCTGGTCATTTCCCCATCCATTTCCACTCGGATGACAGATGTCAAGATGGAAACTGACTATTATTTACTCTAGCCATGTTTTTATCACACACAGACATGATGTCTCACTTTACTCCAGGCTGTCAGCCAGTGCATCACAATCTGTCTTTTTGTGATATTTGGAGTACAGCAGCACAAAGTATACATTTATTTTGCTTTTATTATTAAAATATTTTATATTATCTCCAACTACTCTAAAACAAGCTGTTCGATGTGATAATTCGATGCATGACATAAGTCTAATATCTTATAATAAATCTTAGGAGCAACAAACTGATGGTGATTTCTTGCTTTTAGCATCTTTCTTGCAGTCTCAATGCATGCGAATGAATACCTGCTTATGCATGTCAGGCATCTTCCTCCTCTCAGTACGCATCTGTCCTGTCCTCTATAGGTGCTATGATAACAATGTAATGAACATGCCACAAATGTTTTTGAGCAATTCAAATTTCTTCTGCTCTATGTTTGGTGCTCCTGTCTTTGAGAATGAGTAGCAGCCTGTCAGCATTAGAGGTTACTAAATCTTTTTTTTTTTCTTTTACTGACAGTGCAGTCTCTCTCCCATCAGAGCTCCCAGTGCCTAATTAAATGTATTTAGCATCATAAATATTCCAGGGGGACAGGTTGACACAGTGAATTAATGTCTCGCCTCGATACCACAGCCTCTCTATTGGCTGTGGGGAGAAAGTTAACCTGATGCCAGGTAAATGCTGTTGCTTTCATGTCTTGTTATAAATCAGCATTGCGTTTGCTTTCTAATGCAGTGAAATGGAAAGAACATGATACTGATTAAGGAACAGAGTGGGAACAGGGATGCTTTTGAAAAAAAAGCTTTTAAATTTTCATTTTAGGCAACTAGATTTACTATTTTGCATCAATCACTTAATCATTTTCAATGCTAATTCTTCTGTATTGGGCAGTCCTGTTAAAGGTGCATTGCGCAAGTTTAAATGTTAAATACTATTCTTTTCTTTCGTCGACATGCTCTAACAACTGCCTGATGTGTAGAATGTGCTGATCTTTCTTCACTGCGGTTGTCTCTAATGCTGTTTCTGCATGCTTAAGAGTTTCAGGTATGAAACCTCAAGGGGGCGCTTGTGGGGAAGACGAGCTGTGCGTTCTCGTTCGTCTGGCTGCGCCGATGTTGTGTATTCCGCCACCATAGGTCCGCGCACATCGAGACAACACTGACTGCTGCTAAAAGATGGAGAACAGGTGCCTCTTAAACCCCAACTTAGACTCCAGTAAGACAAAGAAGAAAAGTTTTGTCTTGTGAAACAAAGAGAACCAAACTTGAGTCTGACCGGCGCCAAAGTAAGACGGGAGAACCGAGCTGCTTTTTTTTTTTTTTTAAATGGAGGCAGCTCCGATCTGCTCTGGGAATAAAACAGACCAGCAGTTGGCTTTCTCCTTACTAACAAGGTAAATGTGGTGTATGACGGAAATAAGGATGCATAATATTGCATCGCTAAGTTTTTAGCATGGAAATGTGGCAATATGACAGCCTGTTCCCAGGTAACAGATACACTGTGGACACTTGTTACATTTAGTTGATGTGGTAATTTTACAAGGTAATCATGGTCTCAGCCTCTGAATTTGGATATTTGATCTACAAGCCAGCGTTAGCCTGTTGTTACCGTTAGCATGCAGTTCATCAGTTTACTCAACGATCAAACCCTAAACAACTTGCAGATTTATAACTTTATTACCTCAGGAGACATCGTGATTAACTCTGGGCTCAGACTGAGTGTAATGTGGGTTAAACTAAAGACCAATGCAGTCGAAACAGCTCATGCGTGTGCACGACATTAGCGTCACTTCAACTTGTCGCCAGAAAGGGTGCGCTTCTTGCAAAAAGCAGGAATTTGCACTGTACTCCTTTAACACACAGAAGTCCATATTAGCGGTGGTCTCAGCTGACTTAACCATTATTATAGTAACAATTTATTAATTCCATTTAGGGCTTGGCTTGAAGTAAAACTGATCTCCAAATGTTTGAGTTCCTCCCACTTGGACATTTTCAGTTCATGTTTTTTTTTTTTTTTTTAAAGAACTAAATAATTTTGATATTGCTTGATGTTGCTTCCACCCATCAAATCCCAGAGTGATTGTTTGGTCTGATTTTTACAAGAAGTCTGACTCAGGGTCTGAGCTTCCAGTTAAAAGTGGGTTTCCTGTGAGCCAAATGCCGCAGCTATACACTGATGGGATTTGGGATGTTGCAGCCCCACCTCATCTTGCTGGTAAATTCACCAGTCCTCTGCTCAACAATGCCCACAAATCCCCGTGGAAGATGGCAGGGAATATCTGGAATCCTTCTGCAGGGTTTGAAGCTCATCCCAAGGCTTCACTCTTGCAGAGTGAAAACTGTTTATTTGCTGCACCTTTCCTATGCGTTAGAAACAAGGAAACATGTTCCTCTCTGCTAAGCCAGCAGCAGAACAGACAGATAGAGTTGCCAAACAGGGCTGAGGGGGCTGGAGAGGATAGAATTACATGTTATTATGTTCATTTTTAAATCTAGATATTTTCCTCTCACCTGTGAAAATCCACAGACCTCGCTTTTTTCTCCCCAACACGTGTAATTGCAATTTGCAAGAGCTAAACTAATTTTATGACACAGGAGCACCTGTATTCATCTCCATATTAATAGAAAACAGGAAGTATAAATCCCAATTTTCCAGCAGCCACTGTCAGCGAAGATGTTCCTTGAGGGAGAAGACTGTCTCTTCTCCATTAAAATATTGGTGCTCTCCCCTCACCATCCCCATGGAGCGTCTGTTTTTAGCCTAAATCAGATATCATAATTATGAATGACACCCAAACTACATCACTGGCCTTGACACTTCTAATATCCATATGTGCCAATTCGCTTTTAAGTTTCCACTGTTGGAGTGCTCTCCATGTTGAGTTATAGCAGCATGTGGAGCCGCTGGAGTACAGGCCCCTGTGAGTCTCATTTAGCTGTGGAAAAGGGAGGTTTGACTGATGGGCTCATTTAGGTTTAATACAAGAGTACTGCCCTGAAACATCTTGCAGACGAGATGAGAAACTTTTCTATGTTTCCTGAAGCCAACTCTCCAGAATCAGTTCAAACCTGTTATCAGCTAAAATATAATTAGTTAACATTTAATCAGAACTAAATGTTGTTGTAAATATAGCAATTCTGTGATTATATTTTTATAGATAATTAAATTTACAAACACAACCATTAATTTGTGCAAGTCTCACTTGAGGCTGCACTCCTGCCTCCCTCTGTGTGTAAGTCATTACACAATGGACAGGAACCTTTGTCAGGTCAGGCTCTACAAAGCAAAGGCAGCTGTAGGTGGCCTACCTTACCTCATTAGTAACAACATGAGCGGTGGTCTAATGAACTTAAGACAATGCTAATTAATGGAAGAGAACAAAGGCTTAACATTTCTAGAAAGTGTGAAGCTCAAAATCTGCTTGTATGACAGCATTTAAGCCACCTTAATCCGCCTGTGATGCGGCGCGTGGTGCCTCGACCGCACAGTGCTGGGGCAGGTCAGAGGGAGCAGCTCCATACCTCAGCAGATATAGTCACCTGTGACAATCCTTTATGGGCTGATAAAGTAAGGGAAGTCTCTCAAGGAACAGTGCACTGACTTGGCGGAGGGTGTCCCCAGAGACCAGGTGTCAGGGTTGTCTATCAGAAGGCTGAAAGGAGAAAAGGGACGTGTTACTGGGCTCTATTGTATCCTGGTTGTCATTGACTGATCGGGTCCATTTAGCTGGCTTTCACAGTGAATGAAACCACCTGAATAGATGAAAGCGAGACAGCCTTCCTGACAAACAAGGAGCCCTGGAATATTCATGGAGGATCTGTGAGGAAAAGATTAATGTATTAGAAATTAAAATGGGGCCCGGACGTATGATCTTGCTCTAACACTTGGCCAGACCTGTGTCACCCGCCGCTAGCGCCTGAAGTCGGCACATGCCGCTGCCAAGGTGGAGAGGAATCATTAAGCACCCTGCCCATTGTGTGAGCAGAATAATCAAACTTCAGCCCCCCCCATTCTTTCCTGCAGCACTGACAATGAATAATTCTGGAGCCATTTGCAATGTTAACGGCACCTATCTGGGCCATCCATGCCTTTATGATAAGAGCCCCAAATATGCATTTCAACAGTCTGAACAGAAGCTGCTTCACCGGCATTTCAAAGGACACCTGTCAGTCATCTGAAAGAGCTGTCAGTCTCTGTCACGCAACGGTGCCAGTGAAATGGCCCAAAAGATAATCTTTACTCTCCCTCTTTCTGTCTCTCCACCTCTCTCTTTCAGATCACAGCAGTTACATTTGCAATAGAGTGACAAGTGATTTACACTGGAAAATGGATTGTGTTTAAACTGCAAAAAGGGAGGGGGTTATTCTTTTAGGCTGTGTTATTCTTCGCTGGTGAACAGCTGTATCAAATATGCTATCATAAATGTGATCTGGGCTACACTGAATGTCATTATGTGTGATACCATGAGCTCTAGATGGGCGACTGAGCTCAAAGGTGACTTTGATGAATCCTATCTCACTTAGCAGAGCTACGTGTGTGTGAGGAGTTAAAGGAAGATGGGCAGGATCAAACAGGTTTTCAAAAAGTTTGACCTTCTTTTGCTCATAGATGGGAATTTGTCTTCAAACAGAGATTATTTTATGTTTAAGTGGTTATGTGGTTTCTATTCACTCAATAAACGTCTTTTTCCAAAAACTGCTTATTTGACCTGATAAGCTCATGTGTTTCTTTTGTAACTTAATTTCTATATATAAGCTTGTTTCATATTGTACTGATATGGCCATTTTGTTGTCAAGGAGGGAAAGAAGCCCCCTTGCCTTTCCAAATGCAAGCCAGGAATTTGTTTAAGCCCGAATAACTTGTGTGCCACCAGCTGTTGGTGATATTTACAGCTGAGTGCAGAGGAAGTGTTTGGACAGAGGCTCGCAGGGCCATGGCAGCACTGGGCCCAGTCCCACTCCCCTTATGGCCACTCCAAAGGCGAGGGCAGCCAGCGCTCACAGTGCAGACTGTGATACCATGAAACCACAACACAAAGGTGCACAAAATGACACATAAATCATATTTACATATAGGACAGCTTGCTGGCTCAGCAGGGTAAGGAGCAAGCCAATTGCTTGAAATATACTGAGTCTGAATCTAAAGAATGACCTTTATGACAAGTCATCTTCTATCCAGATAAGTAAAGAAGACGCTCAGTGAGGATGGCCCAGTTGTTTCCCTGCAGAGCACCACTTTTCCTATCATCATCAAGCGATCACAGCCGAATTATGGAACATTATAGTGTGCATGCCAAACATCAGTGGAGCATTTTGATCTCTGAAGTCCTCTTCAACTCCCTGAAACTGTCTATAGTGTACTCATGGGAACTCTGCCAAAAGTTGGAGTCACTTAAGTTCATCTAGTGTGAGCCAATAACAAAGCTCTGTGGAAACCCTTATGCTTACCCATCAAAAATTCTTTGTTGTTTTCCAACAAATCAGGCCATTTTCATACAGAACAAACACCAATTGGACAAGCCATTTGAATTTTGGGCACTCCTCTTTGTCACATAGTTTCCACACCATGTCCGCTCCGCCAACAATCTCCTCATTGTGGCTCGGGGAGGAGACGGTTCAAGGAGTGAGTCACTCAATGAATGTTCACTGTTCATTTCAGGGCACAGTAGGATGGCATAATCCCTGATACTGAACCCTGACTCACCAGGTCTTGTTTAGATTGAGTGTTCTGTGCCTCTTACACTGCGGAAAAAAAGCCTTGCACTTGTACTTTTGATGGGATAAAGTTCAACTGCACAGTCAGTGATGAAATAACATGTGTCAGAATGACAACAAGGCTGTTGTGAGCAAAAACATTACAAGGAAACCTACCGAAGACAAATGAGCATGCATACAGATAATTCACGAGTGAATAAAATGTTATGAGTTAATCAAATGAAGTGAATGAAGGAACAAAGGAGGTTGTTATCTTGTCTGCAGTTTCTCTCCCCCGTTTTGAAATCCTCACACAAATGAATGTCAATTGATGTGCTTGTAAAACAGCTTTCTTACAAATTATTCAGTGACTACAGTTTTGCAGTTGAAAAAGTCACACATAGACACCCATTTACCTGAGTCACAGATGAGTATATAATTGAGTCCTGAGGGAAAATAACTCCGCTTAACTACTGGAAATAATGTGTAAATTCAATACATTTTCTAATGAGCTCATTTGAGTTTGCTGCAATTATATTTGCTAGTCTAGCTGCAGATAGGATTCTGCAGCTGAGTTGAGGTGAATAAAACCACATCTCCCCTGCATTCATTAAAATTAGCATATGGACCTGTCAACACTTCTCAGAGGCGCGCTGTAACAATGCCATTTAGCCCTGCATCAAGCAATGCCAGTAGAGTGAATGCATGTGGTGGGTAAATGCCTCCCCACCCTCAGCGACAGGGGTGGAATAGGACTGGCAATGCTGGCTCTGACGTACAAAAGAGGCTGCGTTTTAACAGCCAGGCCCTGGCCTGTGACCAGGGGCCATCCACATCAACACTGCTTACACTCCACCATACCTCCCAGCTACTAGCCCAGCCAACCAGCTCTATATACACACTGAGACTCACAGCGAGAGGAGTGAGGGAGGAGAAATGAAGGCGGTGTGTGAGGGGGGGGGTGTGGGAGCAAAGTCGAAAAGATAGCAAGTAAGACAGGTAGGTCTGTTTTACTGCTATTTACAGATATTCGTGATTTTTGCCTTGCTAACTTTATGGAAATCTCCGCTTAAACTTTAAAAAATATTCTTATCAAAAGGTTTCAGGATTGAGAGGCCTGTGGAAAAAACAACAATGGAAAAAAACCCAGATCCTTTATTATTGTTTGTCATCATTACACTGAAGCTGCCAGTGAGAGAAGGTATTGTTGTTCAGTGGAGCACACAAGGCCCTCGTTGCATTGTTGTGCCAGGATTTTAAAACAGGCGCGAGTTATCAATAGACCACAGACTATTCGACTCACTCATCTGTGCCTCTCGATACACTTCAGAACCTCGAACGTTGAACAGCCAGCCACGATCTCACACAATTGGCCTGCTTTAGTGACAGTTTTTTTCCAGATGCATCCAGGTTCATGTCTGATGGACAGACAGGGCCATCACTTCAACGCTCCCACTTTCTCCTTTAAGCAAACATGATCAACCCAGTGACACTGCTTCATTTAATAAAATTCCATTAGTCATTTACAAATGTCTTGAAGATATAATAAACTTCATTATTAGTTTAGATGGCAGAATGTGAATGTTGTGAATTCAGCCCAATGAGAGTGGAGAGAGGAATAAAAAGGCAGGCTAAGGAGAGGACAAGGCCTCAGCTGTGTACTGAACTGATCTGCACAGTGTGATTACCTGGAGCAGAAAACCGAATGTAAAAGCCTTGGGCTGGCTTTGATATTTCCATCTTTCGTTTGTCTGCCATGACCTGGACTACATCTAACAGAGCTAGACTGGGGGTCAGTGGGAATCAGGAGAGGAGAGGAGAGGAGAGGAGAGGAGAGGAGAGGAGAGGAGAGGAGAGGAGAGGAGAGGAGAGGAGAGGAGAGGAGAGGAGAGGAGAGGAGAGGAGAGGAGAGGAGAGGAGAGGAGAGGAGAGGAGAGGAGAGGAGAGGAGAGTTGAGTTCAATTCAATTTAATTCAATTCAACTTATTTGTATAGATGGGTTTCACGTTTACAAACATTGCAGTTGCGCGCGCAACCAGGGGGCAAAAAGCCTGTGTTTTGTATTGGAGTCTACGGCCAATCACGCACTCATATCATTCATAAAAATGTAAAGTAACCTGACGAAACAAACAGAGATCGTTGTGTTTTAAATTATAATGAATAAATCTGTATTTTGATGACGAATAACAAAATACCGACGCAGCGTTGCTGTGTTATATTTCTATCACAATTACACTAATTTGGCAAGGGAGTCATCACCCGGAAACGGCATTTTTCTTGTTAAAACATGGATATTATTTGTGTTGGACCTCATTTGAAATTTGCCTGAAAAACCTGAGTTAGAAAGCGGTACCAGTACCAGTCTCCCGACTAGAACACCAGAATATTTTTTGCCATCGCGGTGTTTTAATCGTACATGGTGACCAAGGTGAAAGACTAAATAAATCATGTAGTCTGAACCTGAATAAGCTATATGAGAGGGTTTCGTGAAGATCAGTCACGCCTATGGTCCTATTTTCACCACTTTCAACTGTTTACATGCATTAATGTTTTGATTTTTGCAACCGAACAAATACCACAACATAAACATTATATTTCCGACACTTTCACGTCATATCTTGACCTCATCTGCATTAAAAGTCGAGACTTGTACTTAAAACACAGGTCTTCTCATAGTTCAATAATGCTTTTTCTGTGTTTTCTTGCCCCCTGGTTGCGCGCGCATCCTATCTGTGATGTTGCTCAGAAACCCATCTATAGCGTCAATTCATGACAATGTCACCTCAGGGCGCTTAACAGACAGAAAAATTCAAGTTAGATTCATAGCCTAGCTAAGGAAACCAACAGATTGGATGGAATCTTGGCTTGACCCGGTCCAGTCCCCCATCCTGAGCAAGCACGGAGTGGTGGTGACAGTGGGAAGGAAAACACCCTTTTAACAGGGAGGAAAAACCTCCGGCAGAGGAGAGGAGAGCCTGAAAGGAGGGCAATATTAAACTTTCATCTCCATTTTCACCCCAGATTTTGAAATACAATAAGTGCATGGAGGTTTTGTCTCACACAAACACTCTCATCCCGATACTCATTCTGCTCACCTTTCGTCCGGTATGGGGAGCCATTACCGCCCCATCATTAGGAGACCTGCAAAGAACTTTACTCTGTCAGAGCACTTATTAAAACATTACATATTCACACATCTGTACAACCAAGTCTTAATGAGGATGAAGTGTGTCCCTACTTTATGAAAAACTAAGAAGGTGTAGATAAAATAAAAAAGGCAGCACAGAGAAGATGAGAAACAAGGTGTTGTTGGATAATGTCAGAAACGTTGGTTTAAGGTACATCATAGTAAAGCATAAAACAGGATGAGGCTGTGTTTTGTCTTTACCTCTTTTTTTTGTACTGCACATATGCACTGACATGTGGGTGATGGTGGATTTAACAAAAAGTACTAAAAGAGTTCCACTAACTGTTCCCGCTCTATGGTGGCTGAATAGGAGACAACAAAAAAAATCTAAAAATCAAACATTTCACGATCATAACGGTGTCTATTTGGCACAATCATAATATTACCTACATTATATAATAAGATTGATTGAACAATCTTGTGCATGATAACAATGTCTTACCTTCACATTATAAACTACTGTAACACATATCAACTCTACAACAAAATGATCACGTATGTCAGTAAGTAACCAAATAAGGACAAAAAATTACACCATTTACTATATTTCTTTAACATTACGTGTACATATTGTGTAGAACTGACCGTTTCAGTGAGAGTCATCGTGTTAAAGACAATCTTTGTTATCACTAAATTGGTCTTGATATTTTCTAGTTGCATCCAACATAAATCATTAGATAGTAGTCAAGGATATAACTTAGTAATAAAAAGATGGCATCAAAAATAAGAGACAGCAGGTCTTTTACCTGTAAAACTATATGAAATTCAATATATTTTAGACTGAGAAGCAGATACCCCAACAAATCAATGCCTGAATATAAATCTGGTAAATGAATCTGATCACTAATTTGCAGGTGTGGTGTGTGTGATTACGGTTATTTTTGCAGGTTTTCTTTTTTTCCTAAACTAAATGTTATGAAACTAAGATGGAACATGGGGAAAAGAAGAACCCATTAAATTCTGGTGCAGATTTCAATCTCCATTTTTAAAATAAAATACACTTCAGTAGGAGTCCACAATTAATTTTTTATTTGCTTATTTGTCAGCAAATGCAGGATAATAGAATAAAGAAATATACTCCCATCAAAAGTTGATATTTAAACCTCAAAATACATAAAGAAAGTTTCAAGCTTGGCTCCTGCGTGGGAATTAAACTGCCCTCTAAATCTTCCGCAGCTTTCAATGACAGCTCAAAACTGTTTCTCCAAACATGTTTTTGTGTGTAGAGTAATACAGCCAAGCTCAAATTTCTCTCGTCCCTTCAAGCGCAAAATACAAAAAGGCCTGAGCTGCCACTACCTGATTCAATCAAGTGTGTTACGTTGTATACCCATGGGCAACAAGGCGACTTGTATTTTAATTAATAATGTAATACCCTGGTCTCAAAGGCCTGGCCCTTGGCATTCTTGCTGCTTTTCTTTCTATTTTGTGTGTGTATGTGTGTGTGTGTGAATGCTCAAAAGATCCAAGAAAGATGCTGGAAGCATTTTTCAACACTTTCAGCCTCATGCAACTGGATTTGATACATAGTACTTGAAACACCAGCGCATTTTCAAGCACTGTGTAAGTGAGGAGAAACATGTTTTATGGTGTTAGTTGATAGTTGAGGAACTAGAGTCCACAATTAAGCATGTCCTAATTTTAGGGAAGACACGTCAGAAGAGACATAACAAGATTTCAAATATAGAAAAGAAAATGTTTAATGTAAGCAGCGTATAGTGTGCATGAACGTTAATGTTAACAGCTATAAAAACAGAGACATGGCCGTGGGTGTTATGTTGTGAGGAATAACAAGCACAGTCAAGGGTAAATGCACGCTTCTTTGGAGATTCTGAACGGGAAAGAAGCCTGAGGGAGCTCAAGGGCTTGTGGGATACGGGCAGTATTCAACCTTTCTCTGCAGCCGCACACACAAGAACAACAGTGAATGGTGGCACTTTTACAGTAAGCCATGAGAGCTACTGGCATAGTTGTTCAAACATGACAAAATGTTAACTAAACACATTAAAGAATTTGTTTTTACCAATATTGTGCTGAGTCCTGCAAAGAATCACAAATGGATGATATACACTGATCACCTATGGCACATTATACTAATGAAAGACTTTGTAAAAGAGCAGCTTTAACTTTGACTCACTGGTTTTGTTAACATTTTATCAGTTTTAATATTTTTGTTGTCATAACTTTAAAACTACCTATAACAGAATATCAGTGACTAAGTAGATGCTTCTTAGACCGCAAATGAAATTTGTAACAGAACAAACATTTTAATTAGCCAACATAAGCACAGCCACAAGTAAATCTGAAATGATTATTCCTGCCCTCAGAGAAAAGCTGTCTCCTGTGCTCTGTCAAAAGGTCAATCATGGCCCCAAACCGGCATGCAGTGACAGTGACCTGGAAGCGCTACTGATGACCCCACATCCAGGGGCCCAAAAGAGTTGATCATCTAACATGCAGGCAGCCTGGAGCCATGGAAATCTGACATTTGTCCTTATTCAAATGAACACAAACAATATGCATCTCATGCCTCTCCCTAACCTGTGCCAAATCTAAGGCAGGGGGACCAGCAGTCTTCATGCATTGTCCTCCAAGTATTTGCCCTTCCTTGTGAAAACAGCCTCGCAGCAGTCACACACAGAGCCTGCAGTTAAAGCAGGGCTGCAGAAAAGGCACAATCATCACCAGCAGCACTGGCCATTATGGCTCTAGTCTGGAGGAGTGGGGTCAACAATTGAAATGAGGTCATGCACTAAAGTAAAATGTTAAGGGTAAGAACAATTCAAGTCGCGTGATAAGTTATGGACCTCTTTTTGACATTCTTTACATTGATTTAG
This sequence comes from Atherinomorus stipes, assembly GCA_023101725.1. Lineage (NCBI taxonomy): Eukaryota > Metazoa > Chordata > Actinopteri > Atheriniformes > Atherinidae > Atherinomorus > Atherinomorus stipes. The sequence continues at coordinate 2,191,739 of JALJCO010010476.1, read as the reverse complement.
TCTTATTTTTCTTTCAAATTTGTTTAACTCCCTAAAGGGACAAGAATTAGTATTTTCAGAATCAAGAGGGGTCAAAAACATTTGTGTCATATCATTTGGATATGGATCCAAAGAAAATTTGAACTCAACTTTGCTCTTAGCATCACAGAGGTTTATAATGTCACTTAGCTTCCTGTGCAGGGACTTCCCTCTTTTGAGTTAGGGTCATTGTTTCATTTTCAAAATGATCAGGCTGATGTTCAAAGCCAAAAAGGCAGTCACAGACTATATGAACTTGGCCACAAGCTACATAAAAGAAGCTACTTTTGTAATATCTGTGAATTGGCTTCAATACCTATAAATCCCTAAACAAATTATTTTTCTCTTTTATATTCTGGAAAGTAACAACCCATACATGTAGATGAGCTCATTTCAAAGTGGAAAAATTTACTTAACTTTTGATAAATTGGACTTTTTTTTTTTTTTTTTTTTTTTGCTTGAGCAGCCTTTACAGCAGTGGTTCCCAACCCAGGGTTACTGACCCCTGAAGGGAATCGCAAAAGCTTTGACTGTGCAGAGCCAGTGTGACTAAAGTCAAGGTCAAGTCCACATAGAGATGAGTTGAGGTGTATCAGCTTAAAGGTGAAGTTCAGAATTTTTGACATAGGGCCTGATTTACAAGTGAGCCAGGATACTTCTTATCACTGAAGACAGTTTCAACATATTTCATCCCATTATTCTAGTTCCAGGAGGTTGCCGACGCTAATGCTAGTGTGAGTCAATAGGAATCTGCTAGCCTGTCATTGAAACCAATCGTATCCACTCCACTCCACAGAACATCTGAGACAAATCAGCAAGCCATCTGTGTAAATGCCGAATTAAACTAGTAAACTCGTGTATTAAACAAGTAAAACTAGCTTTGGATGACAAATTTTGCAGAATTGAGGAGTTTTATATAAGTTATATACTTTGCCTCCGGGTGGTATTGTTATTTTGTCAGCGTATTCCAGTTCATAGAGATATGGTGAGTTAGTTTGATGAAAAAAAGTTTGAAATCGTCTTCAAAATTCGACATATCCTCATGCCTTTCAGACATGGCTGTAGTTTTGATTGTATACTTGTGTAATCAAATTCCTTCATGCACGTAGCAGCAGATGATATTACTCCACTGCCAAATACAGGAAGTAAAACTTCGTAAAGTGTCTCAGCAGCAACAATCAAAATGCCACAAAATGCAAGGTTAGTTTTATTTGTGACATTCTATTAACAAGGCATTTACACAAATAGTCTTAAGTTATAAATGATTTGCCTCACTCGAAAATGAGGCCCTATGTCAAAAATCCTGAATTTCCCCTTTAAGTTGTTATTTATTTACTTTTTAAATCATTTTAGTTTGGTCAGATCTTGGTTTTATGAAAGGAAAGGAAACTAAACTAAACTAAACTAAACTAAACTAAACTAAACTAAACAAAACGAAACAAAACGAAACGAAAAAAAACAAAACAAAACAAAAGGAAAGAATTCAACTAGAACACATCATTTGTGACAAGAAACTAGCTAATGACAACATAAAACCAAGCAGGGTTCAATACAGGGTGGTGAAGAGGGTCCATGGCTTTTAAGTAATTGACCTATGGCTAAACCACGCCCCCAAACACGATGAGCCAATCACAGTGCGCACAGCTATCCCATACACTCAGACATTCTCTGCTTGAACGTCCATTGAAATGCATTGAAGTAAGTCCGTTTTCGTTCGTTTTTATGTGTTCTTTTTAGTTTAAAATGGTCAAACAGTGTGCATGGGGTACATACAACTCCGACACTAGGTATCCTGAGAGGCTGGGTGATGGGGTGTATTTTTTGCCTTTTACCAAGTCAAATCAAGCCAGTTATGCGGCAGACCACAACATCAACTGAACGTGGATAAAATGAACAAGGATGTCTACATCTGTTCTAAGGTAAGGGAACATCATATTTGAGGCACATGTTGTTACTTTGCTTGAAAGAAATATGAAGTTGCCTTCCCTAACGTTAGTTTAAGTTGGGTAACGCTACCTAAACATGTTAGTTTTGGTACGTGGTAACGGTACATAAGACGCTGTCGTGTAGTACAGGTGTCGTGTAGTTACATCGATAACGACACGCCTCTGGCTTCCAAGCTGCAGCCAGACTGCTCCGCTTCCGTGGCTGTTTGATCAGTTTTTGTCAGATGATCACCTTTTGGCACAACAGCAGCTGTGCAGTAGTTTGGGCAAGAAACTGGGGGAGTGCGCACTAGTCACATTCCAGAGATTCACAGGCTTGATTTCTACTCCCAGTTAAGACTTTTGAACAATTTCTTTTTGTTTGTTTGTTTTATTTTTATGTTTTTTAATTTATCTTGTCATGATCTCTCTGTCTGATCACGCCTCTGTTGTCCGTGTTGACAGCTGTCATCTGCCAAGATGTCACATAGCGCCTGTCACCGAATGTTTGTTTGTCCGAGTGAGTGGAGGGGGCGTGGCTTAGCCATAGGTCAATTGCATGAAGGAGTTCCTCAGGGAAAATAAGTTGGTAACCATTGCTTTACAGGACAGATAAACACCTGTGCTGTTCTGGGTTGTTTTTTTAATTACAGTAGGCTGATACCCCCAGATATCTACAATAAGAAAAGATAACAAATATTGACTGGATACCTTTAATGCTGTATGTTGAATTTCTTTTCCTCTTTAAAAATAATCACCATAAGGGTGCAGACTTTTACAAGACAGTGTATATTTCCTTTCTATTCCTATTTAACATTCATCCTTTCATTTATAAGTCTACAAAAATTTTACTATTCTTTTTCTACCAACAAATGACAGGAGTTTATTTATTCATTTATTTATTTATTTATCTGACCTGTTGCCTGCAGTATCACTGCTGCCTCTGTTCATCTCCAATGAAAAAAAAAATGTGTTTGCAATAAAATAGCCGACAAAAAAATATGCACGCCATGAGTAAAACCTTTCATTTTACAATGTGCAATATGGATCACCGCGAGCATCCGGGAATTTTCGCCAAATTCGTCACATCCGGTTAGATAGGAGGTGAAAACATTGCTTCATTGCATAGAGGAGCCATTTGATTACCCACTTCATTACTCGTCAATCTTCTTTTATTCTACTTTGGAAATACGGAAAAGTCCCGCTGTATATGGCTGCAATAGACATAACGACCACACGGACAAGAGAAGATGTTTATCCAGTTCCCAAAACAACAGAAAAAGTCCCAAATGACATGCTAAGTGGCTAGCGGCTATCAAGCCCATAAATGCTGACAGTTCACGCTGGAAACCATGGAAACATCTAACAATAATGTCGGATCACTTTGTGACTGATAAAAAAGCATATTGTGGTCTCACTATTTAAACCCTGTAGTTGTTTTTGTACTAATGATAGAAAACACCATTGAATCAGTGGATGTACAGAATCACAGCGCCGCCCGCTGTTCCCGTCTCCTCAGGACGAACTGTTAAAGATCACGTTCATCCAGATTACTGCCATCAATGTTCCCACATACAAATAAAAGCATAAAAAAAGGCAGAAAAGCATTTTCAGCGTTATAAAGATGCACAGTCATAACCAGTAAAATACCAATGAGCTTCTAGCTACCGGTAATTTATAGCTTTATCAATTAGAGTAAACTCCTGAGAAAGACATCAAAGATATACCATCATTTCTTAAAAATCCGGGGGAAAATTTATATTCTATAAAGAATAAATGGTCTGAACCCAGGGCTTACCTGATGAAACCCAATACATCATGAGATTGGGAAACTGATCATCAGGCCGTTATGTAGGTTCGTCTAAACAGGCTGTAGCAGCAGAAGATGGGCATCACTTAGTCCAACAGATACTAGTTTTGCTTCGTATCTTTTTCTAGCCTCGGCAGTAAGACTTTCAATATAACTGGACGTCATTTCAACTTTATTTCAAAGACAGACTGGCGGAGAAAAAAAAATTTAAAAGGGTGCAAAAACAGTTTTTGAGGCTCATAGTCCATCAGACGCCGTTCAAATGCGAAGCATGTTTTCACCGCTACCAGCTTGGTGGTCACGCAAATTCAGGGTTGTGACGTAGGCTTGCGCTGATCCATAGGCACTATAATACAGCTACTTTTACTGGAGTATCATTTACATTTTGAATGAAATGGAAAAGCATCTTCACAGTGTGCCGTTTTAAGCATAAAATGTGTAACCATATTAACACTTTGGACTGTTTTACATGTGGGTTTTGTAAAGATGCCCTAACGCACTAGTGTTCTTTTTTGGTAATACACACGACAAACAGAAGCAGCTAAGCGTTGCATCAAATCACACAGCAAGCTAGAAAATCATCCAAGAATAGTTATAGACCCATTAAATATAAGTTACAGCTGCACAACACAAACTTGTCACAATACAAAGATCAGCCATTCCTGCAATTATTTGAGTGCCATTATCTCAAGATCATAGAGCTGGTTTTAACATGATAAATTAAATGTTCTCATTATCCAAAAAAAAGCCCCTCTCTTGAGATAATCCCAATTTAACAAGCTTTGTTTCCTCAAGATCATGAGACAATCACAGTGAGCTCATAAATGAGAGGTAAACACTTAAATCATTATTTCCTGAAATTGTTCAGAATCTAACAGTACTTTGATGCAAACAATGCATTCCAATGGCTTTAATTGGACTCAACAATTTTAAGACTGCTTTCCAGTAGTTTTCCACCAACATTTCCAGGAATTTTTATTACATAGCGTTTATTCTCCAGGGTAAAATAAATTCCTAGTGTATTTACGCTGTTTTTATTTCAACTGCTTTGCAAAATGTACTAATCAGACTGATATCACCTGCTGGTATACAGTGGTTGGACTATTGGCTATTGTGGTCTCTCATCTTAAAATAATGTTTCAGGAGACAGTGTTTAATTCAACTGGTTGAGCAGCCGCCCCATCTTCGGAGGCTACAGGACCTCAGTGCAGCCGGCCCAGGTTCGATTCCCGGCCTGAGACCCTATGCTGCATGTCTTCCCCACTCTCTCTGACCACCTTTCCTGTCATCCTACAATGATATAATGGCTTCTAGAGCACAAATACTCATTTAAAAAAAAGAAAAAATTGTTCCAACTTTGTTTTTTGTTTGTTTGTTTTTTTACTTATCTTAAGAACACAGAAGCATTTGTTTCCTTACATTTATACTGTAATTGCAGGAATTGTCATGACTTGTCTTGTAAGCAGCATCGTGCCATGACTCATTAATGAAGAGGAATATGCTCCAACAGTTTATGGAGACGTTGACAGAACCTGGTTATTCTTGGTTTCAGTCCATTCATTGGTTCTGTCGACAATTGACATTGCTATTTCTTTCACTTTCTATTTTTTACAGGTTTAATAAGTGTGTACAGTATATGTAGTCTTTAATACTGAGTCAAACATGAACCTGTTTACTGCTCTGAAGGAAAAAGCTCTGCAAAAAGGCCTCTATAAGAAGGTTATTGCCGTAGCATCGGTGTACACACAGTAAATTCCCCCTGAATAGCACTTGCCTGAAGCAACACCTACCATAGTAAATGTTTATCCATGTGGACTTCCCATCTCATGCTGTTTTGTCTGTGTGTGCAGAAGGTAGCAGCATGGCCAGGAACTGTATGACACTGAGCAAGGGCTCTCATGTCTGCAGGGTGTTCCACAGAGCATGATCATGAAAAGCAGAAACATGAGGAAAAGCGCAAAAGGTTGAGCCTTGGAAACGTCTTTCCTCTGCACGTCATTTAATTTCCTCTTTTTCCCTTTGGTTCCACATCACTTTTCTATTATGTTTTGAACACAGTGAAAACATAATACAAATCACGCTGCTGGAAAAAAAAAAAAAATCTAATCATCACACTCTCAAATGAAAAAATGGATCCCAGTGAAAAATGTAAGAGAATTGTTATTTTTCACATTCTAATTCCCATCACAAGGAACCGAAAAGAAACACATCCTGTATATCAGATTGGTTTGGTGCCTTTTGCCCCAAGCCATGCAGCACACACTGATATTAGTTTTAAATACAGATTGCTGGCAATAATAGAACAGAAGAGTCCATGCTTGCCACATGGGCCTGGTGTGGAGCGCCTCACATTGCTGGCTTGCCAAGACGGCTTCAATCAAAAAAGCACACATAAAAGTAGTTCTTTGAGCTCTGTCAACTGTAAACTGTTATTGATCCCAACAAATGAAATTTGTTCAAGATGATCGATCAAACATATTATCTGTGTTTTCCAGTCTATTACCAGCAAGTGGAAACTCAGAAAGCATCAATAAATAGAGTTGGGTCACCCCGGGTAGATTCCTTTCAAGCTAGAAAAGCTGTAAAAGCAGGTAACCAAACATAAGCACTTATACTTAAAGGTAATGGACCTGCATCATGACTAAACGCGAAGTGCCTGGGGTATCTAAATGTGAAAGGCACTTCTGTGGCACCTTCAAGGTCTAGAGGCACTTGTGTTTGTACTGTATACTTGCCCTCCTCTCTTCTGCCCCTATTAATACCCCCACCCTCACTCTCCTCAAGACAGGAAAGCCTTCCAGCTGGCACCCACTGCCTGTACTTGGCAGGTCGAAGGGAACATGAGAATTAAACCTATATCACCCCAGTTACCAGTTCTCAAATATCAGTGGAGTCCAGCTCTTCACCAGGGACTGGTGAAAGGAAAGCATGTCAGTGGAACAAAAAGCGCCTTCTGGCATCTCTCCACTCAACTGTTCTGCTTGCTGCCATTACAGGAGTGAAGTTTTCACGAAGAATTACTGGAGGTACAAATGATCACATGAAGGAGGGATCCATTTGGAAGTTGGACAACAAAGAAAAGTATACTAGCTGTGTGTCATGTTGCAGTCTGCACACTGCAAAGTGCGAATTCGTTGGCTGCATATGTCACAACAGCGCACAAAGTACTGTCCCATTTCAAAAACGTACGAAGGAGCCTCCGAATCCACCCTACAAACCTGCACTCTGTTTGGCCTGTAATGAAGGATACTGACAATGTATCTTTTGTGGCCTCGCTGTTCCCAGAATTCAGTGCACGCAAGATTGGAAGGAATAAGCAGCACAGTTACAAGTGTAATATTTAGATATATTCGCTGATTTTCAAGCATTAAATGAAGAGTTTGCCAGTTAGAAACAACAGATCGTCTCGGTGGAAAATTTTGAAATATGCAGACAAGCTTAAAAAGAGAGTTTATTCCTCCGACAATGCATTTGTTTGACATTATTCAGGTGTTCACAACCAGTTAATGGGGTGTTAACATTCAGGTAAAAACAGATAAATGAAAAGGAATAAAATGCCCGGTTCCAGTTTAGTTTGTACAACGTATCGGAAAAAATAAGTGGAGGAATGCGGTCACAAGACAGCTGTGCAATCTGCATTTGCTATGCAACGGGACTGGAGCACTATTGGAAATTCTCGTTGGCTAGGATGTCTCATTTCAGCAACGTACCATTTCAGAAGGCTGCTTCGGAGGGCACGGACAACGTAGCACACTCCGTAACCTTTGTAATCTGCACACTTTGCAGTGTACAGACTGCAACATGAGACACAACTACTGTATGTGCTTCATTTTTAAGGTGCCAATTTCATGGCTAGAACAACTCCTCTAATTCCTGAACTTAAGCCAGCTCGTTTCTTGTTTTGTTTTTGTTTGTTTGTTCGTTTGTTTGTTTGTTTTTTTTGGGGGGGGGGGGGCTGTCTTTCATTATTGGACAAACTGGTTAATCCAGGTGTGCCTGACCTCAGTAACCACGATGACAATGGCCAGGCACACCTGAATTAATCAGTTTGTCCAGTAATGATAGACAGGAAGTAAAGGAGCTGGCTTAAATTCAGGAAGTTGTGGAGTTGTGCATATAGCCCATAGATGCAAAGCTGAATTATTAAAGCAACAAACATAATCCGGTTGCCTTTACAGTTTGGAATTAAAAGTTTTCTGCTGAATTACAGTATGCTGCATTGAGTCTAGCAAGTTCTTTCAAATAACCCATTTCAGTCTAATAGAAAAGGCCTTGAACAAATCCTTCCAGACGCAATATAATATTCAAACTGCTTTAGAGAGGCATACCATACACCCATTGGCAGTATGAGAGGCTTTAGTTTGTGGCTTTATCACAGCATACTGCAAAATTCTAAATCTTTAAAATACATCAAGTGCAATGAAAACTAATTAAACTTAAGCATTATCTCAAAAACACTGACCAAAAATGTTTTTTTACTTTAAATTACACTCTTGTGGAGATGAAAGTTTAAAAGCAAAGTAACTTATCATTTCTTCGTTCTTTCTGCTCTTTGGGTTATTTTGCTATGTTGCCGCTGTGACAAATTCATCCGTTGAACTTCACAAAAGCATTTCCTGCTGTCCTTTCGCATTTCTTCAAACTAACAGGAGAGTGACAGCTTGTCCACAAACCAACAGCAGCCTCACCAGGAATAGGAATATCCGCCCCTCTGCGGTGATAGAGCAGCTCTGATAGCTCCTTTATTATGGAAAATTATTTTAAACAGCATAAAACGGCGGAGGCTCATTTTTTCCATGTTTCTGCCACTATCACTCCAGCTATTGATAAGATGTCTAAATTTATTGCAGAATAATTCTGCGGGAAAAGAGATAAAAGGTTGCTGAATAAAATATGAGGCGAAGGCTGTAAATTGTAGCAATGCATATCATTTCATTCAAATGTAGGACGCAATTACCATCTGCTACACTCATCAGTCCCCTCCTTTATGACTTAATTATATGTTTAATGCTATCAGATCAAGGAAAGGGCAAAACAGATGAATGAGAGAGAAAGAGAAAAGATTCTGCAACAAGACAAAAGGAAGATGAAAAGTAACATAAAAGGATGGAATTGATTTCATTCACCAGGAAATAGAAAAAGCTAATTTAGATACAATGTTCCCTCATCTCCTGTGACTTTGTAAGATAATAAACCCGGCGTGTTGCCAAAAGGTACCTGCACGGCAGTCAAACAAAAGGAGTCAAGTTCCTCAAAACTGAAAGTCTTCCTGCATTCATTTAAGATACCAACTTGGTGGATCATAGTAAGTGTTATCTGGTCAGTGCAATAATTTTAGCTCTTCCGGTTGTTAGTCATAGCTATCTTAGAACCTAAGCAGGTTCAGTGATGGTGAGTCATAGAGGCTGCACCATGAAACTACTGTATATATATCATTTGTATCCTCTGCGCATAAATTTACCTTGAGAGGCGGAAGAGGGTTACCGCATCTTCCTTTCTGTTGCAGTTTACACCGTTCATCCTTCCTGCTTTGTTTTAGTGCAGTGTTGTTGTATTCTTTCCTCTGCAGAGCTCCACTGCCAGGGCAAAAGGAAACTTCACAATACTGAAACTTTTTGTTTGGATGCAAATCGTGTACAGCAGCATCCACAAAGAAAACGGGGGTTATCCAAATGGCTGTGGGGTAAAAAGCTAGCCACTGGGCATCACAGGTGCCAGCGGGCACTGTCCTAACTGTGTACCTTTGGCCAGAACTCATTACAGAGTGACATTTAGGACTGCTGCTGTCCATGCCAAGTCAGCCCTCTGGATTGAGACAAATTATGTAGTTATTTTTTATGTCAGACATTAAGCCATATCCAGTGGGAGCCAAATCAGTATCACCTTCATGTCACCTGGAAAAATGATAAAGGTGGTGGGCTACTTAAGCAGGCATTATTCAGTTGGGTTGAAATACTACTTGATCTGTCACACATGCAGACTTAAACATTTATAATTCTATCCATGAGATATTTTTTAAATGCAAGACTCTTGAGAGTTAGTCCTCAAAGCGTATCCTCACCCCAAAAACACAAACTTAAGCAAATAACCTCTCCTGCTCTGTTTTTGTCCTTTTACTTTCTTGTAAATGCGAAAAAAAAAACACAAAAATGGTTGCTCCAGATTGCTCTAATTTTGCCACATATGAGAAATATCTTAAATTTTCTATGAATCGGTTTGCAAAAGAACAAAAAGTTTTATATAACATCACGTATTTAACCACAAGGGCGTCATACAATAATCTGAAATGATGTGTCAACACTTATGTAATAAGACAAACATTATAGTTTTATACCAAATCTCACAATAGATTATTACAAAATACATATATATTTACAAATTTACAGCAGTGCTTTACATGTTCATTTTTTCATATTATTTTCTATTACTTGCATACAGTAAATCTATTTGGGGAGAAAAAGAGTTTGTGTAAAGGACAAAAGTAATGTTTTTGTCCTTTACACTCATGCTACTATAAAGGCTGAAGGACTGAGCTGGTCTTCGTACCAGATAATACATGAACAGAGCTAGAGCTCCATCTTCTGGACTAACACAAATACAACAAAGGTGTATCACAGCCCTCCTCAGATACTCCCATTTATACATTTGAATATAGATAGATGGCAATAAAACACAAAAGATGGCAAACTGTGGGGAATATAACCTGTAACCGGACATTTATTATTAAGTACACAAGTCAGTCAGTAAGACAAAAATGTAGTTGAGAAATAAATATTTTAGGATTCTCTTATTTAGTGAGAACAGCACCAATCTGAGTCCTGTGATTATATAAAACATCTACACATGACAAATTACGCATAAATGAAACCATAACTGAGTGAAGAACTTGCAGAGAAAGCACACAGAACATGAAGTAAATCAATGTTTACCTGTGTTGTGTTGCTGGACAAATTACAGCTAATTCCTCATTTGATGTATCCAGAGAAACGCTTTCAAGTGATGCATATGCAGTGGACGCTTTCTACAAAAACTTCAAGATGTAACAAACAGAAAGAGATGAGAAGCTAATTGTGCAAAGGTCTCACTGATGAGAACCATCTGTCAAAACGAGCTGTACATCCACGATTCTAATCGTAATTAATTAAATGACTAACAAATTACATACATCATAGTTAGTACAGGGGGATCTACCGCAGGAAGTGTTATGAAACAAATTAGCATTAACAATGAAAGAAAATTACATCACATAACTAAATATTATACTCGTTTCCGCGAGCCATATTTCTTAATGAATTCTCTAATTAATTTAATTCACACAATGTGCATAATTTGGAGCCGAAAATGTCAGTGGGTCAGACTTAACCATATTGTTGCTGGCTGTCTTTTACAGCGAGCGCCATATTAGCACAACATGACCTCTATGTAAATTACACAGATCAACTGTTGTAATTTTAATTCCAGGGTCTAATTAACATGTTCCAAAGATATCATACAAGTACATTTAACTCATTTTACACATGCTGGTGTCAATGGAAGATTTCCATGTGGCTTCACTTTGTGTAAGCCTTTTGAGGGGAAGCATCATGACAGCTTGTGATATGGGCATCAATTATGCCAAAAAAGATTTTTTTTTTTTTTTTTCCCATCCACCTATTATTAAGTGCATAACTTTCTTGTCAGGTTGACTCACTGAAAACTCAACCCTGACGAGGCTGTGAGCTCTTACAGATTGTACAGTGGAGCTCATTCAGCAGCCATTCACATGTAAATGACATATTATTTCTGATCAAAGCAGGCATTTTAGAGCTGCCTACATGATTTTTTAACACTTATTCTGTTGAAATAAGGTCAAGCAGCACGATCAAAGTTAGTAGGACTGATTGGCTAAAACGCTGACCCCTTTTACCCATTTCTTTAAATTTATCTAACGGTTCATGGCATAGTCAATGATCTGAAGCAGTATTATTTCAAGTGGATAATGCACTGATACTGAAAACCCTCTCATCAAAAGGGTCATCTCCTTTGAGGGGCATTTAAATAGCCACGAATATGTAAACTGTGAGCAGAATTATTTTTTGGACTGACAGCTATGAATTGAACTTGAAGCCTGATAGTGTGTATGTCATTAAACAGCAGGTTCTGTGACTGCGGAGGAAGACCGTCATTTTTCTGTGGCCTCGACCTCGGAAATGTTTCCTAATCCTGTGGCCATCCAGTTTAAACAAAACACACCCAAATTCGCCATCGTATGCAATCGAGAGTGTGAATGCAGACATCGGTGAATAAATGAATAAATTGACCAGTAAGTCTGCATGTGCATTGCAAGGCTCGGGGCTATCCTGAGGCCAATCATTTAGCTAACACGCTAATGAAAGTGTGTGTAGTGTGGTTAAGGGCAGGCACCATGGGAGGCACCACTCCCCTCCCTCCTCATGTTGGGGACTGTTAATAGGCTGGATGGAGCCACTGGTACTCCCACGAGAGGCCTGCTGATGAAGAGGAAAACCTGTCGTTGCCTCCACTAATCACTACCTAATGGCTGCAGTAACATAGGTTTTACAAATGTGAATGTACACGTGTATCTGCACAAAGCGTGTAGTATGTAGTTTTTTTTTGTTTGTTTTGTTTTATTTGTTTTTCGGGGGGGGGGGGGGGGGGTATTGTTTGTCTTTTTACACATAATAACTATTATCTTGGATAATGTATAGTTTCTATTGCTGGTGCTGTGTAGCTTAAATGGCAACCAAAGTTGCTGCAAATTGTAACTGTACATTCAGTTTGTTTTCCTGTTATTGAGGGTAAAATTCAAATGTAGGCTATTGTACACAATGATTTACTTTTGTTGGTTAAAAGCCTTATGAGACAGGTTTTTGTGTCACGATATTAGAAAAGTAGAAAGTAGTGATTAGCAAATGCTATGCCCCTGTATGGTCATAACAGACATAATGAAGATTTCATTTATTTATTTATGTATTGTTGATGGTATTAAAAGAAATAAAAGAACAAAAAGGCAACAACTTACACAACAGAACATTCCCCAATGGACAAAAAAAAACTAACATCATAATATTCTATGAAATTTCACCAATTTTTAGTTCTATTGAATGTTTTCCCAAATATTTTTTGTGGCTTCCAAAAATAAAAAGAATAAAGCTTTTTTTTCTCTCTCTCTTTCCCCCCTCGTGTTTGTTGTTTATCCTCCAAAAACACATGCACTTCTCCCTGTATGCATTATAATTTTTTTTTTTTTAAATGTTGTGTTGCAAACATTGAACTGATTATTACAAATAATTTGGACACCTAATGTAAAAAATAAAGCAAAAAGTGTACACTCAAATAGCCAGTTATTGATTATTAATATTCTAATTATTAGTATCACCAACTAATAAATCAGGATGGACCAGCTTTGTATGGCTTTAACCGCGGTTGCACAAAGTTCAGTTCAGTACAATTAATTTGATTTAAAAAGCTCTTTAGAACAAAGTGCTGTACAATACATAAGAGACGAATGTTATAAAAATGTTAAGATAAGGATGAAAAGATAAATAAATACAAACAAAATAGGAACAAATAAGTTTGGGGAGGGTTAATGGCCAATGCCAACAAGTCGAGTAATAATGATTTTTAAGATGTTTTTGAAAATGGACAGTAAGTTAGACTGGCAAATTAGCAATATAAACTGTTCTCAAGTGTTGGAGCATTTACAGAGAAGGCTCTGTCTCATCTGAGTCTCTTTATACTTTCATAAATTTATACTTTACATTCATCACTACATTTATCACAAGTAACCTTAAACTTATCACAAGTTTTATCAGAGTTTCATAAGGATTTCTTCTGTTATATCCTTTAAATGACTTTGGGTTTTTTTTAGTCAAATAAATAAATGTGGCTAGTCAAACACCACAAAAAAAAACTGCTAATTTGCCCTTCTTTTTTTTCTTTTTTTTTTACTTTTCATTTAATCAAATAGAAATTTTATGTAACTGGAATTAATAATATAAACTCACCTCGTCATAGTAAAGAAGTTTGACCGCACTGTGTGTAGGCTCTAATTTGAGATTGACAACTGTAGTACAACAAGTCATTCCACATTTTAAGTTGTGGACGGTGTGTACACGTGTCCTGGTAGCCACGTGAGGCCAACTCATAAGACTCCAAGTGAAACGACGAGAAGACGACACACTTGGGCCAAGTGCCCACCCATCAGTTTCTCTCAAACAGCCCAGCCAGCTCACCTCGCTGTTTGAAATATGAGACCTATGATTACCTGGCTTCCCCACCGTAACATGAATATGAGGTTAAGTTTTTTTTTTTAAGCGCTTCCGGTTAAGACTTCCAAATTAAGACGATTCTTCAATTAAACACAAAAGTAACTGAACGGTTCTGTTTTTTTTGTTGTTGTTGTTGTTGTTGTTGTTTTTTACATTTTTATCCACTTTAAAAACGAGGGACGTCTTAATATAAACACTTTGTGGAAAATCTCACAATCTACCGCATTAATTCAATTTAGCAACAGATAGCTGCTTAGTTCTCCTGAAATTATTGTTAAGAGAGGTTTACCTGTTCCAATTTCAAACTCTGCAAAGGAAAGTAGCTAAATACATGTCATATCAACAAAATCCGGAAGTGCAAACATGCAGCTGCATCAGGGGTAGACAAAATCAATTTCTTCCACGTCACATTATAATGCACAATAATGCCATTAATCAAAATTGAGTTCTGAAAATTTGCAGCTGTTTTCATAATAGCTGTTTCTTTATTTGGAGAGAAAAAAAAATTAAACATTTACTCTCTCAACTGGTATGGTAGCCAAATTATGTGGCCTTTCTCTGGAAACCGTCTCTTCTGGTTCTGTGGCAACACTATGGCTGCAACGATTAGTCAATCATGATTATATAAACTATCAAAATGGTCTGCAACTAATTTCATTATTAACTAATCGTTTATTGTTTTTAAGCTTTGTTTTTCCTCTCAACCCTCCACTGCTTCATCTGCCTTTTTGTCCTTGACACACGTGCGTAGTCCTAGCTGTCAAGGTCAGGTTTCTTGATTTGTACAGTATATTGACATAAATAAACACACACTATCAGTCAAAAGTTTGGACACATTTTTCCATTAGATTCAGTGAAAAAGTGTCCAAATTTTTTGACTGGTACTGTAAATAGGGATGTAACGATTACAGGTAAAATGGTTAACCGTGATAAAATTCCCAACGATTAGTAATACCGTTTCAAATTTTAATTATCATTAAAACCGTGACTGATTACTACCCTTTAAAAACACTGTGTGATGCTGCTCATTGGGTGGAAAAGCAGCAGCAGTCACAGTTTGCAATGTTTAATTTATTAAAACGAACAACAAAGGCACCCACATGGACATTTTCCCCCCTGTAAAAAAGACAAAGTAGACTTTTAGACACATTTTGGATATTTTTAAAGATGCTGGAGGGGTCGGTTATATAATACCACGATAAAAATGGTAACCTTGATCATTTTGGGCACAATAACCATGATATTAAATTTTCATTTTGTTACATCCCTAACTGTAAATATGCTATAATTTTTTGTATGATCTATCTATTCAACTAGTCGCCAAAATAATCAGTGACAAATCGATTATCAAAATAATTGTTTGTTGCAGCTCTAGGCAACACAACCTTACTTTAAGCAAATTAAAACTTCCATGTTCCATGATCAGCAGTTCCCATATGCAACATTTGATTAGTGGTGTTTACATTATTTCTAAAGAAAAAAAGAACTGTATGGTTGATTAACAGATTTAAATTCACATTAAACCAGAACCTATACAGTCGTCCTCAAAATCATTCATACCCTCCAATTAAAGAAGGAAAATAATCAGCTGTCAGGGAAATAAGTTGAAATTGACAAAAGTAATAATGAATAAAAAATCTATGAAAACATGGCATTGATTTTGAATTGTGGCTCAAAAGAAATATCAAAATCAAACACAAAAAAATAAAACAAGTAAACAAGCATAATGGGGCTCCGAAGCTAAAAACTTTATTGAGCAACACTTTGAGACAATCACTGCAATCAGGTGTTTTCTCTAATGTTTAAAAAAAAAGAAAAAAAAAACCTTCTGCACCTGTCGACAGGTATATTGGTCCACTCTTCGTGGGAAAGGTGCTCTAATGTGTTGGGACCATTTTGTTTGTTTGTTTGTTAAATTATTATTTCTAACCACAATTCAAAAGTAACAAGTTATTACACTTAATTATAATTTTGTTAATTTTTATTTATTATTAGTTTCTTTAGTTTCTTGTTATATGAAATACGATTGTAGAAGTTAGCCTACTTAAATTGGAGGGTATGAATAATTTTCGGAACTGATAACAGTAACAGAGGGCACCAGTGTATATCTAAAATGAAACCGACATAGTTTCTTAAAGTCATAATATCAGACCAATGTTTCAATCTTTCACCAATGGGAAAGTAGCACTTATCCTGTCACCCGAATTTATTGAAAAAACATAAGCCTTTATTTTAAAAACGTAGCACAACACTTCCGGCTAGCTGCTAGCTTTTTCCGGCTACTATGGTAGCTTCGTGTACGTTCGTCTGTCCAATCAGATTGCTGTCAAAGTGGAAGTCAGTTGCTACGTCCTCATACGAAACTGAGTTCACGTCCAAAGAAGTTGCGGTGTGGTTACACGCCTTAACCGAGTTTGTTTTTCAACTTAAACTACTTATATCAAGTCTTTGGATGCTGACACAATGATTCAAGGCGGTTGGATATGACCGGAGCGACACGGTATGGATAAATTACACCTACATTGTGCGTTTATCCTGCGCCACGGGTGTCAGAGCCTGTTGGACGTCTGACTGACAAACACTGACTACCGCAACTACTCCGTGAAATATTACCAGCATGCCACGCAAGCAACCAACTTCCTCAAGGACAAAAAACTTCTCCCGCAGCCCAGAAGTGGCTCTTTCAGCATGAGGCTACACTGATTTGTTCAAAACCTAAAACGATGAAGCTTAGAAGATATTTGAGGGGGAGTGGGAGGGTGCTGGCGTTTGTGTTCGTTGCTTCTGTCATTTGGCTTCTGTTTGACATGGCTGCTCTCCGAATATCAATAAACGATGTGAACAGCCACCTGTTGAAAGAGCGAGTAATCAGAGAACGGGAGATTATCAAACAGCAGTCCAGGGTGACACAGCTGATGAAAAGGGGGTTTAAACACCCGGTGCAGAAGGTGGACTTTGCTGTCACACGTGATGGGAAAAGACTCAGTTCCAGCATCAAACTAGCTCAAGTGTACAGACATGGAGGCAGGGGGCAGGATCAGATGTTGGACAAAAAGTTTAACACAAATCAGGAAAAAGGAGATGGCTCTAAATCTGTAGTTTCTAAACAGGACGACCTGGCTGCCCTCTCTAAAAATATCACACCAAAGCAGAATGCTCCCGTAAAGAAAGTAGCAATAAACTTGGATCTAAATGTAGCCGGGGCAAATATAAGCCAAGCTCCACAAGGTGTTCAGACAAACAAACAAACTTTAAAGAAGGGACTTGCTAAATCAGCAGATGTTGCACAAAACGCCCGGGGCAACATGGATGCAAAGACAAATGTAAATATTAAGGATGAACTTGCTATTGATAGAACAAATATGAGCCAGCTTCAGGACAAGGATGCACGTCCTGATAAAATATCACCTCCCCAAACTCCCAAGGATGTAAAGAGAAAGGAGGAGAAACGGATTGAGAAGGGTGACAAGAGTGTTGATGTGCAGAGGGAACATCTGAAGCCTACAGCCAACCTCCGAGCAGGAGACAACCTGAGGGATAACTCCACTGCAGTCAGAAAACCAGGCGTCCACAAAGTGCTTTCTCTGGATGTGACCCACGCTCCTAGAGATGCTAATGCGATGGGCCAGTTTGGTCAGGCAGTTTTTCTTGCCAGTAACGAAGATGCAGAGGTGAGAAAAAGATGGGATGAAGGCCACTTCAATGTCTACCTCAGTGACCAGATCCCAGTGGACAGAGCTGTTCCTGACACCAGGCCTGAAACGTAATTACTCTCCATCGCTTTACATCTTCAACTCTCAAACTGCCCTGACTGCATAGCTGAGTCATCCTTTTTGTTGTGTTTTCAGGTGTGCACACAATCTAGTCCATGATGACCTGCCCTCCACCAGTGTGATTTTCTGTTTTGTGGATGAGGTGTGGTCCACACTCCTCCGCTCTGTGCACAGTGTGCTCAACAGATCCCCACCACACCTTCTCAAAGAGATCATTCTGGTGGATGATTTCAGTACTAAAGGTAAACCGATCCGGAATCCATCATAGGTAGATGGGGTTCCCACCAGGTGAAAGGATGGTGGGGTGTTATACAGTGTATTGAATAGTTGACTGTAAAAGAAAAGTTTACAACAATTGCATTACACTTAAATGGGTAATTGTTAAAGTTGCTATTTGGGAATCCAAATTATTTTAGTTTCATCTCCATATTAAAGATTATTTAAGCTGTAATAGATTGTCCTTTTGGTCATTTCTCTGTTGTTCGTGTAACTTTCATGCAGCGGTTTCACTGAGCACTTTTCCTCTGGCAGACTACCTTAAGGAGCAGCTGGATGTGTATATGTCCCAGTTTCCCAAAGTGAGAATCATTCGTCTCAAAGAGCGTCAGGGCCTGATCCGGGCCAGGCTGGCTGGAGCTGCTGTTGCCAAAGGTAAGCATGGTTGAGATTAATGGCTTCCAATGAGTCATTGAGGTTATGTTATCTGTACAGAGTTCATAGAGACTAAAATCAGCAGACATTTTTCACAGAAAGTGGAGTATTAAGCCAGAGATGATCATGGCAAATTATCTGGTTAGACTGAATGAATAATGCATAAAGCTAGCCAGTTTTTTTTTTTAAAAAAAGCTCAACTTGGGGTTACATTTTGATGGCTGATATTGAACCCAGTAAACCCAGATGGCAGCGTCTTGCCTTTTAAAAGTGAGGAGCATAGTGAATGTGATGTAGGGCTGAAAGATATACCGTTATCGTATCTATATTGAGATATGAACATTCAAGATATTAATATCGAAAAAGCAACTACACTACTCACAAAAAGTTAAGGATATTTGAATTTTTCTACAATGTCAGAATGAATCTAAAACCTACTACAACCTTTCCAGGGGGAACTGAATTAAACTTTCTCCAAACTTTTCAATGCACATGTACATTGTTCAATGGTTAAATATTTAATCTGCATCATTCTGTTCTCCAAAAACCGAAAGTTGAATATCCCTAACTTTTTGTGAGTAGTGTATATAAAAGATATAGATTTCCCCTGCGCTTGTCCTGCATGTAAAGCTCTGGAAGTAACAAACAAAACTGCACTTTCCACAAAAGTGCTTGGTTTTCAATGAACCCGTAGTCATATCGTATCATATCGATATTGAGATGTCTGGCATGAATATCGAGATATGAAATTTTGTCCATATCGTTCAGCCCTAATGTGAAGTTTGTACTGAACTCCTGTCAAAAGTGTATCCACCCTTCACCAAATAGTACTGGGGATAGACTGTGTTCCCCCATGACCCTGCACTGGAATAAGCAAGTGTGTATATATGTATGTATATATATATATATATATATATATATATATATATAGTGTATATGTACTATATAGTATAGTATAGTGTAGTAGTATAGATGGATGAGGCTCAGCGCTGCATCAGTGCGTGTTTACACACAAAACCACCATCACAGATAGGGATGTATATTGTTACGATTTTATCAATACCAATGCCAATATTGATACTCCTTATCAATACCAGTATTTATTGATATTCTTATTGATACTCCAACGTCATTTAGAGTACAAAATAGAGACATTACAAGATGTTCAACATGACTTGTTCAGACAGCATTGAGGGGCCTGGACATAAAGGCTGGTGAAGGACAGTTGTGTAAGCGAATAATGTCTGTCTTATGGTGCGTTCTCAGTTGTCTCTGTATTCCGAGCAGACACAAGTTGGTGACATCATTACCAGGTATTTTGCATTCCAGTTGCACCAACTCAGGGGGAAAAAAATAGAAATCTCCAAAACAGCCTATTTGTGAGCTAGAACAGCTAGAAATGAACAAATTTCTAGCTAGAAAAATAACACGGACATTATAACAATATTACCATGACAACAACAGCCAATTTCAGTGTATGTGTCTAATAAACAACACATATCAACGCTGCATTTGAAAGAAATGTTGATATGTTGATAATGGTGATATTACTCCATCACCATGGTTACGTGATGGTGTAATGATCACACGACAGTTAGGTAGACATTCAAAAAGTATCTATGAGATTCTGAACAAACAATACTGTTAACGGTACCCTGGTATTGTTAGGATTAGGAACCAGTACCAAACGATACCAGTACTCTGTATACATCCCTAATCGCAGAATCAGTTGCCACAGCTCTGCTGGTTAGAGTAGCAATGCCATGTTTGCTTCTTCTCTTGTACACATGAGAGTGCATCTATCTCGGCTTGAAAGTCGTACTGTTAGACTAGTCTCTAAAATCCAGAGTTAATTACTGCTAAATAAGAAGGTGATAACCTTTGCTCGTTGCTTTTTGCCTGATACACTGGTAACAAGAGGTTCATTATAGCTTACATGTGATTCCTTCATCATTTTACACAATCTCTCTTTTCACCCTCTAAATGGATAGTAATTGCCTCTCTGTTCCCTGCATTTCTCTGTGATACATTGCATTCTGAAAAGTCTGGCTTAATTTAACAATGTCAGAAATGAGTGAGGTCTCTGTTCCAAGAAAGGAGAATGAATAGTCGACAAAGGATAAGAATGTCTCATAACCGTCCTTCAGAAAAATCTCATCTTTTTTTCCGTTCTTCTTTTTTATCTCCTCTAAGGTATAATTATTCCTTCTTCTCTTTGCCATTCTTTGTCTTGAATTTGGAAGAAGAAAATTGTACTGAATGTAATTTTGTTGGAGGACATTAGTTTGTACATACCAGAAGTATCATGATCTCCTTTCTGAAAAACTTAATAAATTGAATTTAGAAAAAAAAAAAAATGATAGACATATCATCCACTTCAGCTTAAAAACCTTCAAGGTTATAGCATATCAGTGTACCTTATAATACTCACTTCATACAACTTTACAAAAAACAACACTACGTAATGTATTTTAAAGTTTTGGAAAATACTTTACCTTGGAAAATAAGCATCCACTTAGTCTAAAAAGGTTACTTACAGTTAGTAGGAAGTTACGAGCGGAGGTTCATCATCAACCATTAATCCTGTCCAGTGTATAGATCTATGTCTTTCCAGTCATCATTTCCTTTCTCTACTAAATTCAACCAACTTTTCATTCAAACTAAACCAAAATAAACCAAGCAGCAACAGAGAATGCATTCATGACATGTTCATCTCTGAAAATCTGTGGAGAGATAAAAGCAATGAAGCAATATTTGCTAAAATGTAGCTTTTCTAGAATAATCAACTGTTAATTTGTGTCTTTTCTTTAGGTACTTGTATAGATCACATTTGCCTTTCATAGAGCTCTGAAGTGTTTACAGTTACTCTGTAAAAATGCAGATAATATTAACAGTATTTGCTTAACTGCAGCAGGATGTTTGTTTTCCTCTTCATGCAGGGGAAGTCCTTACCTTCCTTGACTCCCATATTGAGTGTAACGTGGGCTGGCTGGAGCCGCTCTTAGAGAGGATCTATGTAGATCGCAAGAGGGTGCCCTGTCCAGTTATAGAAGTCATCAATGACAAGGATATGAGGTGACTCACCAAAACCAGGTTTAAGTAAAACAGGAGCAAGGCATGGATGGGACAATGTCTGCTAATAGTGTTGAATACTTGAATCAACAAAGAAAATCTCTTTAATGTTGTAACTTATGTTTTTGTCTCTTTATTTTTAGTTATATGCTCGTTGACAACTTCCAAAGAGGTATTTTCAAATGGCCTTTAGTGTTTGGTTGGAGCGCATTACCGGAGGAGTACATTAAGAAGAACAACATGACCATTTCAGATCCAATCAAGTAGGCCCTTGCTACCAAATTTCTATGCTTCATATCTGGGCATCGTTATTGTTTACAACTAATATATATTTTCCATATCACAGATGTCCAGTAATGGCTGGTGGCCTTTTCTCTATTGACAAAAACTACTTCTTTGAGCTGGGAGCCTATGATCCCGGCCTGGATGTGTGGGGAGGAGAGAATATGGAGATTTCATTTAAGGTTTTTTTAGCATCCATTAATTTTTTGGAAACATCACAGATATTTCTATGTGGTTGCAAATTCACCGTACTTGTTGCCATTTGAACAGATATGGATGTGTGGAGGAGAAATCGAGATTATCCCCTGCTCCCGGGTGGGACACATTTTCCGAGGACAGAATCCTTATAAATTCCCAAAGGACAGGCAGAAGACGGTGGAGCGTAACCTGGCAAGGGTGGCTGAAGTGTGGCTGGATGAGTACAAGGACCTTTTCTATGGCCACGGGTACCTCCACCTGCTGGATAAAAAGGTCACCGACATTGGTAACCTCACCGAGCAGATCGAGCTGAGGAAGAGGCTCAAATGCAAGAGCTTCCAGTGGTACCTTGAGAACGTGTACCCTGACATGAAAGCTCCATTAGTCAAAGCTGAAGGCCTGGTATGTGAATACTGTATGTTTCTGCTGGTATGTTTTTGTCTCTTCTTGGTGCTCACTGTGCTGTTCTGCTTACTTGAAGTATTGTGAATAATTTCTTAAAATCTGGTGTGAAAACAAAAGCTTCGTATGCTTTTCCACCATGAAACTCACGTTTTAAACCCAAGCAGCCTTTAATTGTGCTCTTTTTGAACAAAGAAACACTGCGGACTGAAGCTTGGGATGGCTTTCTGCTAGTGTTAATTGAAATTACACTGTAGTTTTAACATTTTTTAAAAGTTGTTTTATTCTTTTCCTTTTCCTGAGGTCTTCAACCGTGGCTTAAGAAAATGCCTTGCCCTGCAGAAGGACTCTTTGTCCTTTGAGATATGTGATCTAAGCAAGCAGGTAAGGTTTATTTTATTCATCTTTTGACACGGACATATTAGCAAAAGCTTTATAAATGCACTGTGTATGTATAACTAGGAAAGAAATTCTGAGGAAAAGATTCAAGCAGAAGTTAAATTTGTTGTGACGGCTGCTTTAATTGTTCAAGTCCCAAAGAAGAAGAAAATGAAGCCAAAAAGAAAAAGCAAGAAAGAATCCAGAAACTAACTTAAACCAAGAGAAATATAGTGAGAGTCAGAGACGAACTGGAAGCCAGGATAAACAAGGGTGTAGTCCAAGACCAAGGCTTTCTAAATGCGGTCTATTTGGATTGGGATCAGCCCCACTGAGGCATCTCTCTGCATCCTATAGCATCCATGATATGCAGCATAATTACATGGTGGTAACTCTCTCTCTCTCTTCTTCACTCATGTTCAGAGTCAGCACTTTAATTACACCTGGATGAGACACATACAGCAGCAGGACCTGTGTGTTGCTCCCCAAGACAACGGCAATGGATTTACTTTACTTAAATGTGACAGCACCAAACCTGAACTCCGCTGGTTGCACAAATCCTCCAACTCTGCTCTCGTAGGTTGACTTTAGATGTGCTGTTTGCCTCCTCTATCCTTGTTTCTCTTTCCTTTTATGCTCTTTTATTTATTCTTTTTACCCTCTGTTAGATTTACTGAAAACAGGCTTCAAATCCTCAAAAAGCAAAATGTTTGTTGAAAATTTGTATAGAAGGAAAAAACAAAAGTATGCTTGGAGGCTAAAGCTTTGTTTGTTAACTCCACTTCCTGTTCTGTGTTGGTTAAGGCGGAGCACCTCCTGGCAGAGTTTGCTTCCCACCATGTGTGCCTGGAAGGTGATCCTCAGGGCGACTCTCTTCATCTCAGCCCGTGTGAACCCAGCAAAATCTTCCAGAAGTGGCAGTTCACACATTACCACGCTTAACAAGGAGAAGAAACTCTTCTGAGAAGTTTTCAAATATGCACTCTGAAAGGAATTTCTGGTGGCCTTGCACTTCATCGTGGTCTGTGGTCTAGCCTCAAAATACGACTGGGAGGAGGAAGATAAAAGCGCTTCAGTGGCAGTATTATTAATCTGACGGTGTGGGATTACGTTGCAGTGAAAACAGAATATTTTACTATGAGATTATTGTTTGGGGGTTTTTTAATAATTCTGCTGGGTTTATTTGAAAAAACACTTCCAGTTTAAACAGTGCCTTACAGGTTTTCTCTACTGGGACTGACACGTGAATAATAAACAGATTTTTTTGTATGCAGGACATCTGTGTTTTAAGATGTCATGTACTTAATGCTGCTTCTCTGGGTTTAAATGTCGCATTCTTGAGGTTCAGTTTCAGATATGGAAACTATACCTGTGTTTAACTTTCTTACCTGACACTAGAGGGAAGTGTTTGTTCAAAACGCTCAATAAACCTGTGGTCTGATGTCATGATTTTACTACCTATTATCAAACATTTTAATGTCATATTGATGGGAAAGCATCTTAATCAAGTGAGAAAAATAAACTGGTGGAGATAATTGTGTCAATTTCTTTTATTTTTCTTTATTCAAATGACATTTTTAGTAAGTGTAGGTTAATTAAATTTTTCATGGGCTTTCTGAAATTTCAAATACTTTTTAATGTTTGTAGTTGAGAGTGTTATAAAAAAAAAAAGATAGTTGTGCTGGTCAAATACCCACCTTAAATATAAAGTTTTCAAAATGGTTAAAAAAATAAATAAATAAAACTTTAGAGATGGGTGAGATTCTAATCAATAGTCAAAAATGTACATTTAATTTAGAAATATTGCAAAAGGTTTTCAACACTATTAAAAAGTACACTTTACAAGTAGTCTGTGTGTAAGGATATGACTTAGTTAACAGTTATTTCTTTTTGATGCTCTTGTCTATTTGAAAAACCTTTTTCTCACAAATTCATCATCATGACCTCAAACTCTTGTATCTTCTCCCGGGTGTTGCCTCTGCGGATCCTGCGGTAGGACATGGTGCTGTATTTGGAGGAGGTGAGATGGTTGAAGGTACTGAAGCCAGATTTCTTCAGTGGAGCGGAGTGACTCGGGTGGGGGGTTTGAGGAAGCCCAGCATGGACTTCCAGGTCTACCTGACGCTGCCCGTCACCTGATTTCCAGAGGTGAGCGTCAGACAGCTGTTTGGGGATTTCTGCCTCTCCGTTCAGCCTTTTGTAAGTCTCATTAAATGGATATTTGTTTGATGTTTGGCCCTTTAACACCATTTCCTCCTTCGCTTGTTGATTTACTGTAAAAAGAAAGAAAGGGGGCATCTGTTTTGCATTCTGTAAACCTTCAGTTAAAAGTCTTATTTTAATGGTTAATGAGCCCCTCTTACCTTCTTTTGCAGACTTGTGTAGCTCTTGTTGTGCGTGCATGTCTACAGTTGTGCAGTTTGGTTGCAGAGACGAACTTCCAGGAGTTACCTCATACTCTGTAGCTGGTTCTCTGTGGCCTGACACACACACACTCTCAGTTTTTGGTGTGTGAAGTGTTTTACATTCCTCACTCCAAATGACCTGCGTGGTCACTTCCTTCACCATCTCTGAACTTTTGTAAATGATGATTTCTTCTGGACCAGCTGCTTGCTGTTGGTTAGTTTCCCAGTCTGCCAGACTGTTGACAAGTCGTTTGCACCTGCTGCTGTCAAAATGCCGTGATGCAGCAGCTTCTTTTTTCCTGACAAGACTGCTCCTCATCGCTGTAGAACACTGAGTCATCTCCCATCTCCAGGAACCAGACATCCGTCTCTTCAGGCTCCCCCGGTATCTTACAGGCATCCAGGGTGTTTCCACCAGTGATCTCCAACACCTGGGATGTGTGTGCATCCTGTAGTCTGAGCTGAGGGTCGTTTAAAGGGGATGTTCTTTTCTCCATTTGCCAGGTATCCTTTCTCTTGTGCAACTAAAAGCAATGAAATTGCTCTGATGCTGTTTGTTGAATCAAAATTTAAACGTGGTCACATCTTGCCGATCTGTGTCAAAGAACTCTGCCTTTCAGTCAACAGTGGGAGGTCTGGACATGCAGTGTACTCACTAGGGCTTGCACCATGTAAATGTGTGTGTTTGTTGAATCACTGCAGAACAGGGGGTTTTGTTGTGGGCCTAACAAAGGTTCATTGTCATGCTGCTGGCAGCTGCATATGGAGCAATTGTACTAATTTTTAAATCTCTGCTTGGTGACCACCTTCTTTCTGTAACATTTTGAGTCTGGATTAACATTCTCCTATAGGTTTTCCTCACATTATTTTCCTGCCTGAAACAGAAACAGCTGTGTTCATGGACTGAGGTGAAGCTCTGGCATGTGTTAGATTGTAAGAACATAAAGACTTTAAGCTTTCCAGGCGCCTGAGAAGTTCATCTAACTTTCTGGAAACTTGCATTTTGTTGCACCATGTGGTAAAAGTTTCTTTACTGAACTACAAACTGGCTTGCACTTTTAGCAAATTGCCTTCATAGTTGCCTTTCAAAGATTTTACAGTTTTTAAGATACAACACATTGTTAGGGATCAGTTTTGCAACCTTTTGCAACAACATGAGAAAATTATTTGTGGTACATATTTGTCACACAGGAGGGGATCACTGGACTGCACTACTTAATATAAAGTTAGAAGTGGCTCCCATCATTTAACTATAGCAGTGTGCAACCCATATTATACCTCTGCTGTTGCTAGGCATTATATTCCTGTCTGCAGGCAGGAAATGTGTTTGGTTTTGGGGGGGCGTTCTAAATAGATTTTTGGCCCAATGATCAATTTACAGGTTTTCGTCATGACAGAAAACAAAAAGAAATTATGCTTTTTTTTTTTTTTTTTTTTTTTTTTGCTCCATCAAATGTAAACTGTTATCAGTAAAAAAGAAAATTAATGTGCAATAGTTTTCTGGTTTCCAACCACAGTCATCAGTTCTATAAACCTTTCTTCAACAAAGAGAGAAAGACCGAAAGCCAAAGAGGTGAGACTTACCACGGGAAATGGGTGAGGTTTCTGTTAAATTAATGTTGAAAGGCTACTTACAAACTAACATTCAAGGTTTTTTTTATGTTTGAACAGACAGTGTGTGTTATTACATCATCCCAAAACATCATTAAAGCAGTTCACAGTCTTGCTGAAAGAAGCAAGAGGAATGCTACGTTGGTTGTTGTTATATAAAAACAAAGTTTATTCATTTTTCAAAAGCTCTTTTCTTTCATTTAATCTTGACATGACTGCAGAAGACAAAAGCATGACTCAAAAAAACAATAGAAACGATCTCACACAATTTTCAGAAAATGAATTAACAAAAGCACGTTTACTGGGTCTCAGTGGTGAAACAGTTGTAGCCTAAATGGTCTGAAAGTAATTTTGGAAATGAAAACACTTACGTAGTATCCCCATACCCACATCCTGTTTTGAGCTGAGCAGCCATCTATAGGTTCAGAGACTTGGTTTTGGTTTTGTGCACCTGAATGTGTTTTAAGTGCTAAATTGTGTATGTTCCTCACTAAAAGCTGAACTGTCACCAGAATCTAAATTTAAATCTCAATGTGCTGCATGAAGACAGCTGCTGCTTCTCTGATTAATGCTTGTCACAATGTGATTATGGCACAGCGAAAACATTTCTATTCAAGTTACATCATTTCATCTACTGTACATTACAGTCTGCTATGTGGACATTCATTCAACACATTCATTGTGGTAATGCTTTTGTGCTACATGTTTAAATCCAAACTGTGAGCCAGGCTCACCTCAAAGGCTCAGAAAGCATTTGGATAAACTTTCACATTTACAAATGCCATGTTTTAAAAAGTTCATCTGGTGTGGCATTTTCAGTGTCTGTTTATTTCCTTCGTGCCAACCCTTAGTATCAGATCAACACAGTGAGTCCATGGACAACGTCAGTGAGTGACTGCGCCCTCCTCCTCTTCAACAGACCGCTGGAGTCCAGGAATCAACTTGAAGATGTGTCTGCGCACGCTGGCTTTCCTGGATCTTCTGGGGAGAGTCCCAAACAAGGATGAGGTCCGCATTTCCTCCCAGGAGGGAGAGAGCGAGCTGCTGCTGCCGGCCAGACTGGAGCTGCTGGAGCGGCTGAGGGCTTGGTG
Source organism: Atherinomorus stipes (assembly GCA_023101725.1). Lineage (NCBI taxonomy): Eukaryota > Metazoa > Chordata > Actinopteri > Atheriniformes > Atherinidae > Atherinomorus > Atherinomorus stipes. The sequence continues at coordinate 2,163,852 of JALJCO010010476.1, read as the reverse complement.
ATGATGGCTGGAGCTTGATGAAATCCTCCTCGAGCTGTCCTGTGAAGGGAAGTCTCTGGAGAAGAAGCAACCATCTTCTGAAATGCTGGCTGCACTGGAGGGGCTTGGGGAGCACAGATCTCCAAACACACTGGCTTGGTCGCTGTCATCCGTCAGCATGCTCCTGTTGCTGCTGTCGCTGGAAAAACGCCGGCCACAGCGGCCGATGGGGGGGCTCAGAGCAGCGGAAGAGTCCATCAGGGGGTGGAGGCTGCTTTCACTGAAGTTACCTGAAAATATTACAGAGAGCTCGTCAGTGAAAGCTGCAACTGACAAGAAATCTACGACAGGAAGTTCGTCAGTAGCTGTAAGTTAATTCCTAGGGGAACACCTTTATCTTAATTATCTGGAGTTTACATTGCTTCGCATCATAAACAGTGTCACTGCAGAGAAATGATAGTGGCTGTGGGAAAGGAAGTGCTGTGGTTTGACAGCTGAGCAAACGCTCTCACCTCGCATAAGACGTTTTTCCTGTAATGTAAGTGCTTGAAGCTCCATCCACTTCTCACGCAGTGTTTGCTGTATAGACAGAAAACACAAGCTTCCAGTTAATGCAGTCTATGAAGGGCTTTTACCAGGACAGTTTCTCAGTGACTAACTGCTGAGGCTGTAACTGAGACAAAACCAAAAGTGCTACAACTGCAGATTTGTGATCTTCAGTGAGTTTTTTAGTTGCTTCCGTTTAGTTTGGGACATACCTGGAGCACGTTCAGCCTCTTCTCCAGCTCTATCTGCTTCACCACATTCCCACACACAGTCTCCATCCTGAAACCACATTACAACACAGTTATACACAGAAACAGGAATGAATATTGTTTCTTTTCTTTATTTCATCCTTAATGTCACTCACTTTAAACTGTTTGTTGATTCTCTTATTAGTTCAAGTACGTGCTGATGAGACAATCCTTCAATGCTGACTCCATTGATAGTGACAATAATATCACCTATGAAAAAAATGAGGATGGAAAAAAAAGAGAAGTTATCATTTCTGAGAAGATACATTTAGTTTTGCACCAGTGTGAATGTGTGTAGGTGTTAGGGCGTGTAGCCCTGACTGCTTTCGGTATCTGACAATCTTTAAGTAACATTGTTTATTTCTGAAAGGTTGTGTAGGGTCTATAATGTATGGAGGAAATGGGTGGTTCACCTGCGGTCAGACCAGCGCACTCGGCAACACTGGCCTCATTCACCTTGCACACGAAGGTGCACATCTCTACTGCAGAGGTGTTTCTCAGCTGCAGGCCATAAGTCTGCAAACATAAGACGATTTAGTCACAAAAGTACAACTTTTCCACCAAATATCATGTCACACACAGAGTAAGCATGATTAGATCTGACAGAACTTACCTGAATTTCAAAACCAAATGTTTCATTGTCTTGTTTTTCCAGTATAATTGTTGTTCTGTGCACAAGAGAAATTTATTTTAGTTGGATGTTAGCTTTAAAAATATCAAATAAATACAGCTGTGGGACTGAATAAGAATGCAAAACAACTTGATGCAAAATTGCACATTTAATCTGACATATTTACCTTTGTGGGTCCATGTAATCAACCAGCGAGTTGGAGTGTGTTAGTTTTGGCTGCAGAAGGAGAAATGCAGAGTTCCTCTTTGAAACAATATACTATGTTTACACCTCACAGAAGGCTGTAGTAAAAGTTCATTCTGATCCATTATGAAGATAATCTAGTGTTGCATAGATTAAATAGGTTTAAACTCTTCTGGCCAGTTTCAGGGAGGTGCAGCATTCTTGTCTTATGAAATCTCTTACATTAAAAAAAGAAAACTATATAAAAATATCTGTTAGTTTTGCTTTTATAACTGTCTGCAGATGTGGAAGTGGAAGTGTTTAGGAGGTATTGTCTCACCTTGCAAACTCTGGGCAGAGAACCGGTGTTCTGTCGGTGTCGTTCATTGTTCCCTCTCAATGAGCGCCGGTACCACAGAGAACTTTTCTTCCTCAGACTGTTATCCAGAATGTATTTCTCTTGGCTGGCCTGGCGTTGAAGCCCATTGAAATTCATGGTAGACTGCATGGTAGAGTAGTCCTCAAAGCACCATCATGTTCTGCTACAGCAGCTCCTCAGTGATCGTGTGGCCCTGCCCTGCTGTGCAGCCAAAAGTAAAATGTGTCAAAGCGGAAATCCTCATCATGTGATGGCTGCGGTGGCCCTGCATCTGCAGATCACAGCCTCGCATACCTACTTTCCTGTTCGCCTCCTTTAAACTTTTTGTTCTCTTTCTTGAGAAGTGCTGGTCTGCTGTTTTGAAAAGAAATCAGGAGGGGGAATGTTAAATCTATTGTGCATGATTCCCCTTCAAACAGCCCCTTCCCTTTTTTGCTGTCTTAGCAATTCGATTTATGGTCTGTCAGAAATCAGTAATGCATGAGAAATTGCCACCTCAGTCCTCTGTCGGCACCTGCTTCCACGCTGTTCCACTCTCAGTTTCTCAATGGGCAAAGCTTCAGTCCTGTGCTCTGCCAAGCAGGGAGACTTCTCTCATGAAGACAGACAAAAGGCTGATTTAGCTCGGGGCTGCTGTCACGCTCCCGAAACAGAGAGCATGGGTCATTGGGCTGAAGGTATCAGGCATGGTGGGATCAAAAAGAAAAATCACACACATGGGCAGGCTGGCAGTCAGGGAGACAATGGCTGAGGGGTTGAAGGAAGCTTAACTCTGGTGCACAAACTTTTCCTCAAATGCAACACTCATGCTTTCAAAAGTAAAACCTTTAAATGTTTAGCGAGAGCATTTTCTTTTTCAAGACACTAAAATATACTAAACACCTCAGAAAACCAGAAAGCCTTTTCACCTCAGCTACGGTACATAAGCAGTTGAAAGATTCCTTAACAGATTGCTTCCCAGCAGTCCACTCTGCCCCACTGATCCTCAGCAGCACCACTGGCCAACTAACCACGGGACTGTCTGGAACAGCACTTTGCAAATCCCTAACTGCATTGTTGTTACATCAAATACAGAAAAGAATTTATATGACAGAAGCTAGTTCACTCTGCTACATTCTTAGAGACAACACAAACCTTTTAAGAGGACTATGACATAATACAGTCCACAAAAGATAAGCACAACCCAAAGAGATTTACCTGAAAAAGCTATAATGATCCTCTCCGTAAGTGTCTGTACTGTAAATAAAGAGAATATACTCCAACATGGACTCAAGAAAAAAAAATTTTTTTTTTTTATTTTTTTTATTAATCTACTCCGAAAAAAGTATCAATAGTTGGTCTTATAAAATGTCTAAATAGAAATGAACAGAAATGACTGCAACAGAATTGACTTCTACTGAACAATTTGCATAATTGTCCCCCAGAATATTCTCACTTGTGCTGTTTGTTTCAACCCTTTTTGCTTGGTTATTTTTTCTCAGCTGTTTCTTGGTGGAGTTTTTATTGCATTTAGGATCACCACCTTAAATAAATGTCCATTTTGGATTAAAATGAGCTGCAGTCGCTTCAGCCATGCACCTCCAACCATAACATAACTACTCGCATGCTGTGGTTTGTATGTTCTTTCCCTGAAAACATGTCTTTGTACAAACCATGTCACACAGAGCCCCTCTTTCCCAAATTCATCTCCACAGAAAAACGTGTTTTCTTTCTTTTAAGAAGTTTTGCTAATTTTCATTTACAGTACTAGCAAAGGTGTTTTCTCTACACCTCCCACACAGGTTGAGTTTGTGCAACCTCTTTTACACAAACTTTTAAAAAGTTAAAAAGCCCAGTAAATAAAATCCTGTCATAAAACTTCAGAATTCTTGAAGCTCATTTAAGATAGATATTAGATCCTATTAATATATTGTTCTATATTTTCACTCGAAATGCAAGTTTATTTAACTGCATCACTTTTACCTTTAGACATTACTTTAAAGATGACTTTTTCTATGTGATGTCTTTAAAAAGCTGAGGCTAATTATGACTATTTCCAGCCCAGTTTCAAATGTGTCCTCTCAGCCTCAGGCAAGTGACACCAAGTGACCTTTTTCAATGTGACAGGCATCACAGCAAAATCTGTTACAGCAGCACAACACAATGTTAAAGCATTGACTCATCTATGTAGCGCTGATGGCTTCAGGGTTACAGCTTTATTTCCTCTGCCTAACGGACACTAACAGCATACGTGAGGAGAGCGGCAGAGCAGAAAGCCAAGATGAGTCACATCAGTTGAAATAAAGGAGTCGTTAAAGATAAAAGTGGCTTCTTTTAGATCGGTTGCTGCTGGGAAATTCTGCTTTACATTCAGCAAACTTGCACAGCTCTGCACAATCAGTGCTTTCAAGTTTACATTCGCAATGTGAGACAGAAAAAGGATGCGACGGCAACACAGTCAGCACATGAAAACTGGTGTTTATTGACACACTGATTTCACAGTTCTATACAGAATAAATAGTGCAAGAGAAGAAAGATGCAACGCAGTGGCACAAAATCCACGTGAGCAACAACACAGAAGAGTTTCACATAAATGAAATGTGTAGATTTAAATGGGAGGGCTTTAAAATCAAAAGTAGGTTGTATTTTATGAAAGCTGTATTACATTCATTTACAGATACTTTGTCATAGGCTGTAAAGATGCAAGTCAGGAACTGCACGCGTTGACTTTTTTTGCTACCATTTCTCCTTTATATCATCTGATTCCTGAAGATGCAGATGATATATGATCTTAAGGTAAACTTTTTTTTAAAAGTGGTATATTTTTTCTTTAACAGATAGAGGCTTAGACAGTCAATTGGATGGTGCATTTTCAATATTTCTCATCTTTCTTCTTTGCAACAGACAAATAACTACACAACTTATTTTACTGAGTAAAAAAAGAGAAAAGAAAAAAAATACTTGCACATATACTGATATTTGCCAAGACAGCCACAGGCTACTGGACATCGCTTGGTTTCCACAGACAGTAGTGACAATTCATGACCCTTCATTAAAGAAATACATTCCCAATATGTGTCAACACTGATACCTTAGCAGATACATGGAAAAGGAAGAGGATGCAGAACAAGACCTTTTTTTCCCCCCAAAGCTCCAGTTTCACAATCACTGTAATGATAAATCACTTCACATGATATGAAACACAAACAGACACACACAGGCACTCCTGTACAAACATGGCTTCATACAAGCACACACGGTGTACAGATTTACTTCTTTGCACCTTCCCTAAGCCTGTTACATCAAGGCTTTACAGGCCGCGTCACACAGCGGCATTAGTGTGCATCCATCATTTAAACTGTGTTCCCATGTTAACATACATTAAAACAGCTTCAACATTAAGCTCTGAAGCAGTCTTTTCCTATTCTTTCGTGTTTTCTTTTACCTACTTGTCTCACATCTCTATAAATCTTGTTTGATGTGGTACGACGTAAAACTGCTGCAAAACTGAGAAAGACTACAGTAAATATCAAATATTGTTTCAGCAAAATTGAATGAGGCAACATTAACATACAAAAACTATATCATTGAACCATAAATTAGCTCTTTGTTGTTGGACACAGAAATCATAGAGATGTTGTTAAAAGTGCAAAATAAGTCATCAAATCTCATAGTTTCACTTAACTTTATAATACGTAATATTTGTGGCAGTAACTTTCCCATAAAGCTCTAAAAAAAATGGAGAAACATCTTTGAGAGTAGCCATTTTTAAAAAAAAAAAATCAGAATGTCTAACCTGAGAGAGGCACCAGGGAAAGATATAGATATATAAATTCAACTTTTTAACTCTCTTAAAGTGACCATCTATTTCATTTGTACTCTGTGAGCCTCAGATACATTCTTATCTTGTTGGTGGGACTGACATTCAGAAAACAGACTGAATCATTTACCTCTACAGTGCCACTCTGAATGATTTACCATATAGAAAGGAAAGCCTTGGATATATCATTTTGTCTTACAGATAAAAATATAACTGCATTCCCTTTCAGAAAGCTTTCATCAAATCGTTTATGTACAAAAGGAATGATCAAACTGTGCCAAAGCACTTCAAATTGCATGGGAAAGTGTCATGTGTCATAAAAAAACAAACACTAAGAAATAGTTGTATTTTCTTGTAATTGTCAGATCACCTAACCAGCAGCACTGCATTTCTTACAATATATGGCACAAAAAAACACAACAATGTGCAACTTCAAGCTTTGGGCACTTTAAATACTGAGGTAGCAAAATAATCACATTTAACATGACTTATGTCACATGGCTCTTCCCATCAAAACTTCAAATCGTTTTGGTTAAAACGTCATTTAACTGGGTGTCTTTGTGTGAAGCCTCCACAGACACCTCCCTCGATGCTTTGGCACCAACGTCACCCCGAGGAGGCCCTCTGAGGGTGTGGTTGTGTCCTGAAGAGTGCAGCCTTGGGCCTCTTTCTCCCTGTTTCCTCCCAGTCCATTGCATCACACCAGTGCCAGCACCAGTGCTGATGACATGAATCAGGCTAATCTTTGATGTCCTTAATGACAGACAGCTGGGACACAGTCTTCTTGACTCGCAGAGCAGTCAGTCGTGCAGCAGAGTTGGCGTACCAGCACTCTCGCATCAGTTTGCCCATCACACGCAGAGCCTGGGACATAAACAGGACATCATCATGACCGTAACAGTCAAAATAAGACTTTTTTACACAACAGAGAAACTGTTGTTTGGTTAAATAGCTGCTTTGCCTCAGGGGCTCCTGCAGAGATTTTTTTAAGGGGTGACCAAGGGTTATTTCAGGATAACTTTTGTTTCCTTCAACCTGGACCTTATTTCTAGGAATTTATACGTGTATTTACTCACCAGTAACATTTCTGCATCACTCTGACTCCTTTGGACGCTACTGTATTCACATAAGTGGTAGAACCGCAGATATCCATATAATGGCAGTGAAGGGGGCAGAATAAATAGGCCTCTATAATTCACTATCTGATGGAAAACTTTTTAATTTTACCAATACTTTTAAGTATTATAAAATCTAACCCTAACCCTGACCCTTCTCCTAACCCTAATCAGCCCAAACAAAAATCAACTAAACTAAATTAAGACGCAGGACTCAGGAAATTAAAGCACAGAAATAAAGAGAAAGAAGTCACGAACAAAGTATAAATAACAGAGAAAACTCAAGACAGAGAAATACAGAGAGAAAAGAAGTCACGAACACAGCTCAAAATAGAGAGAGATGCCTGGCCTATTGCCTGATGAAGGACAAGTCGTCCGAAACGTTGCAACAGAGGCCAGAGGACAAACCAATTTGGAATAGGAGTCCATAATTAGGAAAGTGGGACTGGATCCATTGCTACGAGGGACTTGTGAGCCCAATTTTTATTGGCCAGTGAGCCCAAGACGGTCGAGACTGCCGTGACGTCACTGCCGTGCCACGCGGTGGTCAGTACAGTAAAAACAACAATGGAGGCATTGGATGATATCGAGGTGTTACTGCTGTTGTTGTTTTCTCTGTGGCTTGTAGTCACCAAAAACAGAGCAAGATATTTTTTAGAAGAGGTGAGGCCAAACACGTATGATGACAATTTCCTTTGACCAATCAGTGGAGAGCCGTCAGGTACGTCACGTTTTGTGTAGGTTCAGCACGGTTAGAGCTAGCTCTGAAACGGGTGCGGAAAATTGTAACGGCTCGTAACGGGTTTTCCCAGTGAAAACACGAATAAAGTTTGCCGTGTCGTGTGGAAGGGTTACAAAAATGTGCAGTGGCAAAGGCCCATTGGTCTCATTCCTCATGTGTTACTGACTTTGCTTATGTTTTTGGCTCAAACTAAGCTAAAGCTCCCCAATAAAGACAACTAAACTAAATGCACTACCAGTTAGAAATTTGAACACGCATTCACATTGGATTTAAATGGGAAAGCGTGTCCAAACATTTGACTGGTGCTTTACTTAAACTGTGTTTCTGTTTTATTTCACAGCAGGTACCCCTGGCCTACAGTTGTGGTGCTTGTTGACCCCTTTTTCTCGTCTTCTAAACCCTCAACCAGTCAGAACAGATGGCCCCTCATCCTGGTTCAGGTTCTGCTGGAGGTTAAATGCACCTGTTAAATGTAAGTTTTTCCTCTTTCCTGCTCCATGCCACACGTGCATGCTCAGGATGGGGGCAGAACTGAGGAGAATTGTTGTAACCTGATATTGGAGTTTTTGTTTTGTTGTTGTTGTTTTTTTGTTTGTTTGTTTTATCAATATATTTTTTGAATGAACTGGCTTCATATGAGTAGAATTATAATGAAGTGAAGTTATGTAATTTACATGCTGAATTTGATTTGATTAAAATGTGAGTGAACTGGACTGAACTGAATTATAATTGGTTTAAATTAGACTATTGTTAAATAATATATTTATACAATTTAAAAACTGAAGGAACAATGAACAATGACTAATAATGAACAATAAACTCAAGGCAAGAAACACAGGCAAGTTTAACAGAGAGATGTGAAGATTAACTTTGAAATGATGAAATAGGCATCAGCATGACATCAGTGATTGTATTTGGATAACTTCAAAGTCAAATATGGATAAAATATCTAATCTGAAAGTGGATTTCAAAAGATGAAGGAAAACAGGAATAGGATTCAAGCCAGCACTATATCACTTCTCTCTTCTCTCCTTCAAGACATTTATGGTGTTTCTCATCACTGAACTCATGATAGGCAAAGGTTAAATTTATTGTTTAAAAAAAGAAATTGTGAAAGAAAGTTAAATCCACTCTTCTGTCTCTGTATTCACCTGGATTTAATGGTGAAATTAAATCTTAAACTATTGATCCTCTATAATTCATTTTTAAGTTTTACAGCTTACATAAACAGGCTCTGTTTGGTCAATTGCATCTAAATTAATATATAATCAATTTTACCAGGAAGAAATGTATTTGCTAAATTTGCAAAGAACAAAAACATGTTTTCTTTTCTCTACTTTTTCCTGTAGATTTTTTTTTTCTTTGCAGTTGTTTTCATTGCTAAGAATTTGTCTAATTACTTGTTTGGAGAACATGTTTTTTATGTTATTGATTAAGTCAGTTTCAAGAACTGAGACAATATTGCTAAAGGCTCATGCAGGTGCAAGTTATTTCGGGAAGCTCAGTATTCATAAAAGGGAACCATGCGTGCCGATGGTACCTGATGCTTGAAGTTTTATGCTTTCTGTTTCAGATGTAAACCAACTTACAAACAGGTTTCATAGCAAGCTTCACAAAGTTCTAAACTCAGCACAAGTAGGAGATTTGAGTTTTGGGGGAAAAAAGTAACAATATTTGGCAATAATACTTATTTCACTGAAAATTTTCCTTTTAAATGGTGCTACAATTGTAAGAAAAATGCATTTGTGGGATGACCAGCAGCAGAATATGTGGGTTATGGCCATTTAAAAAAAAAAAAAAAACTTTCCAAATTTTCTCAGTGCATTTGTCATACTTTGTCAGAATGCATATAAGTTTAGACAATACTTTATCAAAATATAAGCTGTTTTGATGTATGGATACACTGAAAGGATGCAGTTTATGAAGAGGTATGCTGTGCTGATAGCTAGGTTAAAACTATAGTTTACTTCAAAGTTAAACATCAGGCTGCATGTTCAGTCTCACGCAGCTTGTGAGAAGGATGGATGCTAATAATTTAAAGCTATAATATTTGAAATTTATTGAAAGGATAGCCCCTTGAGATGTAACATCTCGTTTTCGAGGGGTCCACAACGTGTTTAAACACTATTACAACTTCACTTGCAAAAAGACTGAGAAAAACTGCATTATAAGTACAGTTTCATACACTTCATCTGGTGTTTTAAGTGACTTTTCCCTTGAACTTCAGTCATACCAGAGATGTGCTTAAGCAATGAGCAGTTAATTTGTAGTTTAACACACACAACTAACAGCTGGTTGCTTTACAGTCAGCTGTATACCGACACAATCTGAGTATTCAGTGGTTTGACGCTGATGGGTCATTTGTAGTTTTCTGTGTTATGTATGTGCATTAACCAAGCGTATGCTATTTCAATAAGTATGCCAAACCATCAGGACACCACCTTTCTTTTCTACGCCTCTATCTCCTCCAATCCCCCTTTCCCCCACTCTAGCCCGGCATTACCCATCCCCCCCCCCCCCCCCCCTCCCCCCCCCTCCCCCCCCCCCCCATCTCTTCTTCTTTTTTTTTTTTTTTCCTTCTCCTCTTTCCTTTCTCCCTCTCCTTTCTTTTTTTTTTTTTTTCCCTTTCTTTTTTTTTATTATTAATTAGAAAAAAAAAAAAAAAAAAACTCTTTTTTTTGGTTTTTTTTTATTTTTATTTTTTTATTTCTTTTTTTCTCCCCACCATAATCCAAACAATAAATAAAAAATTTAATTTTTAACATTTCCCTTTTACTCACCCCTCTTGCTTTTTGTGGTTTCCCTCCTTATTTGCACCCTGTTGAACCCCCTTTACTCCTTTCTCCCCCACCCCTCCTCACCAATTATTATTACCACAAATTAAAACGCCCTTTCTTGTCTTAAGTTAAGGTACCACAGGTGCTGACAATCAGATGCTTGATTGCTGCCTGATTAGAAGCACCTGTGGAGCATTGGTCACGCTACAGTGATTAGTTGGTGTCTGCTCCAAACTCCAGTCCTAAAAGGTTACACTCCTCCGGATTTTCGATGTGTCCCTGCTCCAACACACTTGACTTAAATTAATGAGTAATTGTGCAGAACCTCATAGGCTGCTGGATCTATTTAATCTTGTCAAGCCATTGTTGCCATCAATGGCTTTGAATCTGCAACGGCTTCAGTGTCTTATGGGGTTCCACAGGGATCAGTTTTAGGGCTCCTCTTGTTTTCCCTGTACCTTCTTCCCTTAGGGTCTATCCTGAGAAAGCATAGTATTTCCTTCTATCTGTATGCTGATGACAGCCAGATTTATCTGCCGCTGAAAAAGAAGCATACTTTCTCTACTGAGCCACTGGTGTCATGTCTCCATGATATTAAGGACTGGATGGCCCCAAGTTTCTTAAACTTCAATGAAAAGAAGACAGAGGTTATAGTGTTTGGGCCGAATGGTCCCTGTGGTGTTTTATGTTTTATGTTAGTGTTCAGCACTTTGTTTCAACATTGTTGTATTAAAGTGCTATACAAATAAAACTGAGTTGAGTTGAGTTAATCTGAGTCTGGAGTTGGAGTAGGGAAACAATGACAACATTCAGGACTGTGACCCTTGAGGACTGATTTTAAACACCCTTCCAAGAAAACAACACCACCACAGCACAAGTTTCCTTATTTTTTGTTTCCATAAAGTGGTTTATATATTCTAGATAAACTGAGTAGTATCATGCCCCAGCATGACTGATATTCCCATGTTCCCAGTTGTCAGCAGCCACTATGAACAAAGTAACGCTTAAAATGACAGCAAATCCTGCAAAATAGTTTCATGCGCACATTATTGATGGTTAAGTTTGGTATAAATGAGGATGTTTATGTCTGTCTCACCTCACAGCTCTGCCACTGATTGGGAATGTTAGGTCTGAGTTTCTGATCACACACCACCTTCCTCATGTCCTCAATGGATGGATCTGAAGGCACCATGTCATAATAAGGCAACTGAAAATCTTCATGAAGTCCTAGGAGACAGAGATAAATGAAGACTGTAGTTTTTGTTATGCTTCTAGACCCACAGGACAAACAGTAAACAGTCCACTTAAATCTATGAGCATGTAAAGAAGGATAATTAATGTGGAGAAACAAATAGACATGTAGCGTGGAAGATTGTTATTTCATCATGGATGACATAAATGTGTGGTTTTCTCCTGAGGAGTTAAACTTAATATATTTCTACTGATCTAAATAAACAAGTGTGCATGTGGGTGTGTTATTTAAAACACCTCTAACAGAGCATCGCCTAGCCAGTTCCCAGAACACCAGGCCCAGCGAGTAGATATCCGCTCGCTTAAATGACTCAAAGTTGTTCATATTGATCGTTTCATCCAGGATCTCTGGAGCCATGTACCTGCAGAGAACAAAATGATTAAAGCCTAATGAAATAAAGAGCCCAGCACTGCGAGTGATATTTGATTAATTAGCATATGCTTGTGGGTTACTTCAGGTCAAACATCCACCATCAGACTTTACAATGTTCGGTCTCTGAGGATTTGTTCACACTTCAGTATAACTACATCTTTTCCTTTGCCGTTAATATCATGCTGGGGTTTAAATTCTTGATAATACCAGTAGGAGTCGCCAAAATCTAAAAGTTTTAAACCCTCACAAAAGAGGTTTTTTTTTTCTCAACACTAAACTGTTTTTATACATTACTTTCGTACAGAACCAGCTACCATTGCATGCAACTTTCTTTTATTTGAGTTTGATTTAAAATCTCTGTTTGTGGGTGTTAACTTTGCACTCTAACCTCTTAGTTCCCACTCTGTGATTGGAAGGTATGTCGATGGTGTTTGTGCTGGAATCGTGTTTCACAGCCAAACCCAAATCTGCAATGACTGCTGTGCCGTTCTTCTTCACCAGGACATTTTTAGACTTTAGGTCTCTGTGAGCAATGGCAGGCTTCCCTAGAGGAAAAAATGGAAAGATCAGGTCATAAGCACTACAAATCATCTTTTTATGATAACAAATATCATTTATCTTTCAGAAATGGAAGAAAAAAAGAAAATTTGAGCTTAATTTTGAGTCTTATGGCAGGTTGATAAACAGAAATTGTAAGTTAATGATGGGTGATGATTTTTTTTTTTTTTTTTATAGTTGCCTTACTTTGCCCATAAGAGTCAAATTCCTTTCAAGCTTATGTAATGACGTAGTTGTCTTTGAATTTAATTTTAAGATAGAAAATAACAGCCTTACCCTGTGTGCCAATGATTTCCATGTGCAGATGTGCTAGTCCACTGGCTATGGACAGAGCCAGAACAACCATGCCTTCTACAGAGACTGTGTATCTGTTCAGGTAGTCGTAGAGGGAGCCATGCTCATGATACTCAGACACCAACCAGAGCTGAGTCCAGGAACCATTGTCTGCAGAATGAAACAAATCGTGCTGTCAAGTCATTCATTGGCACATTAGGAGGTATCATTAGCACTAGATTGAATTATGCTTCATCTGGTTTTGACACCTTTGTTGTCAGCAGCAATGAAGCCCAGGATGTTCTCATGCCTGAGCATGATGGTCTGATAAATCTCGGCTTCACGGAACCAGGACCGCTCATCCCTGGAGGAAAAGATCTTCACCGCCACATCCTCTCCCCGCCACTTGCCACGCCACACCTCACCAAATCGACCTTTTCCAATAGTCTCCTGTAGGACTATAGTTCGAGCTATGGTCCTCTGAACCAGCAGTGGCAGCCCTGTGAGTTAAAAAGTAAATGATGCAAACAACAGACTGTAGGCAGTGGAGAACCTTTTTATTATTATTATTATTATTATTATTATCATTATTATTATCATCATTATTATTGGTCTCCTCAACTACAAAACCGACCAAAAAGAGAACATGTTATATTTCATATTTACAGTACACACACATATATACAGTCGTCCTCAAAATTATTCATACCTCAAATTAAAGAAAGAAAAATCACCCGTCAGTGAAATAAGATGAAATTGACAAAAGTACTAATGAATAAAAATTCTATACAAATAATGACATTGATTTTGAATTGAGGTTTGAAAGAATGTTGAAAATAAACATACAAAAAATTCAAGTAAACAAGCATAATTGGGCTCTGAAGCTAAAATTTTGAGGTTTTTTCTCTAATGTTCAAAAATACTTCTACACCTGTTGACAGATATTTTGGTCCACTGTTCATGGGAAAGGTGCTCTTATGTGTCTTGGACATTTTTGTGTGTTTGTTTGTTTTTTAATTATTATTTCCAACCACAATTTAAAATCAATATTTTATTTCACTAAATCATACTTTCTAAATTTTTATTATTCACTTTATTTTAATTTGTCTCCTTTCTTTATTGTTATTTGAATTACTATTGTGAATTTAGCCTTTTCTTTGATTGGAAGGTGTGAATAATTTTGAGGATGACGGTAATATACAGGTACTACCCAAAAAATTAGAATATCCTGAAAAATTCACGTATTTCCATGATTCAACTTAAAAGGTGCAATTTACATATTGTATAGACAAATATGTGAATCAATATATTTCAAGCTTTGATTTGTTTGGATGTTGCTGATAAGAAGTTGCAGCTTAAGAAAACCAAAATCGAAAACTCAAAAAATTAGAATACTGTGAAAAGTTCCAGTATTGCAGGCTCAGTGTCACAGTCTAATCAGATAAGTGATCCAAAACATCTGCAAAAGTGCCCTGAGCCTTTAAAAAGTCTCTGTCTTGGTTTACAAGGTGCACATGGTGGGAAAGACACAAAAAGTGATAGCAAAAGAAGCTGGATGCTCTCAGAGTGCTGTCTCAAAGCACATTAATGGACAGTTAAGTGGAAGGAAGAAGTGTGGAAGAAAACGGTGTACTGGCCGGAGGGCTGATCGCAGCCTGGAGAAGATGGTCAGGAAAGGGCCTTTCAAAAGTGTGGAGGACTTCATAAGGAATGGACTGAGGCTGGAGTTACTCCTTCAAGAGAAACAACACACAGACGGATGCTGGACATGGGCTTCAAATGTCGAATTCCTGTTGTCAAGCCACTCCTTAACAGCAAGCAAGCCAGAAGCGCCTTAGCTGGGCTAGAGAAAAGAAGGACTGGTCTGTTGCCCAGTGGTCAAAAGTCCTCTTTTCTGATAGGAGCAAGTTTTGCATCTGATTTGGAAACAAAGGTCCCAGAGTCTGGGGGAAGACCGGAGAGGTGCTAGATAGAAGATGCATAAAGTCCAGTGTTAAGTTTCCCCAGTCTGTGATGACCTGGGGTCCATGTCAGCTGCTGCTGTTGGTCCTCTGTGCTTCATCAAGTCCAGCATAAATGCAGCCGTCTACCAGGACATTATGGAGCACTTCATGCTTGCGTCAGTGGACCAGCTGTATGGGGATGCAGGCTTCATCTTCCAGCAGGACTTGGCACCTGCCCACACTGCCAAAACTACAAAATCCTGGTTCAAAAACCATGGGATTACCTTGCTTGATTGGCCGCAAACTTACCTGACCTGAACCCCATTGAAAATCTGTGGGGGATTGTCAAGAAAAAGAAAGGAAGAGATCAAACAATAGAGAAGAGCTCAGGGCTGTGATTGAAGCATGCTGGTCTTTCACAACACCTGAGATATGCCACAAGCTGGTAGCATCCATGCCACGCCATGTTAAGGCAGTCATTAAAGAAGGGCCCCAACTAAGTACTAGAACAGATGCAAGATTATACTTTAGGAGGCCTGATATTTTTGTATTTAAAACCTGATTGATTTTATTTTTTTTATTTTTTTTGTTATACTTGTATGATCCCCGAGGGGAAATTAGGGCTCTGCATTTCACCCATCTCTGTACTGTGAGTATCAGAGAGCAGTGGGCTGCTACTTAAAGCGCCCGGGGAGCAGTTGGAGGGTTAAGGACCTTCTTCAGGGGTCCACAGTGTTTAACTTAGGAGTCGCGTCGGGGACTTGAGCCCGGGTCCTCTGCGCCAAAGCCCACGACGCTACCACTAGGCCACCCACTCCCCCAATTGTGCAGTATTCTAAGTTTTTGAGTTTTTGGGTTTTCTTAAGCTGCAACTTCTGATCAGCAACATCCAAACAAATAAAAGCTTGAAAAATATTGATTCACATATTATTTGTTTATACAATATGTAAATTGCACCTTTTAAGTTAAATTAAAGAAATACATTAACTTTTTCAGGATATTCTAATTTTTGGGGTAGTACCTGTGTGTATATATATATATATATATATATATATATATAGATAGACAGACAGACAGATAGATATATATATATATATATATATATATATATATATATATATATATATATATATATATATATATATATATATATATATATATATATATATGATAGATCTAGCATAATGCATAGATGCATAGTGCACAATGTTCGATAGATAGATAGACAGACAGATAGATAGATAGATAGATAGTTACAGAAGTTACGTAATTTCTTTCCCCTAGTTGTCATGTAACTTAATTTCTCCCACCTGATCCTGAGCCCGATGTGCTCATGTCATATATCAGCTCTTTGAGACATTTGTCAGGAGACATCAACATCTGGTCATCCAAAGGCTCCTCTGGATCCTGCTTGTGGGCTCGGCTGTAGGCACAACGGTGACCCTGTACGACACACACACCTAGCAGGATCCCCACACACAGCAGGCAGGAGGGCACCAGGATCACCACAGTGAGCTGCAGTCTGCTCCAGCCTGGTTCTTCCAAAGGCCTCTCTGATGACACACAAACACATCTGCAGTCATATAACATTGTTAGCATATTAGCATTCCCTGGTATGCTCATTAGTTTTAAGTGAAATAATTCTACAAAGTGGGGTTTGCAATTATGTTCATTGTCTCCAAGCGTCCTGTATCTGCTGCTCCCCCTGGTGGCAGCTGCTGAACATGGCAGGAGTGTGGGCCAAATTATCAATTCAATTAGACAAAGCAGTGTTATCAGTAGGAAGCAGCTGCTGCTAAATGTGCACACGGACTTTTATGAAAGACTGAGTTGCTAAATAGCACACTAACATATGAGGAAATGTGCAGCAGAATTGAGACATCGCTGAGTGTGCACTCAGCGATGTCTTAAATAAGTTTGGGAAATTCATTTGGCAGATGCTAAGCTGTGTTTGCCAAAAACTCTGATTTTCCTGAGTCCCAGAAAATTTAATCACTGCCAATAAATGCCATTAATCAAAAGTAATAAAAAGGCTTTTAGTGCCCATAAAACTTGTACTCTGAATAGAGAAACTCTCTTTTTTTGTTTTCCTTTAATTAAAAAACCCTTTTATTCAAAATAAGTGCATGCATGGATCCAAAAGGGTGCGCTGTGAGTCCTTGAGATAAAACTGTGAGTTTGGTAAAGCAAAGTAATTTGACACCTCTGACTCTGACCTTCATTCTGGCTGTGGGTGGGCAGAGGAAACCTGGACACAAATAAAAATAGCAGAGCAGGTGGGCACTGTGATAATAGGAGATTTCCAGACACGTGATAAAATGAGGCACCGAGACCAACGTACAGGCACAGCAAAATAGTGCTGCAATTAACCGATTAGTCTGGGGAAATGAGAGAAAACTCAAGAACTCTAAAAACACACGGGACCATAAATCTCACACTTACAGTACTGTCACGTTTATTTATCTCTTCAGTTATCTCAGATCCCCAAAGCATGTCTTCACCAGGAGATCCATAAACATGCAACATCTGCAGATGGCCCAACACATTGTGAACTCAGTCACAGTTTCTTAAGATATCTTTAGCCTTTTACCTAAATACATGTCCTGCCAACTGGAGCTCCAAGTGGAGCACAAAAGATGTGGTGCAAAACAAGCTTTTACTCTCCTTTGGCCCAGTACCTCAAGACCTCTTACAAAAAGCTGCTGTTTTTCCTTTTTTTTATTTCAACAGCCATATGTGCTTTAAAATAGTTTAGTTGAGACTGATCAACACACAAGTCATCCTCTCAACTCGTTTCATCCTGCACAGAAGCAACATTAAGGACATAAATAAAAACAGCCTTTACATAGAAACAACAACACACAGGACGCGCTCACATGCTGATATTTTGCAGGGTAATGGAACCGATTGATTGTGTTGTCCTCATTTACAAGCAACACCACTACAGCCTCGGGGTCCTGCCCCCTTCCACTCATTGATAGTCTGCAGCACCTTGCTCTATTAATCTGCTGGTTTTTCTACATAAACGCAACAAAAGTGACCAAAGCTTGTCAGAAATAGAGGCTTATTTCCCACTGGGGCCACAAGTCTTCAAAAGCTGGGTGAGGCACAGAGCTTTTAACTTTCATGCAAACACTAAAACTATCACTTCTGGAATTGCTGGATGTACCCATTTCTACAATTTTCCCCGATGTTGATGTTTTAGGAGTTTGTTTTGTTGCTGCTGTAGGTCTATGTGCAGAAGTCTTACAGAAGTTAAGTCAGTTAAATCATTTAATCAGTTAGTACAGACGCTGATAAGCTGCAACTACTAACAGCTTGGGTCCTTTTAGGAGGAAGACAAGTAAGGACAACACCTTGGGATAGGATGCATTTTGCACAATGTTCTAATATCATTTGGATTAGTTGATCAGAGCAAACATTTAAAGAAGGTAGACTTTGTATTAAATTCTTACAGTGAAGTCTCCACAAGCAACCCTTACCATTCTGGCCATTTATACCTGGGTGACTGTAGGTCAATGTTTACCAGTTTTCAATAAGATTTCAATAAAGCTGCCAGTTCAAACAATGCTAACTGAAAATAGAAGTAATTCAAGTTCTGTGGCTAGTTTAACAAAGCAGAAGAGAGGAAAGTTGAGTTGATAGAGATGAGAAAAAGCTGAAGCTACACAGGCAGAACGTTGGCTATTATCAGAGAACCTGACAATATCACTGCACAGACATTATATTCGGGTAAAGCTGTGTGCTATGTGAACACCACATCCCAGAGTGATGGCAGTGATAGTAGACTGTGACCTGGCTGCATATATTGACATTTCAGAGGAGCTGTACATTCGGCTTCCCCGTAGTTCCACATAGAGTGTATGTGCGAGCATGTACTGAGTGCTGGCTTTAAAATTTGAATAAATACAACTTGCAAGTTCCTTCTTGTCCCTCTCTGCTGTGCTTCAGCTCTACTGTCAAAAGCTTTCTCTGCAGCTCACACTGCCATGAACTCTCATGTATCACTTACAGACTTACTGTATGTATCAGTTTCAGTAGTAAAAAATGTATTTTCAGTCAAGTTAAAGGGCTTCTTCAACCCATACAGACAGAAAATAAACACATAGAAGAGACAGTGATTACTTGCAAAACTACAATATAATTTCAGACGACATGTTTATAGTAGAAATGTAACGATATGAAAATTTCATATCACGGTTATTGTGACCAAAATGGTCACAGTTGTCATTTTTATCGCGGTATTATAGAAATACCCCCCAGCATCTTTAAAAATATCCAAAATGGTTCAAAATCTCAAAATCTCAAGAGAACTGTCCGTGTGTGGGCTTTCGCTGCCTTCTTCCATGTTTTCATAAATTAAACATTTGCAAACTGGGACTGCTGCTGCTTTTCCAGCCAATGAGCAGCATCACTTGGAGTTTTTCAACCCTAATCAGTCACAGTTTCAACGAAAATTAAAATTTGAAACGGTATTACTAGTCATTGGTAATTTTTAATCACGATTAATCAGTTTACCGGTAATCGTTACATCCCTAGTTCATAGTGACAGCACAGTTTGAGATAAAAAGCTCCCATATGTTTTCAAAAGCATACCAGGGGTGGCCAAGCCAGTCCTCATAAGCTACAATCCAACTTTTAAATGCATCCCTGCTCCAACACACCTGAATCTAATGAAGGACTCGTTAAGAGGCCTCTGCAGAGCTGAATGGCATGCACATGACATGAGGTAATTCAGGTAAGTTGTAAAAAGGATGCATACAGTACGTTGTAGGATTGTGGCTTTCAACTTGGCCACCCCTGGCATAAACAAAAAATCATCATGTGATGGACTGTCATGCATGTTCACATGTAATACTTTGATACCCTTTCATACATTCACAAATTTACCAGTGCTTAATTTTTGTCAGTACACAACTATGTGCTGTGTGAAAGACCTGTTTCATTCTCCTGTTCTTAAGCAATTATATCATTTCCATTTAAACTGTTGGTCAGGTGGCACATCTTTTGTGTCAAGGCTCGTCTGAGGCAACAAAAACAAAACCTACTGTAAGTAAGCATTATATTACCCAACAATGCAGCTCAGCTTTAGGAAACATGTTAGTATTTTTCAGCTTCTCTCTTCATGATTGTTCTTGCTAATCAATCACAGGAAGCAGAAAAAAGCCTCAGATACATGGGGAAGCTGGAAGACGAAGTTAGCAGTTAGTTATTTTATATCCTGCCTACCACTACATAACGTACAGTTCTATCTTCTTACTTTCTGTTGCTCATTATCTTTCATTATTGCTAATATCTTTTATAGCAGCTTCATACTGTGTTTGCCTTTTGCACCATAACTTTGTTTTTTGCTGCTGTGACAAAAACAGTTTCCCTCGTGGGATTAACAATCAACAGTACTGTGCAAAAGTCTCGAGTCACCCCTCATTTCATTACATTTTGCCTCCAATGAGCCAAACTTTTCTGTAATCTTTTAAAGAGGTCTTAAGCAATAGTCCTGCAGGCTTTCTGAAGGTCTTTTAAAGTTTTTCTTCGGTCATTGGCTGCCCCCCCCCCCCCCCCCCCCATCCTTCAGTCTACTTCCTGACTATTTCTATAGGAAAGAGTTATATTTTTCTTTTCCTTTGTTTTATTAAGAAATTTTAAATTGACATTATTTGAACATTTATGAGACACCCAACTCAGGGGATGAACCAGTGTTGTATCATCACACAACTGTAAATTTTATCTTTAGGTACTGTTATTAGCAGTATTATATATTAAATATACTGCTAAATACTTCTCTTTTTTATTGAGTCACATCTATTTGAAATATAAAATATAAGTTTGGCAAACATGAAATTGTATTTTTGCACTGATTACTAAAGAGTGGATGACAAAAGAAGAGGCAGGTCTAAAAAAAATTATCTACAGTAGAACAACGACTTAAATTGGCACCTGTAAGAAACAGGACCAAGAGATGTATCTGGGCTTTCAGGTGGTCAATCTTCACCGAAGCCACATCAGAAATGGTCTTCATGCAATATGGAAGCCATTCTGGAGGAAGGGAAACTGGCGGGAAAGGCTGAAGTAGGCCAAATGACAAAAGAACTGGACTAAAAATCAGCGGCAACAGCTCTTAGGGAGTTGTGAATCCTCCCCAGAGCCCAGACATCAGCATTATTTAAGCAGTATGGCATCATCTTGAAAGAGAACGAAACGAAAGGCAACCAACATCCAAAGAAGAGAAGCATCCTTCAAGATGTCTGAGACATAGTCCTAAAGATTACTTAAAGGGGAATTTCACTTTTTTTTTTTTTTTTTTTTTAACCTGGGGTCATTTTTCATATGTCCTTTCATATATGTCAGTGATGGAGAAAGGAATTTTCAAGATAGCTCCAGTATTTAGCCAAGCAGGCAGCCCAGCTAATGATAAGTATGGGGCAACTGGCCTCACGCTTAAGTTCGTCAAAACGTGCTTTTTTCCATACTGAAGGGCTCGTATGGTCTCAACGAGTGTCTAACAACATACTAGAGAGGAGAAATGAACAAAAGTATTAACAATACCTGGCGATCACCATTTGTTACTACTACTGCCACTGTCTTGCCTCACGTTCGTGTACAGTAACGTATAATGATAGCAGAGAGATAACAGCATTACCTGCACTCTGCCTGAATCTGGTGTCTCCCATCTAGGTACAGTACTGCACTTTTCCTCAAAAAAGCGTGCTTGGAATTTGGTCGCTTCCGTGATCGGTAGTCATCCCGGTCAAAATGGTCGCAGCATACCCTGTGAACGGCACGTTGCAGTGCATCGACCAGAGTTTCAGGGTCAATTTGTAAAACTGTTAGCCACAACTTCAGCGTTTCCTTCTCCTGGTACGGTAGTCTGTGAAAGGTGCGCAGAGTAATGCACCACTCTGTTGCCACAACTCGGAAATGAGCACTGACGACATTGCTTTAGGTTTACCCTGTTATTTAGAAATAAACTGTTAGAAAATCCAGCACAAAATCACTCCAATCGTCTGTCTCTCTTCAGCTGAAGCAGATAGCGGAATCACCCACCGGTGTTATGACGCAAATTGTCGTGCGATTTCAGAACGAGATTTGATTTCCAGCGTTGCGAGATTTGGACACAGGCACAAATTACACCAAAATAAATGGCCATCGCCAGGTAATGTTGATACTTTCGTTCATTTCTCCTCTCTAGTATGTAGTTGGACACTTGTTGAGACTATACGAGCCCTTCAGTGTGGAGAAAAAATGCATGTTTTTAGGGCAAACTTAGACGCGGGGCTAGTTGCCCCATACTTATTAGCTGGGCTGCCTGCCTGGCTAAATACTGGAGCTATCTTGAAAATTCCTCCCTCCATCACAAACATAAGACAAGGACATATGAAAAATGACCCCAGGTTAAAAAAAAGCAAAATTCCGCTTTAAAGAAGTTATAAGACAACCCATTTAAGACAGCTGATATATAAAGAAATGAGGAGTGGCTCAAGTTTCTGCTCAATACTCTTTTTATTTCTACCTTTCAAATGTTATTCTTTTCAACTTCACAAAGCCTCAGGATGCCAGCATGCAGACTGACAGCTTTTTTACAAGTTCAGACAACAATGGGGATGAAGAAATAAATAATTAAAGCAGCTTTAACAAATCTGTTTTACATTCTTTATGAATGATCTAACTACCATGAGCCTGTAATGTAGCTGAACTGCCATAAGATGAAACATATTCCAAATCATCCTGAACCACCATACTGTACAGGACCCCGCGCCCTGCCCAACGTCCCGCACTCAACGACCCAGCAGGCCCCTCACAGGCTTTCAGGGCTACATGCATGACAAAGTATTTATTTATAAATCAGGGGAGGGCTGTCTCATAACCTCTGCCAGATTTGTTATGTCACAGGATCTAGGCGGATCAGCGTCTACCTCGTCTAGCCGGGACCAGAATGAGTGGGAAATCCCTCACAGATTGGATTGGTGTTTCTGTTTACTGAATAACACTGAAAACCACAGAGCTGTGTGACATTAGCAGTATGTCTGAGGGGAGGAATCCAGTTTTCTTAGATTTCATGCCATTTCTGGGTTTTTTTTTCACATATTACCTTCACAGTATGAAGTTTTATTGGTGTAAATTAACAGGGAATGAAATGCATCATAAGCAGCAGCGCGCGGGCAGTACCTGGGTGTATGTGTAGAGTCTCGTTGTTGCAGAAGTCAGTGAAACAACAGTTCCTCTTAGAGACATTTCTGGAGCTGTAGCAGAAAACTTGGCCCTTCATCTCCGAGGGCGACAAGCAGGATTTGACCGTCTCCTCCTTTCCATCAATCAACATGACAGAGTTCCAGCAGGCGCCGTCTGCCGCCGTCTCACAGGTGTGGTTGGCACACAGCAGGCACACACACTTCAGACCTGAAAGGCAGAACTCAGGATGGTTAGGTAACTCTTTTTTTTCACAGAAACTATTCATTGATTTGCTCAGAAAGGGACTTCAGACAATCAGTTTCGCTCTTGGACTAACATGACCAGTGGTCTTTAACTCTTTAGGAGCAGGATGCTCCTGTTACATAAGCAGGTCCGTGCGGTGAAATGGCTGGAGGCGGAGGAACCAGAGTAATGCCTCTTAGTTTAACACCCACATAATCTTGTGTTCTACTTGGAGCTGCCATGCTTTATTTGATAAGCTGCTGACTGATTGATAAGCGAGGCTGCAATGTCGGCTCTCAAGAAAAACCTGGAAATAATTGTGTAAATATTATTGTTATTGCTGGATTAAGATGCTTTACGGCAGCTCCATTTGTAACTAAGAGGATGAAATCTCAGAATGAATTATACATATATTAAATATCAGTAATGGGGACTTTTTTTTATTTGTTTAATGTGAAAAAATTACTTGTACAAAAGTTAAGGAGCATCCTACAAAAGTCCCAGATGTTAATTAGCTTGTTGGGACTGTGGTTTATTCGTGGTTATCATTAGCAAAGGTTGAATAATGCACATTGTAAAGCTTTTGATATCCCTCAACTCCTTTAACGACATCCTGCAGTCTTCAAGCAGATGAATACAACTCGGACCATTACGCAGACTGAAAGAAGACAACAACGAGTCTTCTGGAAGCTGTTTTTCTAAGTCTGTTATGTAATTAGGCAGAGCAGATAAAAGAAAAACGAAGGGCAAATTAATGTCCGGAAGGCCAAAAAAAAACCTTTCCTAAATTTTGGAAACAATTCCTAAAGCTTATCAAAGTTAAAATAAGACCTGTTTATCGTATGGAGTAGGGATGCACAGCCCCCTATCAGTATCAACCTATATCAGCCTTAAAACTGAGCATCGGACATCGACCACCCCACCGATATTTAACCGATATTTACAAATCAAAACAAAATATTTGGAGATTTTGTAACAGAACGATGGAATCTCATGTGATTTTCTAAGTCAAATAGATTGATACCGCGTTTTTAAATATCAATTAGATATTGGCATATGAAAATATCACAATATTTCAGTGTATCGATATTTTTCCCACCCCTTTTTTCGAAGTGCCGGAAATGGATAACAAAACTGCTATTTGCAATGACTGCTTATTTTTTTCAGCTTTTATATCGGTATCGATATCAGTTAGGCATAATTTTATGAAAACAGCATCTCTCCCTGTTAAGCCCAGGGCTTAATCAGTCATGCCTTGGGTTTGTAGTGCAGCCAGTGACACAGGAATATTTCACAAGTAGAGGGAACGATGGATTTATTTAAACACCAGCAAATTCTGAAAGCAAACAGCAAAGAAAAAAAGGGTGAAAATTTAAAAAGGAGGACTTCTACTACATTTTAATGAGCCTACACACAACCCAACATCCACAGTGGACCATGTTAGCTTTATATCACGGCTCCCAGAACCTCTTCACCTAAATGCAACTGAAATTATGTGAACAGACTTGAGTCTCAGTGGGCTCCATTTACAAGAAGAGTCAGTGAAAATCTTCCAAATGGAAAAACGAACTTTGTTATGACACTAAATGTTTGTTTCACGGCTCTTTTTCCTTTGAAATGTGTGAATAAAAAATTGTATTAAAGAAGTTTATTGGCAGTCATGTTTTATGTGTCGACTTTAACACCGGCTTTTACATCAACACTAGGGACCATAATGATCACGGTTTTCATTATTATCGTGGTATTATCAAAATCCCCACCCCCCCACCCCCAGCATCAGTAAGAATATTAAAATGGTCTACGTCTACTTTGTCCTTTTTAAAGAGGGAAAAATCTCCAGAGCCCATGTGTGTGCCTTTGTTGCTTTCCACCATGTTTTCATAAATCAAACGTTGCAAACTGGGACTGCTGTTATCAGTCACTGTTTTAACGATAATCAAAATTTGAAACAATATCACTAATTGTTGGAATATTTTATCATGGTTTATAATTTTTCGGGTAATCGTTACATCCCTAATCAGCACACAAACAGCCTCAGGCACACAAATATAACTTGTGAGCATGCAGATGTGAAATCTTCATTCTATTTGATGTTCACTCATAAAAACCTTTTGTGAAGACCTCAGTGTATTTGCTGCCTTTCTAAAACCTCTGAGTCCTAAATCTAACACTCTATTTGGCCAGAGTGTTTTACAAGTATATCATATTTGCTTCATACAGTACATGTTAAATAAATGTTATAAAATGCTTAATGGTTGCAGCTAAAGGGTCTTTATATGCTTTTTCTTGCAATGACGCCCATTCCAGGCATCACTGGGTGAGAGGAGTGGTACCAACCACTTGGTCAGGGTTCCATTTCATCTCAGAGCTACTAAAAACAAAGAAGAGCATGTACTCTCTGTTATCCTAAGGCTAATTTAGAATAACCAGTGAAACCATTGGCCATGGCTTCAATTCAGAAACATTTTCATGGGCTGTTAAAGGGACATAGTTGCTCGATGTTGGTTTGCATGGGATTTGCTGACAATCCGGCAGAAGAGAGGACTGACAGGTACTTTAACAGCATATCCAAGAGTTGCTTAGTAACAACCTTCTCAAGGACAATGAAATTTTTTAACTTAGCTCTTGCTCTGTAACTGAGAAATAAGATTTTTTTTTTTTTTTTTTTTTTTTTATGACACCAAGCATCAGTGTGCATGATAAATCACTGCTCTTATCTAGCATGGTGGCAAAGATGCAGCATACAGTCACTGTAACTGTTCCTCCCCTGGAAAATCTACTCACACACACACATACACACACATCTCATACATATATGTTTGTGAGCATATGTATGTATATGAACTGGTGTAAACCTTTAAGTATAATATGATATTTAATAGTAATAAAGTAGTAAAACTGTTGCATCTGCATCAACTTTACATTTATACGCTTCCCTCCATAATTGAGTTTAAAGTGGTTTATTACTGGAGATTAAGTTTCAGCCAACACAGTCTTGCAAAAGACATTTTAAATCTTAATAGCTGAAAATGAAAGGAACAAAAAAAAAAAAGAAAAAGCTGTAAAATGATCAGTTTGAGTTAAATGCAATGAAGTGAGTCACTGGAGTAACACTGGAGCACTGCTTTAATTTGCAATAAATGCATTTTCTGCAATTTACCTTTCGTAGGTTATTCCCCCTAAAAGCTGTAAAGAAAATATTTAATGCACTGTTGACAGACTCCAGTCAACATTTAGTTGAATCTGATCAATGATTAATGTGGTGCTTTCTGCCATTTCAAACCAGGCGTCTAAAATGTTTGCACACATGCTGTGATTTTTACTGTCCATAACAAGCAAAAATCTTTCTTTTTTTTTGTAAAGCTCCAGCTCACCGCCTTTCTTACTACTAAATCTTTATTCACAACATCTCAGTGTGTCCAAATTATCAGGTAGTAATAGGTTCGCAAAGTACAGTAGTTTCAAACTCTGAGGGAAAAATTAGTCATTCATCCACCTCACAAAGAAACAGACAGAACTGAAAGCATTCACTGAGAGGTTGAAGAAGTCCTCGTGGAACACAATGCTGCAAAAACTATTCTTTAAAAAAAATGGTTAGATAATAATTACTCAGAGGCAAGTTTGAGAAGTACAGCGCTGACATAGTTGGACAATTTTACTTCAGTTAGCCTACCTGACTGCTTTTCCACTGAAAACATCCAGCATTCATACTCCTCACTGTCAAATAAACGTCTTACTAAATTCAAGTTGAACATCTCATAAATCAATCAGACGCTAAATAAACAAAGCTCTGTCAATCAACACTTGCAAATAATTCATGTTTAGGCTGCTTGTTATCCAGATGTAAAGATTTGTGCTGCCAGCTTAACTGGAAGTTCATTCATGCATCTGTTTATCAAATCTGATGCACATCCTAGGCGTTAACTCTGAGTCTTATGAAAATGCAATATGAATAAAGGCTGCAGCTGGAGATTATTTCATTCAGCAATTTATCTGATGGCTTCTGTTTGAATTTCTGCTGATCAAGATAATAGCGAGACATGCAATCCTGTTTTCAAAACACAACATTTTGTCCAAGCACAAGTCTAAATCCAAAGATGCTATTAGTAGCCTATCATGTCTATGCAGGAAGGCTACAAACTATTGCATACGAGGAGCTATCAAACCCTGCTGAGGATTGCTGTGATTTTTTTATTTTTTTCATGCAATATAGAACAAGGACTCAAAGAAAAAATAAACAAGTTTCAGATTAACTTTTGGTCAGTGAAACGCTTTAGGTATAAATCTAACTCAGTCAGTTAATGCATGTGTAAAATTTCCTCTTTGATCATTCAGCAGAGGGTAAAGTCAAGAAATACATTTTTCAACATGATGTAATCCTTTTGCAAAAACAGGTTTGTTATTCAGAAGACACAATCAACTACTCTCCATGTCTGGTCATGTTTGCTTAAAGGTATTGTATTAAAGAATGAATCCTCAGAAGATCAAATACATGTATTTTCCAGCCCATGTTTTTCTTTCTTTTTTCTGTTGTTTTGTTTCTTTAATTTTCCCCCCACAAAGAACTCACTCTTTTTTTCAGTAAGCTGTTTTGGACAAGCTCCTAATTCCTCCTCCCAGGTACTTCAAAGGAAAAACATGATTGTAGAAATACATACGTTTAGGTTTTCTTTGTATAGTAGTGTAAGTTTTTGCTCTTCAGCATCAGAAAACAAAGAAACACGTTTCACATGTGCCTGTTTAAGTGTTTTTGGTGCTCTTTGATGCCTAAACAGAATGCCCTTCAGAGATCAATAAACTTAATTCAGGATTGATGACATAACTCACATTTCCGCTTAATGAATGGCTGAGAGAAAAAGCTTAGTGATGCAAACCTAATCATTAACCAACTTTGTACAACAGATAAAGAATGAAAACAATCACATATAGTGGATGAACACATTTGATAAAGTAGTGCATTCGGAGACGTCCGCGTACCTGCAGCCAGCTGCGCGACAGACAGGAAGATCAACGCCACCTGAAAGCTCTGCTTCCTGGGACCAGTCATGGTAAGAGCCGCATCTGCTCCCCTCCTGGGCGCACCGTTTGCACAGGCAGCTACTCTACGGAAAAAACTAAAATACACATTGCGGTAAAAGTCCGTGCACTCCTCGCAACCCGCCACAGATGTCTCGCACGGAAAATGACCGGGGAGGAAACGCAGTTTGCTCCGCCTCTGTTGACCGGGATTTAAGAGGATTAGAGCTGCAGACCTCAGATAAAGACATGTGAATGGGAGCAGAGTGAAAGTGTGTTGCACATCTACTTAACTGTGGCAAGTCCAGGGAAACGTCGCCTACTGTGATCGTCTGCATGCTGAATGTGGAAATTACCTCTGTGCACGAAGGTTTCAGCTCCTAATAAATCTTCTCATTAAGGAATTCGCACAAGTGCAGTGGTTTCTAACTGAAAGACTCTTAAAGTAGGAGTACAGATTGGTTGCTGTAGCTCTATTTTCTGCCTTTAAAAAAACTCTTCTACCCATTAAGAGCTAATTAGGGTGTCACCCTCAATAGAAAATCCAATTCTACCAAATATCTTCATCAGTTTGCAAGTGAATGCAGCATCATTCTACATCAACGCTGCAGTAATTATACAGCATCAACCTGTCAAATACCCAAGGCATGTGGGTGATAATATTTGTCTGTCCAGACTGTCTCCATTTTATGAAAACAGTGTAAACCACCAAACGTGATGACTGTGCAAACCCAAATGACCATCATGAAGAAAGTGATAGAACTTGTGATTTGGCTCAGAGCACGTTTTTCTCATGATCTATGAAGTGTTCGTAACACAAGTGATTAAGCTATGCAATTCAGGATCAGCCTAAGTAAACAATCATTGATTGACAAATATTTATAATTTCATTTGTATAATTTTGCGTACATTAGATGAGCGTTTAACATGCAGTAGATGTAATAATGAATTATTTCTGGAAATAAGGTCTTATACATGTTCCACCTTTCCGGTCATTTTTTCTTTCAGTTTTTTTATCCAATGTTTTCTACCAGTCAAAGTCCAATGTTTATTTTTTACTCAGTTTTACTAAATAGTTTCTGCAAACATTTTAACAGTTTTGTTGAAGCGCTTTGTCATATTTGCTTTTTTGCTTAGACGTATTGTATTATCTCTAAAATGGCTTCTTGTCTTCGGTTGAAGTGTTTTGTTGTGTGTTGTCATATATAATGTCATGTTTTGCACCTCAGCTTCTGTGTTCCAGCCAGCTGTCCATCTTTCACCACAGCCACTGAGGTTATTCCCAGGATGTGGACTGAGCTGCACTGAAGACAAAACACTAAATGAGTTTCCTTTTCATTGGTATGTGTATAAAGCTCAGCTAACCTGCACACAAGAGCTTATTTACAGCCGGCCACATGTGACCAAGTCATACTTCTGTTTCGCAGGCTCCATGGCAACAGCAGGGGCCCCAAGTTACTAGGCAAGTGATAAAGGCGTGAACAAAGCTGCATCAGACCGACCAACCCAACATAAGAAAATGTTCTACATTTATTTACTGCAGACTGAATGTACAGCACCAGAAGAGAATAAAACACTACAAATCTGTGATTTGAATTTAGGAAGTTCAGTTACACAATTCCAAGAAGGAAAGATGTTTTACAAAGGAGAACAAGTTCTTGGAGGAAGAAGTCAAAAGCTTACAGAGCTGCTTTGTAACAGACAGAAAGCAGAGAAGCGCATAAATGAGGCTACAGAGCAGGACGTCCAGAAGCTCCAAGCAGACCTAAAAGCCTATGAAGAAGTCCAAAAGCTTACCGAGCAGCTTTGTAATGGACAGAAAGCCTGCAATGAGGATCCACAGCAAGAAGTCCAGCTCAAAGCTTTCCTGAGAATTTGATGAAATGTGTAATATTCTCTGGAAAAGTAACGAGTCTTTAAATCAGCAAAACAAGGAACAAAAGACAGGACTGGAAAAGATGAAAAACAACACTTTCAAGAGTAGTTACCAGAACTTTTAAATGTCATGAAAAATCTCAAACTTACTAAGGTCACTTGTGAGTTTTTCAGACAGAAAAATACATCTATTGTAAAAAAAAAAGACTTAAGGGCAAGTAAAACATACAACGGCCCACAGTTTCAAACGAAAACACCTGCATGAAGTAAATACTGCAGAAATGACTTCAACAACTGCACCGTAATAACACTTCAAACTTCCAAATGGAAACATTATGTAGATTTTTCTCCAAACCCCGACCTCTGGGAACAAATTTGTAAAAATATAAAATAGGAAGTCATTTACAGATCTCACTCAATGTAAAATGTTTCAAATGTGTCAATGAGATAGATCAGATTAGTTTATTTCAGTGTCACTCCACAACACACAATAATAAATGAAACAGAGAAACAGGCAATATACATTCAAAATATGATTACATCCCTCCTGTTGACAGAAAAAAAGTGTTGGGGACCACTCAAAAAGAGTTATGAGACACCAACAAAAAAGAACAAGAGCAAAAACAAAACATCAAAGCAAACACAAATATAATGTATATTTACCCGTATACATACCATATGGACACGACTTTAAAACTTCTAAAGACAAGGGGTGGGAAAAAATATCGATACACTGAAATATCGTGATATTTTCATAAGCTGATATCATACTGACATTTAAAAACGCTGTATCAATCTACACTGCCCGGCCAAAAAAAAAGTCGGCAACAAAAAAAAAGGTCAAACATTTAACATTTCGTTGGACCGCCTTTAGCTTTGATTGCGGCAGCATTCGCTGTGTTTCCAGAAGCTTCTGCAATGTCACCAGATTTATTTGCATCCTGTTGCATCAATTTTTCACCAAGATCTTGATGATGATTGTAGAGTCTGACCACAGCACATCCCAAAGATTCTCAATGGGGTTCAGGTCTGGACTATGCGGTGGCCAATCCATGTGTGAAAATGATGTCTGATGATCCCTGAACCATCTTTCACAATCTGAGCCCGATAAATTCTGGCACGGTCATCTTGGAATATGGCCGTGCCATCAGGAAAGAAACATCCATTGATGGAATAACCTGGTCATTCAGTGTATTCAGGTATCAGCTGACCTCATTATCTGAGCTCATACTGTTGCTGAACCTGGACCTGAGCAACTGCAGCAACCCCAGATCATAACACTGCCCCCACAGGCTCATACAGTAGCACTAGGCATGATGCTGCATCACTTCATCTGCCTTTTTCGGCCACATTTCTTCCTGGAAGACGATGGTCCACTATCCTTCCAGTTTTTCATAATGCGTTGGACTGTTCTGAACCCAGTTTTAGTAGTTTCTGCATCTCCTTAGATGTTTTCACCTCTTGATGCCAATGATTTGACCCTTCTCAGACAGACTAACATCTTTTCCAAGACCACGGATGTGTCTTTCTACATGGTTGTTTAGGAAATGAGAAGCAAGTCATTGCACCAGTTGGGGTTAAATAACTTGTTGCCAGCTGAAAGATAATCGCCCATGCAGTAATTATCCAATAGGAGGCTCGTACCTATTTGCTTAGTTAAATCCAGGTGGCGACTTTTTTTGGCCAGGCGGTGTATTTTACTAACAAAATCTCATAATGTTTCATCGTTCTGTTAAGAAATCTCACGAGAATTCACCAAAACTTTGCCATATTTTCATATGATGGTATCATTTTGTCATTTAAAAACGCAGTATCGATCTATTTTACTAACGAAATCTTGCAATATTTCATCGTTCTGTTACGAAATCTCGCGAGAATTCACAAAATATTGAGATTTTGTAACAGAACGATAAAATCTTGCGAGATTTTGTAAGAAAAGTAGAGCAATATCGTGTTCTTAAAGGCCTCCTTCCACTGAAAACCCGTTTAGCTTGCTCCTTCTGAAATACGGAGGGTTTCCCCTTGTTTACTTACACATGCTGACTTGCTAGCGTTGCGTTCCCCCCAGTCGGCTGTGCTTCCTCATCACAGAAACAATACGAAGAAAAGAGCGAATCAGGAACAGCCTTGCACTTCTACGTCACATTGGAAATAGCGTATCCCACGTGGGGTTTCTATCTGTCCATTGGAAGGCAGGTAACCCTCCACTACACACTAGAAGTGAAGACGGCACGAATGTAACTTCGGAGTTGAGAAGCTAATTAGCTAACTGTTTGTTAGCATGACGGAACAAACTTGTTTGTCGGCTCTATTTCCTGTCTGTAGCGAAATAAGAGCGGAGGGCGGAGCTTCCTTCATACACTGATGGCAGGCAGCCAATCAGACGGAAATTCATGAGAAGGACCCGGAAAAGGCTGCCGTTGGACCACAAGCCTCTCTTCTAGTATACAAATACAGCTGGATACTAAGCAACCAGAAGGTTTTTTTAAACAGAAACGATGCAGAATGCATTCAATAATAATGGAGAACACAGAAATATTAATGAAATGACCACGGAAGTACAACTTTAAACATCGATTTTATATTGGCATATGAAAATATCGCGATATTTCAGTGTCTCGATATTTTTCCCACCCTTTTTTTCAAAGTGTCGGAAACAGATAACAAAACTGCTATTTGCAATGGCTTATTTTTTCAGATTTGATATCAGTTATCGACCACATGAGTTTAAAAATATTGGCATATCGGATATCGGCCAAAATTCCAATATTGTGCATCCCTAATATACATTCAAAACATGATAGCATCCCTACTGTTGACAGATAAAAAGTGTTGGGGACCACTCAAAAAAAGAGTTATGAGACACCAACAAAAAAGACAAAAACAAAAACCTTAAAATAAACACAAATATAATGTACATTTACCCATATATGTACCATATGGGCATGCATCTAAACCCACAAATAACCATGTACATGCACACACAGGTAGACTGTGATACCATAAAAAACAAACATAAACAGTTACTTTATAAGTAAGAACTCATAAAAGACAGCGTTTTATTTAGTATGAGGTGGCCACGTCTCTCCAGCAGGGTGTTCGTGTATCTGCCAGTTTCTGTTGCTTAAGGAGCTACTGCACATCTGAATTTAGCAAGAGATGTCTGTACACACTTTAGTTAGCACAGTCAGCCATCTCCATGCTCTGCCAACCAGTTCACTTACTGTGGATCACTGAGAAACTCTGCATCATCTTGGGGCTGCAGAGTCTCAACATCAGCTTCACTTTGTCTCCTAGGTGACCTGTCCAGTAGAATCCCACCCAAATGTAAAAAGTCATTGCTGATTTCTCTAGCGGTCGCTAAGAAAGTGGTCCTCCAAAACTGGAAATGAACAACTTCACGTCACATCTCCCATTGGATTAATTCAATTTCTGAACGTATATCCACGTAAAAAAAAAAAAAAAAAAAAAACGCCTTTCAGCCTTTGAAGAAACCAGGAATTCATTCCAACTAAGATAAAAGATAGTTTAACCAACACACATAGACTAAAACAATAGTAGAGTAATAATAAAACACTATGATAATAATAAAATATTTTTTTACTAGACTTACTGAAATATTAAAAAAGAAAATTAAAATGATGTTAACACTTCAATTACACATTAACTGTCAATAAACATCAATATTAAAAGAAAACTAAAAATTCGCTGTTCCTTCGAAACAGCTCGTATGAATGCTGTTATGCTGAAGACGCTTAGATTTTTTTTTTTTTTAAAAACTGTCATGGACAAATTAGAGCACTTGTGAGCAGTGAACCAAAATACCCATCAACAGGTGCAGAGGTCTGATTGGAAGTTACAGAAAACAGTCGATTGCAGCGATTCCCCAACCAAATATAAGTTTATGTGCTCCCTCAGCTTGTTTTCTTGTTTTCAGAGGTGGCATCCCTGGTCCAGAAGGTAAAAATCCTGTTCAGCAGTTGTTCCAAGCAATCACAACACCAGCTGAATTTAATTGGCACAGCTCGTCTGCAGGTAGATGAGCTCGTTAGGAAAACACCTGTTCTGAATGTACAGACAGATCCAAAAACATGGCAGGACTTTTACTTTATGGCTCCTGGATTGTCCACCTCTGCTTGTTA
This sequence comes from Atherinomorus stipes, assembly GCA_023101725.1. Taxonomy (NCBI): domain Eukaryota; kingdom Metazoa; phylum Chordata; class Actinopteri; order Atheriniformes; family Atherinidae; genus Atherinomorus; species Atherinomorus stipes. The sequence goes on along the minus strand of JALJCO010010476.1, from coordinate 2,129,631 downwards.
TTTATTTATTCATTTATTGTTTCATTTTATTTTATTCCATTTTATTTGATTATATTACGGTTTGCTTTGTTTATTTTTCACATTTCTGTTGAACCGCAATTCAAAAGCAATGCCATGATTTGCATAAATGTTTTATTTATTAAGCTTTTGTCAATTTCAACTGACTTTACCGACAGCTGATTTTTTTTTCCTTCAATAATTGGTGGGCATGCATAAATCAGAGGATGATTGTATGTGCAAATGATTTTATTTATTTATTCATCTATCTATTTTTACATTCTATTAAAAGGTCAAAGAAAGATCTAAGATAAAAAAAAAAAAAATATTTAAAAAATAACTATATTTTCTTGTGTAAGATGTTAAAATTGCACCTAAGAATAGCATATGACTGAAGCTACTTCATCATACTGCCTTCATGTGGTATCGTATTTATGGTAAAAGTGTGACATCAAAATTGCACTTGAACACCCACTCATGTCGTTATTTCAACAAAATTTTATGATGCCCGAGTTGCCGAGATGAAGTAAACTTTGACCTTTCAACATGGCGGAGAGCAATAAAAATATCCTGAATGGGAAGCAATACATTCTGTTTAAAGTTTTCTGCTGCTGTTATGTGGTTAGTTTGTTGTCGGGATTTTTTTTTTTTTTTTTTTTTTTTTTTTTTTTTTTTTTTTTTTTTTTTTTTTTTTTTTTTTTTTTTTTTTTTTTTTTTCCCCAATTCTGTGACGTAGAGAACTTTAATAACATCACCATTTCAACTTAGTTTTGTTTGTAAAAATATGTTTTTTGTCTGGTTTACTTCCTCAGAGCAGATGCTAGGAGGCTATGGAGGCTTTCTTCAACTGACTAGCTAGCTAGCAGCTAGCTAGCCTAGCTAGTCAGTTGAAGATAGCCTCCATTGTTAAACTTCATTACAACAAAACACTTAACACAACGCACTGGTAATTTCCATTTAACAAGTGGAAAGGATCATCTTTCCCATACCACATGGAGGCAGCATTAGTCATCCACTGATTGTGCAAGTTATCTTACTTAGAAAGATGAGAAAGGTCTGCAATTTGTATCATACGTAAACTTCACCTATGAGAGACAGAATGAGAAAATAAAATCCTGGAAATCATATTGTAGGATTTTTAAAGAGTTTATTTGCAAATTATGGTAGAAAAATATTTGGTCACCCAGACACAAGCAAGATTTCTGTTTCTCGCAGGCATTGTTCCTTCTGTCCTCCACTCGTTACCATAGCTCGTTACCCATATTAATAGCACCTGTTTGAACTGGTATTCTGAATAAAAGACACGTGTCACAGCCTTAAACTCCAGACTCGGCTGTGGCAAAAAACTTCTTTCTAAAGAAATCTTGCACAATCAGTGGCTGACTGAATAGCTACTTTTTTGCTCCACTGAACATATTTCTAAAATAAATTTACAAGTAATTAAACTGATAAAAGTAAAGATGCAGTATTTTACTGCAAAAACTCAAATCTTACCAAACATATTTTTCTAATTTCCAGTCAAAATATTTCATCACACTCAAAATAAGACAAAATTACTGAAACAGACACATTTCAGTAAGAAACAGGAACTTGTTTTACAGTTTTTCTCCTATTGGTTTGGCTCATTTCTCGAATCAGAAATTACTTTCTCAAAACAACATGGACAAACGTCCAAACCATTTGGCAATTGTTCACAACAAAATTACATTTCTTATTTATTTCATTAAATTGCAAATGTCTTAGTTCAAGTCTTAATATTTCATGACATCTTTGCAAATGATTGAGTACAGTTAGTCCACAGTTAGCACAGTTATCCTACATTAAGCATAATTTCCAAGTGAATAGATCGTATTGATCTAAACTGATTGCTGGTTCTCAGTCTAATGGTTGTTCTCTCCAAAACATATCAGCATCATTTCATTATAGAAGTCATCACATGCAGAATAGTCTGTTCAACTGTCAAAACTAGTCAAGATCATAATACCATGAAAACATATGAATCTGATCTAATATTTAACAAATTGATTACATAATTGACAGTCAGGTGAAATTATAACTTGACAAATGAAGGAGTTTCACGCACATCAGATGACCAATCAAACAACATGCTTAATTACCTGACAGTAGAGTGCCTAGAGAGAGTGGTGTGCCTAGTGCCTAGGTCTCTCTAGGCACTCCACCTGACAGGTGCTTTCCATGATTGTGAACGCTACCAAACATATAGAGCTTGAACATGACCAGTGTACAGTATAGGTACCTGACCAAGTAAATGAACCAGGGCAAGTGCCTCCTCCAGGAAGAGGAACAAGAGGAAGAAGAGGAGGAGTTAGGATGCTTGGTGGTGGAATAGGACGAAGAGGGTGAAGAGTACAATAACATGCTGTCCCAGATGAAATTCGGGCCACAATTATATGTGATCAACCATCGCCTCACAATGGCAGAGGCCGGTCGTCAAGTGCAGCCTAATATGTTTATACTTCAGTAGCTATATTATGCTATAAACGTTCTTTTCCCTTCCATACAGAGACTGATGTATGGAAATTATTATGTGTGTGAATAAAAATGGTTATAATGTCCTTGGCATTAAAGAAAAATGCATTTCCTTGGCATAAAGGGTGAGCTTTTTTTTTCTTTCTTTTATTTCCCTTCGGGGATAAATAAAGTATTTTTCATTTAATTTAATTTCATTATGAGTGCAATGTGTGATGTCAAACGTTGGAAACTACTCTTACCGTGAAATCTTATTCTTTTTTTTTTTTTTTTTTTTTACATAACTGTAGTCTGTTAGCTAGACAAAAAAAAAATAGCACAATAACCATTGTCAATGAAGGACTGAGCTGAAACTGAGAGGTGGACATTACGGATATTTCCATGGTTCTCTGCCATAGTGATAAAATACCTAAACATTTTGGCTTGCAGTGCTTACACAGTGCTACAGGGATGATGTATTTTGGGTGCTCTGACTATTTCTATGAGAAAGAAACTTGATTTTGACACATTGATGAACAGTTTTGGGTGAGATATGAGCTTTTGCAGGTGAACTGCTGTGTTGTGCTAAAAACTCAGGTTATTTCAGCAAAAAGCACCAAAAGTGGTGAGAACGTCTGGTCTGTTTAGAGAAATGAGACAAAGTGATTGAAAAGGATCTCGCCGTTTTGGTGGCTCTGACTATTTGTATGGAAAAGAAATTTAGCTCTGAAGGATGAATGAACTGTTTTTGGAGTGATATCAGCTTTTGCAAGTGAGCTGTGGTGTTGTGAGAACTGTAAGACTTTTTCAGCCAAATGATCTTAGAGTTTTGAGAATGTAATTTCTGTTTTGAGAAATGAGCCAAACCAATGGAGAAAAGCTGTAAGACCAATGCATCTTATCTTGTTCTGTTGCCAGAATTTTTTTGCTTATTACAAGCAAAAAAAATCTGGCATAAAGTTTTTTGTTTGTTTGTTCATTTTATTTTAAGTGGCCAAGATTTTTTTGCTTGTATTAAGGAAAAAATCCTGCCAACAGAAGAAGAAGCCCAAACGTATCGCTCGTGCAATGAAGGAGTGGCTTTAAGCATTTCAAGGTCCTTGAGGGCTTAGCCAGTCTCCTGACCTCAACCCGGTAGAAAGTGTGTGGAGGGAGTTGAAAGTCTGTGTTGCCAAGAGGCAACCCCAAAGCATCACTGCTCTAGAGGAGATCTGCATGGAGGAATGGGCCAAAATACCATCTAGTGTGTGCAAACCTGATGAAGACTTACAGGAAATGTTTGTCCTGTCATTGCCAATAAAGGTTATGTTACAAAGTATTGAGTTGAACTCAACATTATTAGCAAACAAATTCTTTAAAAATCATTACAACTACATTGTGATTTCCTGGATCCCCCCCCCCCCCCACACACACACACACGTTTGGTTTCTATCCCCCGTGGGGTACATCCATTGACATAATGCATTCCCTAGCCCCTTACCCTAAATCTAACACCCATAACTGATTGCCTAAACCTAACCAAAACCTAACTAACTTAATCTCTAAAACCTAATCTTGACTCTCAAAACGGGGTTTGGACCCGTGGGGACCGGGAAAGTGGCCCACGAAGGCAAAACGTCCTCACGGCGATGGTAAAATGGTCCCCATAATGTAACAAACGTGCCCAGACGCACACACACATCCCTCCTCATTCTCTCAAAGTTGAAGTGTACCCATGATGACAGTGGGATATATGCACAACCCCCACTACTTCCTGAACTTAGTAGTGCTCCTCTGTTTCCTGTCTTTCATTACTGGACAAACTGATTAATCCAGGTGTGTCTGACTGTCGTCGTCGTGGTAACTGAGATCAGGTACACCTGGATTAATCAGTTTGTCCAATCATGAAAGACAGGAAACAGAGGAGCACTACTAAGTCCAGGAAGTAGAACTGTGCACATAGCCCATTGCAGGTCTGTCATTTTCTAAGTAGGAGAACTTGCACGATCTGTGGCTGACAACTTTTTTGCCCCACTGTAGATGGATAGATCTCAGTGTCCTGTATCTGAGCCTCCAAACACAGTAGAAAACTCTGCTGTTGTAAATACTCAATACTCTGATGTTGCCACATATGGTAGTGTAAAATATATCAAAGCAGAATGATCTCCTTCATTCAGGGAGGAAGAGGATGTTGAGGAGACACCATCAATGCCTCACATAGCATGTCTACAACAGGAGAATGAGAATAACTGCAAAAAGGTTCAGTTTGATGAGCCATTGATACATTATTTTACACGTGATCGAGTTCTGAAAAATGATCTTTGTAAATAAATAATTCGGCTTCTAAATCTCTGGAATCACATTAGTACAGACAACCCATGTCTGACACCTGCATCAGGTGGGAGGAGACAGGTAGAAACTCAGTTTCTTTCTGGTGAACCTGCCAGCTAGGAGGTTTACTTCACAGTCAGTTACCATGGTAACAGACTTGGACTAGGACTTACCTCGCTTTCTGGAACAGAAAACCCAGAGTTTTCACAACTCAGGGTTAACATGAGTTTCAACATCCTTCTTTCTAAAACCGGCTCCAGATGAAAACCAGACATTTTTTCTTCTTGATGTCCTAATATGTAAAACTTTCAAATTAAAAGAGCGTACCTCCTTTTACTAATAAATATGCAAGTTGTCATTTCTAACACCTAAACGTGCTGCTCAATAATCAGATTCATAGTAATATACTATTCATGACAGCCTGAGTGGAAAGGAGAACATAAATGATCTTTTTGCTTTGGAAACATAAAAATGTATCCTTGGTTGTCCAAAAATGGAACATTTTAAAGGGCAAAGCAAAACCTTTGTGGGTGCTGATGGATTAAATTACAATTAATATGAAGATTGTCAGAGTAGAAAGGCTGACAGCTGTTGATAAATGCATGCAAGATGTCTCAGCACTGTTGAACATGTACTGCTGCCGTTTCCGTCATCTGGCCTATAACCCTTCTGGCATATTAATCAATCCGCTAGATCAAGGTTTTGCTCGGCATCTGCAGAGATATCCTCTCCGAGCAGTTTCAATTGGCTGTTTGAAACAGATTCTGAGGGCTGCAGCTGAGAGCTTGTTTTGCACACATTGTATCGATGTTGGGAAAATGAAAATTCAGTCACAAACAAAGAAAATCATTTTTATGAGGCCATGAATATTTGTAAAAGTTAAAGGTAATGGGAACAATGTGATAACTTTCGTTAGCTAGATTCCTTTTCTGAAGGGGAAATTTTTCTCAACAAAAACTCATGGTAACATTTCAGCTATGACTGACGGGCCAACATGAACAACCATCAAGACACAGAACGACAGCATCAAAACAAATGAGGCAGGTGTAATCTGTATTTTTTCTATTTAATTAATAGAAATAACTAATTAATATAAAATGTTAAAGAAATTAAAAAAGGCTGAAGTTTGACTTCATTTACTTGACAATGCACGCATTAAGACAAAAATGCACGCGTTAAGACAGTATACAGGCTTTACAGGCCAACTCATGGGCCTTATAGAGAAGAATTCAGCATAATCTAGCAGATATTTGATTTGATCTTTTAGCATTTGTCTCTGTAAAGCTGACAAAACGAAACAAAATGACTGCAAAATTCCAGGTGATACATAAAAAGGCTCCTGTATTTGGATAATGCATCAGGAAAGGAACGGTGCCACTGACGTCACTGCACGATTGAATGTTACAGAACAGATGAAATCCCATGTAACTTGTTCTGACAGTACTGTAAACAGTGGTGTATGACACAACAACATTACACGCCTTGTAGATATTAAAGAAGGTACGCTAAATTAAACTGGCAAGTTGGTCTGCTTCCCAAAGTAACCTGCCGTAATGCAGATATGAAGCGGAACTGCTATGTAGACGTCTTTTAAACTAAAAAATGTGTCAAACAAAGCCTGCACTCCTAACAAAAACAACCATACTGAAATGCCCAGGTAACAATTTCTCTCTTGAAGAATATTTCAAACAATCCAGCTTTTATACATAAATTGAATACATATTTTCCTTTTTTTTCCAAGACCACTGGGCAGTCTTAGAAATGCCCGATAAGCCATCTTTGGATGCCAAAATGTGTCCCACCAAGTGTTTTAAAATAAATATAGGTCTGTGCCACTATAAGGGCACGAAACCCATCAAGTCTTTTTGTCTGGAGATTTGTCTGGTCCATCCTCTGGATGTCCTTAAAGGCCTCTTTTTCTTGAGAAAGGCTCAAACGTCCGTTTTGATTTTATCCAGAGAGCTGTCGATCTTTGAAAGAGTCTTTTTGATGCGCAGTGCTGTTAATCTGGCTGAAGGGTTCTGGTACCAGCACTCCTTCATGAGTTTAGCCATAGCGGTCAAAGTCTAAAGATGAGAAGAAATAAATGCATTAGTGAATCCCACTGCAATATCCAAAACATTCAGACTAGGATTATGTGTGAAGGAATAACCAGCCATTGATACTTACTGGGTCTGAAAACCATCGGTTTGGGATGTTGGGCCTCTGCTGATCCACGCACACAACCTTTTTCATGTCCTCAAAGCTGGGATCACTTGGGACCACATCATGAAAAGGTGGTTTGTAGTCTTCTACTATGCCTACAAATGAGAACACAGTTGAGTTTAAGTGCTGGTTTAGGGTTGTGCTCAAAGGTGAACCTGCTAAGAACTGGTGTGATGATCTTCCATAGCCACTGCAGATCTGATGTAGTCTGACTTTACCTCAGTGTTCATCAAAACTGCGATGCCAGTTGGATAGACAGAAACTTATAGACAGTGCTGCAAACAGCATACACACCTTTTAAAGCTGCTCTACATGGCACATCAGAGGTCATAAACACAATTTGGGTTAGAAAAACAGTGATGTGCATGAAATGAGGCAAAAATTCACACTGCCACTTCAACTTTTCATCCATGTGGAGGCTCTGTTTTTAATTTTTAATTTTGGTTTACACTGATCAGAAGCTGCATGTTAGGCTCTAGATTTCCAAACATATAGCGGTCAGTTACTTTTAGCTGGTTTGTCTCCATGACTTCATCCCCACCCCCCAATGTAAACATGGGGCACATTCACAAAGCTTTTTTGATTCGGATCAGAGTCTGTTTGCTCGGAAAGTCCGCTTCGTTTGGCGGAGTTGTGAATGCGCAAACAGACTCTTATCCGGAACAAACAAGCGGGTTCGGTCTGCTTACAAACGCAGGTCTCTATGTCCGCTTCAAGTGGACCAAACACAGGAAGTGGACTACAAACTGCTGCTTCCTGCATTCAGTTTAGCATGGCATTGTGGGTAAAACGTTGGGCATTGTGGGAAAACGCTACAACAATAAACACAGGTGGGACTGCAGTACTTCTAAAAATGGCTCCAGGTCAGACGTGGAGTGACAAGGAAGTAAAAGCTTTAATCAATTTGGTCTGATTAAAGTATATCCCAGCTCCTCCTAAGTCGCACAAAAATGATGTCATGCGTCATGCGTGCATGTGGACGAAACGGAAGTTGTGAGAACCTTCTTATTTGTTGTATGTCTTGTCCTCGCCTACAGTGAATCCGAATGCAGCGCCACCTCCGGAGAGATTGGGAACATTATTCAAAAGGTTTGGCTCATTTGGCTATGGTGTAATGAACGTGGTATCGGTCCGGAAGACCGCCCCCGCCCCCACGCAAGCCGAGTCCCCAATCGGACCGACACTAGTGGACTATGCTTTCTGAATGCGCCCTCATAGTTGTTGCTCTGGACCAGTGAAGGGTTTATGTTTACATAGTCTGGAGTCGGAGCTGTGTGGTCAAAAGAGAAATGACTGTTTCAGCACTGGAACAGTTTTGGTGAGACACTTGATACACCACAAAGAGAGTAAAGAGATGCATAAAACTAAATCTTTCCATTGATAGAAGAAAAGCTTCATCTATTTCAGATGAAGTAATGATAAATAATTAATTTTAAAATAAGTAATGAATTTTATTCATTTTGAAGCATCAGCCTCACTGATGTGTTAAATTTACAGCAGCTTGTTGTCCTGATCACCAAAATGAATGAACATTTGAAAATTTTACACTATGTTCAAGCCAGGCAGATTTTCTGGAAGATTTTCCTACTTCAGGACTCTACATCATCCACCAGAATCACGTACTGACCGTTGCTGACTGTCCTTCTGGCGATCTCCCACAGGACAAGGCCCAGCGCCCAGATGTCCACTCTTTTGAAGGACTCAAAGCAGTCCATCTGGATGGAGTCATCAAGCACCTCAGGGGCCATGTAGCGCTTAGTGCCGACTTTAGGGTTGTTGCCCACATCTAACTCATTAGTGTCTTGAAAATGCATGACTGCCAGACCTAGAACGAAAACAAAAAACTTTGTTAGGATTTCCTCCATTCACGATTTCAGACAATCTCCAACTGCTTACAATCAACTGTGTCTGATGTGAAATCTTCCCAATTGCTTTTGTGAGCACTAAAAGTAAACACACACACACACACACCTGCACAGAGGACAAACGTATCTCTTAGGTAACAATATGCCAGACACATTTTGGTGGAAAGTAACTTCCTGTTCCAAATAGCTACATCAGGGATGACATGCTGGGCTCATTCAACTGGTCTACAAGATAAAACATCACTTGTTCAGAGCAAACAGCTCTGTTCCAGCATACAGGATGTACTCCAACATAATAACAACAACAGGCTAACGAGACAAATAACTGCTAGCATGTTTGTCGGCACAGCAAAATGCGTCAGTCTGAGCAGAATTCATTACGGAGCCTGTAAACAGGCAAAGCCTGTCACCAGGTTATGACTTGTAACTGAATTAGGTGTTATTCAGGCATCTGCAAATGGAACACAGGTGCATTAGATAAAAGTAGACAAAGCTCTTCAAAATGTGTTTTTGGTTAAGGACTGAGTGATACATTTAGTGTTGGTTGTTCTTCCTAATTCAGCAACACATAAGGCTGAGGAGTTAGATGGGAACAGAGTGATGCATCTCCCGTGTAAACTAATAAGCCATGAGATTAAAAATAAAATGTTTATTAGCCTTAACTTATCTAATGCTATGATGCAACAGCTAGTAAGTACATTTCTCCGAAGCCATATTAAGCTTACACTACTCAAAAGTAATTATTAGAGCCATTTTCTTCATCATTTTATACATTTCCTTCAAATTCATTCCAATGCAATACACTTTTGTACACACACTCATCTGCAAACAAAATTCTCACCAAGGTCAGCGATGCAGCACTGTCCGTTCTTTTTCACCAATATGTTTTTGCTCTTGAGGTCTCGGTGGGCAATGGCTGGCTTGCCCTGAGTGCCAAAGATCTCAACGTGTAAATGTGCAAGGCCACTTGCTATGGAGAGCGCCATGCGGAGGCAGCTGGATGCATCGAGTGTGCTGAGTTGAAGATAATCGTACAAGGAGCCCATTTCATGGAAGTGGGTGATGAGCCACAGCTGAGTACTGGAGTTTCTGGAAGTCATGTCTGAGGCAATGAAGCCTGCGTTGAGAAAACATTTCAATTACTAGAACAGTACAGTTAACAGCATGAGCAGAGCAATTGAGCTAGACATAGGCCGTGTCTCAAACCGTGCACTTGCCACTGTGTACTTCGTGTAGTGTATACTATTGTTGCTAAATGCTAACCCATCATAGAGTACTGCACTTACAGGAAGTGACGGACTAGCATTGACCACTAACATGTGCTAACTCTACTGGGCCGGTATAACCGTGGCCTCAAACACATGACCAGATCATAACTGTCATCAGGACAGCTTGGTAGCATGCTGCAATATACATTAGCAATTATATCTGAATGATTTAATCAACGTTCTTACATGAGGGGGCGATAACAGTTCGAAAGTCCCGCCTCTTCCACTACGTCAGCAAGATGGCGTTCGTTTAGTGCGAGAAATGTGCTTCATTCTGCACTGCATTTTGGGTGTTGTTAGGGCAGCATCCGCGTACTTTTATTTTAGTTGAAACCGCACTTGCACTCAAGTAGTTTGTTTGTTATGCATTGTGTATTCTTACAGCTTACTGATTTACAGCCCATGTGATGTATGTGACATACAACATACCCAAGATGTTCTCGTGTCTCAGCAGTACGGTGTTGTAGATTTCAGTCTCTCTGAACCATGACTTCTCATCTCTGGAGGAGAAGATTTTAACAGCGACACTCTCTCCCTGCCACTGCCCCCTCCAGACTTCACCGTAACGGCCCTTACCTGAAAGGTGAGAGGATCATAAAGATTACCAAACAGTACAAAAACACAAATGCCTTTTTATTCTTATGCGGAGCTACATAGCTCCATTTGTAATTTTAGAGTGAGAAGGTGTTTTGTCTCACACTGCATCCCAAAACAGGGAGGAGGTGAGAAAATAAACCTACAGAAATGTCAACAGCTTGCTCTACGGACCAGAAAAAAAACAAAAAAACATTTTTCCATAAATACAGGGGGGTGTTATGAATTTAACAGAACTTAAGTTTTTTAACCTCCTCTTGATGAGCTTTTGCGGTTTTGTGGTCAGAAATATGTTTTCACCGAAAAGAAAAAATCTGCTTTTGTGTTCTCCTTTAACTGCCTTGGATGTGAAACATGGGGGTCCTGGCTTATTACAAGAGGATGAAGGGAGTTTAATAAGGAAGTATTCACTCTTCCTATGACATGCTATCTTAGCTTTAATTTTTTCTGGATCCTTGTAGCATTTCTAAGGTGAATTTGGGGGCTGTCCCTCAATTCTCCTGACTGACCATCAAACAGATGATTTTTAACATCGGGTTCCTGAGATATTAACCTGCCTAACACCTCCCTTAAAACATCTGTAAAACTGCTTAAGTTCACTTTTTTGGGGGGGGGGGGGGGGGGGGGGGGCAATTTCACATCAACTATTGCTTTACTACATCCTCAATGAACTGGGCTGCTATCTTCTGGTTTTTCCTAGAAAGTATGTGGTTTTCTTTTCGGAGGACATAACCATCTACTAAATGATTTACTCCAACACATGCACACCTATCTTGATTCCAACACTTCTTCAGTAGTAGTCTCACACACATGTCTTATCTTTCATGTGAGCCCAAGATCATGCATACAATCCTTGTGGTTTTGAGAATATAACCCATTTATTATGGGTATGTATGTCATTCCAAACAGAGGTTAATACAAAACACTTTTAGAGGTGCTGTCTTTTCCATTTATAATAAATGCAAAAATCAAAACTCAACATCTCCCAGCAGGTTGAATATGTTGCATATAAGACACTTATCTATCCATGTACCTTTCTCTCACTCTTCAAGTTACAGAATTTGGACAGGCCAAAACAAATTTAACAGTGGTTTTACATGATTTTAAAGTAAGGAGAAGGAAAATCATTGGATGCAAGTGTAGCTACTCTTATTTATTTGATGCGTAAAGAGGCAACACTTAAGCAGCACCGTAACAAACCATAACACTCCAGTACACTGATGATGGTGGTGGTGGTGGAGTGTGTAAATGTCAGTGTTGATACTGCCCTCCAGTGGCCACATATCAGTTCAAGTATATATAAATGCAGCAGAGGAGGTGAAGAAGAGTGAGGAGTGTTGCCTTAAATCATTTCAACAAAGGCAACTTAGTTGTCAGCACTGATAAATATGGCTGCTTGTGCGGTTGTGTGTAGGAAAATATTTCTGCGGCTGACTCTTGACATACCACCAGCCATCTCCAACCTAAATTGCAATCTCGGCTCTGGGGAATTCACTGCAGGGCTGTTGTGTATTCACTCTGGCCCATTTCCAGAATATCCTTACAAAACTCCTGTTTTGATGGCCTCAAACTGATTTCTTCATTTTATTATTTGATTTATATGAGCTAGAAGTGCATGTATAAACCTATTAACTGGACAGTAGTAATGAGGCCAGGGCAAAGTGGGCAAATTAAAATCAAACCACAATGTCCCAACTTGAAGGTTTAGCAAACAGGAACATGCTATTATCTGATTATTAGTTATTGTGGCATCAACGTTTTGGTTATTTCTCATCAAGTTAAAAAGTCAGAGATAAAAATCTATGCACATTCCCACAGCATATTTGTGTGTCAGAGTCTGACTAATTCTGAGGCTTCTCAGAAACCAGGACCAGTTTTTTATTGCTGAAATTTACCAGTCTCCAGCGTCAGCACACTTGGAATACGTGACTGAAATGAATGAGGAGCTTGAGGTTTTAAGGACTGCAAATAAGAAGACGGTCTTTAGGACACTTACCTACACATTCGTTGAGAGTGACTTGTCGAGCAACAGTTCTCTGAACAAGGAAAGGAAGTCCTGAACCACTTCCTGAAGTGCAGGAATGATCCAGCAGATCCTGGGGAAGCAAAAACATGAAGCATAACAATTGATATATTTACTCATGTGTCTGGTAATGTTTGTAAGAAAGCCATCCGAATGACAACCCACCCCAAAACAGAATCCTAAAGCCTAAAAATGACAAAACACAGGGCATCTGGGACTCAGATGGAGATTAATACAAGAAAGCCGTCTTTGATGTGGCACCCACATGGGATGGCGGGGAGCAAGATGTGTGCGTACCAGATAAATGTGTTTGTGTGTGTGGTTGTGCGTCTGTGCTGGAGGTGCTGAGTACTCCCTGCTGAGTAAACAACACAGGAGCCTCCTCCTCCCTGGAGACTGGTGTGGGCGCTGGAGATTTTATCTAATCCAAGGGCCAGACTCCAAAACAGGCGCAATGCTGCTAAGCCTTCTATTTCTGTGTAATCTACAAGACGTGCAGTGTCTGGGGGCTGACACAGGAGGGCAGTGTGCCGCAACAGAGTCGGCAGCTGCCGAGTAAAAAACAAATGACTGAACCGGGAGGGGTGAAAGAGGACTGAAAACAGAGACGAGTGATGCCTCAGATAAACAGATGCATAATGCAAGAGCTGCCTGAGAGACAATTTGGAATCACAACACAGGAATGCAAGATGGAGGCCATAAAATGAATGATGAGTTACTCTGCAGAGAGTTTAAATCCCTCTCTTTGGATTTTTATGTTTTTTTAGGAGGGAATATTTGGGTCTGGCCTTTTTGAAGCAGAATGCAATCAAAGCACAGCAAGATCATTACAACCAGAGAGGATGTTTGGGCAACAAGCTGCAGAGAGATGAGCATGTGTGTTTCAGTCAGATTTGCTTTCCACTGTTTTAATAATCTTCCTTATGTTGCTGCCAAGCACTTTCTTTTATTATACTGAAGTACACAAACTGGCTCCATACTGGAGCCCGCATTACCCAGGTGTACTGATGGATTTTGGAAACAGGAGAGAGACACTATCTGTGTTGTTTGTGACACATGGACAAATACACATGACTTAACAGCTATACATGCTTTTTACATTACTGAAAGTAAACAGCACTGTCTGGAATATGAGAGATTAGAGTAATCAAAAACTAGCATCATTTCTTACAAAATGTAAAATTACACAAAAAGAAAAGTAGCCATGGATTTTGTAAGGACTCAAGCTGAATTGTGAGTAGTTACTGCTATCTTGATTACACAGTGTGTGTGAGCCAGTGAATGCACTGGGTTGCCTTTTAGACTAAATGCTAACCACAGGACTCCACCTAAAACTCTGGATCAGTTTAGCAGGCCTCAAAAACATAAACCACTCTGCAGGAAACTTACAATCCATGGTTGAAAAAGGAGAAAATAAATAGCAGAGAATTCTTCTGAGAGTTGGGAAAATGCTAAACAAGTTATGTCTTTCTATCACCACCACCCACACATTTACACACAAACTTTGCTTATGAATCCACTATGCATGACTCCAACCCTTTTTTTTCTCTCTCTTTGGACAAAAGTACCAAAACATTCTTGAGATTATGATCTGGAAAGTACACAATGCTCCATAATGATGGTCTGCTTTGTTGAATCATGTTTGGAGACAGATCTCGCTCATGTTGACCCAGCAATTGCTCTACCTGTGCATATAAGGCTAAACCATAACCTGTGTTTGCACATATATCAGTAGTAAACACACAAGTACATTGGGATTTCTTAATAAAGAGATATAAACACAGGAAATAGGATTTATATTGTGAATAGCTTTACAAAGGAAACTGATTTTATAACACAAACTTTCAAATACAGTGCCACCAAAAGACTGCTTATATCAGTCTTAATGCTGTTAGTTGTCATCTTAAAATGCAAATCCTCAAACTGGCTTTAAATTCAGCTTTAACTAAGGATTATTTTGTATTTTCGCATCACTCTTTCCTTCTGCTTATTAGTTTCTCCCTACTCCTGTAATTGAAAAGCAGCAGAAAAGAGAAATGTTTCCATCGTCATGTTTTGAGTATAGAGGTGGTTTTACTGTGGTGATGCTCAGAGTCTGGTTTCCACGACAGACAATGTTAGAATGTGACTAAATAATCCAAAGCTGTTTTTCAGACAAAAAGATTTTTCTACAATTAAATAAAAATTAAATTTCCAAAACGGCCATCATTGCATTTTAGCAAGACTAGCTTGTGTCTGATCACTGCACCACGAATGCTTTCATCACAGTTTCATAAGGGCACCGTAACATTGGGATAAATATATTTAACTTGCCATTCAATAAGTGAGCAAAATACATTGGCAAAACTGTTTAAAAAAAAAAAAAAAAGAATTAGAAAACTTTAAAAGACAGCAGACACACGGGCTCTGAGACTGTCTGACAAACTCATTCATTTGTTTCAGCTCTGATTTATGTCCCTGTATTTTATACAGAGGCATTGTGCCAACAGACATCAGCTCAGTTACATACACACTACTCACAAAAAGTTAAGGATATTCAGCTTTTGATTACAATTTCAGGAAAATGCAAAAAGAGAAAAACAAACGGAAAAAAAACAGCCATCACCCTAAAGAACAAGACTGACTTATTATTGTTATATTATTTTTTCATATAAATGTTATATTGTTAAAAACAAAAAAGAAACGAAAAGAAAAGAAAAGAAAAGAAAAGAAAAGAAAAGAAAAGAAAAAAGAAAAGAAAAGAGAGCTTTTTACAATGTTTAATTACCCTTCTGGGATAAATAAAGTATTTTTCGTTTCATTTTCATTCATCTAATTATAACTTGAATGTTAGACATTTAACTGGACCTATGATGTGGTAATTCCTTCATCTCAAACAATTTGTTGAAGGAAAATTTAACAACAATCGTGGGTATCCCACAACATAAAAATGACAATGTCCTAATAACTTGTCATGTGTTCAGTTTTGTCTCGGTCTGATGAAGTCTTCGTGTAAACAGGATGATGAAGAGGAATGTTTAAAAACAAGCTGTCAGTGTACCAGAACTTTTAGAGGTCAAGTCAGGGTTTAAACACCTCTTTTGCATTTTTTTTTGGTGGTTAATCTTTTTTGAAAACTGCAAGATGTGCAATACATATTTAAACATAAAACAATGTATATGTGCATTCAAAAGTTTAGAGAAACCCCAATTAAGATCGCCTGGAAAGGATAGAGTGAATTTTAGGTTATTTCTGACATCATGCAAAAACAAATACCCTTAACTTTTTGTGAGTGGTGTATCTGGTTCATCTTGCAGAATTTAAGTTGCCGCTTTTTCCCCACAGTCATTTCACTCTGGTTTTGATGAACCATCTGTTAGAAGTTACTAACCAGCTCAAGCCTTATGTTTATTTACAGATTCATGTGTTTTAAAAAACATAAAAGTTCATTTCCTATAGAACCCAAGCATAGTGCTCCCACCATCCCTGCAGTGTGAGTTAACAGAAAAGACCCAAATCTAATCGGGCTTAATCTTTAACAGACCATACCATAATGGCCGCTCTTAACATTGAACTTTCTAATGAGCCTAATGGTTTATTTCCTTCTTAAACACAGCAGAGGAGGTGGCCTCCCTCATGGTTCATGGCAGCACTACTCACCGCCAGAGTGCTCTCCCCCACGTTAGATGCTATAAGGCCATCAATAGTTCCGTATTCGGCATCTCGCGAAGGCAGTCTCTCCATTTGGTTGTGGTGGATGCGTCTGAACACGAGGATAGCCACAGCTGAGAGCACGATGAGAACAATGATGGGCGCCACGATGGCAATAGTCAGTGTGGTCACGCTGTAGTTGGGCAGCTCATCGACTGAAAGGAGAAATGAAAATAAAGATGCTTTCTTTTAGATAATCAGACCTTTCAGAAGTGAAATATGGTTTAATCTGTAAAGATTAAATCCACCTTTAGACAGTCTTAAGAGTAAACTCGTTTGCAGTAAACAACAGATAAGAGACTCCATAAGAACTGAGCTTTAGAGCAAGAAACATTGAGGGGAAACTCTTATTTGCCGCCATTTTCTTTTCTCTCCCCGCCGCCCTCAGACTAGACCACACATGTAGAGGTTTAACCACTCTCAAATCACAGCTTGCAGCACTCTGCAGGCCTTGTGAAGAAACATATGGTCGTATGCAAGGTATACACTTAACACGCATATTCAAGCGCTTTCACTCATATGTACATTCACACAAAGCGGATCTCATCAAGTCAGCAGAGGCCAGCATAAGGAGCTGACTGTCATTCACACTTTCCTAACATTCCAGGAAAAGACTGCTCCACAGTGTCTGCAGCACAGACAATGATCCCCCTTTCCTCCACTCACATAATGAACTCCTTCTTCCTCATATGCATAACTAGTTACACTTTTTCTGGACTCACTACAAACCAGGAGCAAGGATGGGGGTGCATTTAGCCAGGAAACATATAAACATCTATTCTGTACAATTATTCATATCCACGAGAACCTGAGTAGAAAAAAGTTGCAAAAAACAGACAGCAAGCACATCATTAACAGGTAGTTCCCTGATCCCTGTACAATTTCTTACAATGACATCTCACTTATCTTCTTTATATGTAAATAAATATAGAAAGTTAAGTCTTGTTATAGTCAGCTGGTAGGACATCAGCAGGTCTGTTGAGGTTTCTGTAAAATCAGGACTACGATCAATGACTTGAACAAAAGTGTTATTCAATCAAAGCCATGATTCAGATTTAACCGAGTCTGCAGCATTATTTACAAACCTTTCAACAAGCTTGCTTATGTAACAGATGCGATTCGAGAGATTTAAAAGGAGCATGAAATAATTGATTTGTGATGTTGTAGAGTTTAGTCATCTGAGTCACCTTCAGTTCAGCTCGCTGAAGACTCACAAACTGAAAGCTTTTAAACTCTGCAAATTTTACTCTGAACAAGTGAGGTAAACGCAAAACATATCCACACAGTAAACAATAATTTACTAACTGTAATATTTATACATTAAGTTGTTTGTTAAAATATCCGAGGGTTGTACGATGAAGCAGTTCAACACATTAAAACTTCAGAGATAACAACTACTACTTCATTATAATATTTCTTTGTAGACTAAAATTAAACATTTATCTGTATACTAAAAGTCAATGTAGCTAATTTAGATTAATTATTTTGACTGAATAGCTTATTCTGTGGTGTATGGACTTAATAGCTTTCCAGTCTGTGTTAGATACTAATATCAGTCGTGTATTTATCAGTCTTTTGTACAGTGACAGTGGATAAAAGCATACTGTTCATCACCATGAGCTCAATGCATGGGCAACTAACTTTACTGATTATAATGGAAACATCAAATTAACATCATGTGGTACACTTCCCAAGTTTTAACAACAGCTGAAGAAATGATGTTCTGTTAATTATTTGGTAATCAACATTTATTCTACGTCCATCAAGATCTTTCATTTTAGTTATAATGTCTGACATCAACGTAAAATAAATACTTCTGCCTGATGGCATTTAAATATTGGAACATCATAAAGCAAAAATGCATCAGAGAAACAACTGGCTAACCTCTCAGTTCTGGGA
This sequence comes from Atherinomorus stipes, assembly GCA_023101725.1. Lineage (NCBI taxonomy): Eukaryota > Metazoa > Chordata > Actinopteri > Atheriniformes > Atherinidae > Atherinomorus > Atherinomorus stipes. The sequence goes on along the minus strand of JALJCO010010476.1, from coordinate 2,111,311 downwards.
TGGACAAAAAGAATATATGGACACCAAAAAGCAGCTCTTAGAAACCAGAAGACAAATGTGGAGTTTCGCCACTGTGCTTACAGCTGCTTTTCTGTTAATGATACATCATGTGATCCATCATGTTGCTTTGCATCAGTTAGGGCTGGGTCATATAGACCAAATATCATATCACGATATATTTATTTTAGATGACAATACACGATATATAACGGTATTTTTACCTTATTTGTCTGAAAGTTATATTTCATATCAAACACCTGTTTTTTAGAATTGAAACATGTTTAGCGTAAAGGTTTTGCTACACTGCACTGATGTAACTGACAAAACACTGGCTGGAAATGTTTGTTAAATCAAAGTAATTAAATATAATTGGCTGGATTTTTGTGATTTCTTTGTAAAAGTTTTGGGGAGGATTGTCTTCCAGACAGTTTAAATAATAGGGGTGGGAAAAAAATATTGATACACTGAAATATAGCGCTATTTTTACATGCCAATACCATATCTATATTTAAAAACGCGGTATCGATCCATTTAACTAATTAAATCTCGCGAGATATTAATATTTTATTATGAAATCTCATGAGATTTCACAAAATACAGCGAGATTTCATCGTTCTGTAACAAAATCTTGCGGTATTTTGTGAAATCTTATGAGATTTTGTAACAAAATATCTCACGAGATTTCGTTTGTAAAATAGATCGATACTGCGATTTTAAATATGGATGTGGTATGGGCATATGAAAATATTGCGATATTTCAGTGTATCAATATCGTTCACACCCTTATTAAATAATCAGGTGACCCCTTTTTTGTCAGTCTAGATGCAGCCAGCTCATTACAAAAAAATAAAGCAAAAAAATTTGCACAACTAATATCGCGATATAATGATATGTGTAAATGTCATCTCTCTCTCATGTAAATATATCGCAATATCATATCATTATATCGCACAGCCCTAACATCAGTGTAGATTTTTCTGGTAGGTGGAAAAGCTAGAGAGCATCTTGTTGGAGACTTTTTATTTGGGTGGTTCAAAAAGCCACCTGTGCACACCGTGTAATAAGAATCCCTTAGTTCATACCTCTGCAGTGCAGAGGGTAGGGCAAAGGAGAGAAACTGGGTTTGAATCTTGGTACTAGTTCTCAAAAGCCTCAAATAATTTCACTCCTAACTTTATTTCACTTTGATTGAATTCTCAAAAGCAATATGAGGTATGAATATTTATTAAAAAGTATTACATAAAGCCCAACTGTAGAAGAAAACATACAAATGAAAGAAACAGCAAGGGACAACAGCTCCATGTACAGATGCCATTCTCTCCTTCAACCCCTTTCTGCCCTCACGCTCTGGGCTCTTGTCAACTAGCTCTCACAGCCACCAAGAGGATAGAGGGAGAAGCAGACCATGACTAAATAATATTCAGAACTTTCTCTAGATGCCCACAGTCTCTCTCTTCTTGGTGCCACGAGTTAGGCAAAGCGTGACCAGACAGAGGTGTAACTCAGGCCAACAGAAAAAGAGCCGTGGCAGATCATTTCACCACTGATGGTGAAGATGTCTCAGTGGAGAATAATGGAGAGGGAAAACAAAGCAAACAACACCCTGCTGAAGTATCAGGCTTTTATGATGTAAACTCAGTTTAACTAAGATAGGTAGATCAGAAATTTTCCTCTTTAACCTATATAATTTCAGTGGGGGAAAAAAAAAGTCAAAAACTGAAAGAATTTTTTTTTTTTTTTCTTCTTACTTGTCCTGAAAGAATATTTACAACAAAGAACCTTGTTAAAAAATGTGTACAATTATTCATAAATGAGGTTATGCAGAATCAACTATCCCCGTCAGCTCATACAAACTATTATTTTGCACCTGTTGTCAATTTAAGAGGCTACTGAGTAGTTTCTGCTTCCACTTGCAAACGCCATGATTTGTATCCATATACATTCAGAGTCCAGATAGGAAAGCACTGAAGGCTTCAATCAGGAAATACTGTAGGTTCAAAAGAAAATGTAAGTCATCCCAAACATCAGTACAACAAATAAAAGTTTTCAAAATACATTAACATTTCTTGTGCCATTGCATAAAACTCTGACATAATAGAAACTCAAAGAACATCCACCAGGGTACAGCAGGAACTACAGAGGACTGGTCCTCCCCTTAACCTTTTATTTCTATTCTTTTAGGCAGGATAGGGGCTCCTTCTCTCTTGGGAATTAGAATAGTGGTTTAGAGAATTACAAATAGAGCCAAATATTTCCTTTGTCTGTGAAGATGAGGAGGAACATTATTACTTAAGATTTATGTCCAGGAGATTGTGATGAGTTTAGACTTTCCCGACATGGGCTCCAGAAAAGCACCAGTTTCAAAAAGCTTATAAACAGCGGACCACCAAGTCTCACAAAGCCAAACCCCCACAGTTCTTGTTACTGTGAGTATGTAAAATGTAAGCTGAAGTTTGTGTGGCGTAAGCCAACAGATCGACACAGTATTTAGGATTCATTACTACAGAATGACAGATAGAAACTTTTGAGAATTTTGGTCTGTTTCTGCACTTGTGAGGCATTCTGGGTAGTGTTGTGTCGTACCTCTGACAGGCAGCTTCACAGTAATGTTGATGTTGCACAGGTGCCCATGGCAACACTCAACAGTCTGGTCTCTGGAAGGGGGGGTCTTGCAGGTCATCGTGCTCTGCTCATAGACCTTAAAGCAGCCTTTCTGGTACACCAGGGAGCCAGCACTGACTGTCAGAGATGAGAAACACTGGTGGCCCAAGCAGCGATTCCCCGTCACACATGAGCTCCCTTCGCACACACACTCGTGCTCCTCTTTGATCAAGGGTTTCACTTCGTCTGCTGGAAGAGATTCAGAAAATATGGCTTGTAAAAAGGTAGAGTTCATGTCTGAAAGATTCAGATGAAAATCTGATCACATAACTTCAAACTGAACTTCTGCGCTGTTGACTTAAGGCCGACAATAAATGGCAGCTAGTGCAAATGTGTGCAAAGTCACCTTTCCCCGGAGCTTCCACAGAGACATTCATGTTACACAGATGGCCCTGGCAGCACTTGATAACATGGACCGATGAGGGTGGCATAGAGCAGGTAGCTCTGCCCTCCTCATCATCCCTCAGGCAGCCCTTCTGTTGGACAGCCGCCCCATTAACCATCTCCAGAGAAGAGAAACACTGCTGGCCTGTGCAGTGATGGCCATGCTCACACAAGCCGCCCTCGCACACACACTCCTGGTCCCTGAGGACTGGTCTGCCAGCAGACTGTTCGACATCTGATAAGAGGAAGCAAAGATATGAGGAAAGCCATTAGAGCAATACCATTACTAACCCGTTAAATTAAATAGCATTCACTCACATCAGAAAACGTGCAGGTTGAAAACATCTCTTAGCGGGCAAGTCACTAAAGAGGCCACAGAAGTTAATTTAAAAGTATTTTCCTCTTTGAAATCCAACACCTGGTACTATATGATGGATTTCCTGCCAACACAACTTCCATTGTTTAAAAAATGAATTAAGGCTAAAAAGAAATCATGTTACCGTTCCTTAAATGAATTACTCAAAGAAAATATTCAGTTGCAAATATGTACACAGTATCCAACATAAATATTGCGTTATTGATTTTAACCACCCCCCCGTCCTTGCAGAAACGCAGCTGTTACTGTTGACTGATGAACGTGTCTACAGGAGAAGCTCTTGGCCACTTCAACAGATTTATAAAAATGATTTTCCATATTGGCAGTGAGCTTTTAATGACGTTTTGCAGCCAACTACAGGGCATTAGAAAGAGTCTAGGGTTTTATTATTTGGACAGTGATTCATTTTTTAATATAGGATATTTACAGTATTTGTAATGATTATTACATTCAATTTCAGGGTTTATTTTGAGTAGAATCAATATTGAAAGAGCTGTGAGCAAAATGCAACCCATCTAATATATAATGTGCAACTCCTAACATTTCAAACATTTTTCAATCTTATTAAATCTATTAATGCTGATGCAAGCCAATTTTTCCAAAATGAAGCTGTGGCCTAGAAATTTTTCAGCCAACTACTGATACAAAAACTTTGTCAAATTTCTATAAACTCCATTAAAAACAAAAGTCAGCTAAGACGACTACGTTATATGCAATAATAACCTGGATGACAGAAGAGGGAAAAAATACTTTTCCCCCACTTTTTTATGAAAAAAAAAAAAGACCTATTAGAGGTAGGACATCTTACCTTTTATTGGGGACTGCAAGGTAACGTTCATGTTACACAAATGTCCAGAGCAGCACTCCACAACCAGCTCAGGGGTTGCTGAGTTTTTATAGCACGACTCATCTTCATTACCCAAAATGCAGCCCCTCTGGAAAACGGATGTCCCGTTCAGAATTGAGAGAGATGTGAAGCACTGCTGGCCCAAACACCGAACTCCACTGCTGCAAGACGGTCCATCACACAAACACTCATGCCTCACATCATCCACACCTGGAAAGAAAAACAATTACACAACAGATCAGAATCCACCTTAAAGGATAAGTTTCTTTGTTTTTTCCAACCTGGACCTTATTTCTAGGAGTATATAAGTGCATTTACTCACCGGTAAAGTTTCTGCATTACTTTGACTCCTTTGGAAGATAATACGTTGAGTCATCCTTCGGTGAACGTCCAGTATCATGGCGAAGACGGGGCAGTCACTATATAAGACATTATCTGCAGCAAAACTCCTTGATTTCATCAATGCTTTAAGTAAAATGCACAAACGAACGAGTATTGTCCTGTGAGTTCAGAGTTTCATAAATTGTGTTTTTGTTGTTGTCTGGGCAGGGAGTTGCTCTTCTCAGCTGTGCTACGGAAGCGCACATCATGAATGCACGGCCCTGAAAAGTGTGTAGAACACCCTCATAACTAACTGAAAGCTAAATCTGGACTCACAAGACAATAGTAGTCATTCGTTCGTTCATTCTACTTAAAGTATTGGAGAAAATCAAGGAGTTTTGCTGCAGATCATGTCTTATATGGTGGCTGCCCAGTATCTCCCATTTTACTGGACGTGCACCGAAGGGGACTTAACGCAATATCTTCCGAAGGAGTCAAAGTGATGCAGACACTTTACTGGTGAGTAAATACACGTATATACTCCTGAAAAATAAGGTCCAGGTTGAAAAAGAAGAAACGTATCCTTTAAATACACGGCCCTGCACTAGAGACCCATTGACATACGTTGATAAATGTATGCCCACATATGATTTTTGGAAAAATATACAATCCTTTTACCAGGATATGTATGTCTATTGTTAATATTGGGAAATCTGTGACACCCCAGTCTAAAAAGCACTTTCTTTGTGATCTACTGCCACTGCAGCTGTTTAAAATAACACTGCCAGACAGTAGATGAGCAGGAGGCAGACTGAGGAGGGGGTGGCAGAAAGGGAAAAAAAAAATTGTGTGATTTTCAGTCTATGCCTGCAAGACACACGATGGGGACAGAGAAAAACACAATGGCTGAGACACTGTGTGTTAACTAGATTAAAAGAGAGAAGGGGACTGCAGCTGTCTGGTACACACCTTTTTAGCTGCTCTAAGGACTTTGGGCCTTTGGTGACAATGTGTTGCCAGCTGTAATCATGATCTTTGCAGTGGCACACTGATGGCTCTGCAGGATAGCTCCATGTTCAAAAGTAGCATGATAAATAAATTCAACTAGTCTGTCTGTGCTTGCAGAAACCTTCCTCCTTTGGCTACAGCTCTCTTTTAGTTTTGCTGTGAAAAGCTGTGCTTTGTGTCAAGATGCTTACCTTCCAAGCTGGAAAAGGGAAGGACGAGGGTGAACACAACCAAGAGAAGGACCCCACTTGTCATTGTAGACCTAAAATGGAAAAAGCAGAAGAAAAACAATTAAAGCTGCAGCTCCAATTGTAAGGAAATGGACTAAAATCTATGCATTAGAGAAACTTTGAATCACTTTCAGAACTCCATTCAGCAGGACACCAACAACACACTGAAGATGACGATGATGATTTGCTGTCACCACAGAGTATTTAAGGTATCCTAACTTTACAGAGGGATACCTTTTCTTGTTTTCACAAAAATAAAGTCAACACCAAGTTTAAAATGCTCAAGTAAAGTGGGTCTCATGCCTTCCTGTTGTCCTGGCAACAAGGCATTGAGTGGCAAGCAATGGGGAGACTGGTGCTCTCCTATTGGCTGACTCAGTGCACGAGTGTGTGTTTGTGTGTGCGCGTGCATGTTGATGTCTGTGTGTTAGAGGGACATGCTGCTTGGCAGTGAGAGAAGAGGAGCAGACAGACATGAGGAGGAGGAGGTGAAAGAGGAGAGGACAAGACTGCCTGAATACTATCATTTTAGAGACCTGGAGAATGTCTGGTCCTTCAAAATTTAATGCAGCTGCAGGAACATACATGTTCAGTTATGTTTGTTTTGCTTAACTAAACCAAATTTCAGCAGCCAACCAGTTCATCTATCAATGAAAACTCCAGAGACACCCCCCCCCCCCCCCAAAAAAATCAAAACCACCAATTTTGTAATGATAATATTGAAGTTTTGTGGAGACGTAGCCTGGAGCGTGCCCTGTTCATGCTAAGCCGAGTACAGGGAACGTTATCTTGGCAGCATGTGCAAGTGCGCCTGAGTGCATCTGTGCCACTGATAAATACCCCAACACCACCTACCTCCACCCCCACCTCCTCCAAGCCTTTGTGCCCGTCTCCCAGACATAAATGATTAAGCACGTAATGTTAGCATTAGCCCAACGGCGGCGTCTGCACAGGCCGCTCACACATAGACCACATGCTGCTTCTTTAATCAGAGCACAAAAAGGAGGCTGCCACACAGAGATAATCAGGAGCTCTGTCTGCTCCCCTTGGACCAGGAGAAGAAAAATGGTGTCGGGGGCAGAGAACGGGCAGGAGGGCATGAGGAGACATGGCAGGTTTGGCCTGGGGGCAACTGGGGGACAGTAGGTCAGAGAGAGGGGCTAGTGCGTGAGAGACGTGTGGGCTGAGGACTGCAACACTGATGTAAACTAAAGGGAGGGGGGGGGGGGGGGGGGGGTCGTAGGTGTCTAGTGTCAGCGCCCAGAGGGACAGTGGGAAGAAGGGCACCATACTGTGGGGTGGGGGATGGTGGAAATGTCTGGCTTGTCTACAGTGGTGTCAGGAGCCCTGATGAAACATGACAAAGATATGCTGAAGTGTAAAGGACTCTGGAAAACAAAAACACTGTCGCCCAGCAAAAGTTTGTCTTGTTATCTTCACATTGACTCATACCACCCATGTCGAAAAATAATGAGACAGAAGGATTGATAACTCACCCGAATTAAGAGTAGAGCATGTCATTAGGCTCCCCTTCATAGCTTAAATAAGTAAGGGTAAATGATTTACTGTGTTATCATGTTTACTGCTGGAAGATTTGAGGGGACAATGAAAAATCTCTCAGTTCATCTTTCTTTCTCACTTTGTCTTATACCTGCTTCAAAGAGTACACCAACCAGAAAGTATAACATACTGTTGCCATATTTGTGTATTCTGGTGTTATAAACAGCATATTATTTAGCTTATGTACTGCACAACTCTTCTGGCCACCCAGTCTTCTTCGTGGGTTCAGCCAGATCTGATAAAAATCTGAACATGAAGTATCTTTAAAGATTTTGGCAGTGCAACAGGCATTTGCAGGCAAATTTTAGTTCAGGTTAGGTTTTCTTTTTCTTCTTCTTTTTATTCTTTAATTTGCAAAAACTCAGTAAAATGTCCCACACTGATGCTAGACACATGAAGCTGTGTAACAGTTTTACTTGACAAACAGGCAACCAGAGCTAGTCTTGATACTGGAAACCAAGGGATTCATAGGAAGGAGGGAAGCAGGGCTAGCATCTCCAAACCAGATTGCTATCTAAGTACACAATTTTGTGCTGCTCTGGATCCATGTGTGTGTGTGGCACACAGTGCAGCCTTCTCCATATTGAATTCTTCAGTAGTGCTGTGTAGTTGGCATTCACAGTATGTACAACTTGCCAAGGGTGTACTTTAAAGCCCCAGCGTCTTCTGTGGAGATGTATTGAGAAACTAATTTGAATTCCAGATGGTAATGGTATATATCACATTTCTACAATTTAATTTTAATAACACTAAATAGATGCTAGGCAGAAGGACATAAAAAAAAACAGCTTTTAAATCTAAAAAGAAAATATATCTATAGTTGGTTACTGAGCTCATCCATTTAAAATAGAAGAAACAAAAATCCTTTACAGTTCACAAATATTTTGGTTGTCAAGCTAATATCACAAAAAACATATAGATTCTTGGTCCCGAAGAGGACAAAGCTGTAAATGCTGGGTAGAATAATTAAAGTCAAGTTTAATGTGTACTGTGTAATATTTATAAATACACGTAGGTGGGCTAATAAATAAATGATGAAATTAAGATGTGTAAAGGCAATATCAAGGTCATCTAGTTAGAATATATTTTGCTAAAAAACAGCAGTAATGCCAAATCATATCAGTACGAGCTGTTAGTACAGTTAAATTTTTCCAGATTTGTCCCCCCCCCCCCCAAAAGAAGAAAAAAAAAATCAAACTGAATGAATAAAATGCAACGATGATGCCCTTCATACACTATGGATTGAAAGAATCTGTATTACCTTATTTCCCCCATAGACTTAGGGCGCATTCACAAAGCTTTTTTGATTCGAATCAAAGTCTGTTTGCTCGGAAAGTCCGCTTCATTTAGGGGAGTTGTGAATGCGCAAACGGACTCTGATCCGGAAAAAAAGACCGGACTCAGTCCGTCTGCAAACGCAGGTCTCGGTCCGATTCAAGTGAACCAAAGACAGGACGTGGACTACAAATTGCATTGGCATTGTGGGTCAAACGTTGGACAATGTGGGTAAACGCTACGACAACAAACACACGTAAGGGACTGCAGTACTTATAAAGATGGCTCATGGTCAGACGTGGAGTTACGAGGAAGTAAAAGCTTTAATCAATATTTGATCTGATGAAATCATATCCAGTTCCTCGTACAAAAATAATGTCGCTTTGTGGAGGAAACAGAAGTTGTGAGAACCTTCTTGTTCGTGCGTCGTGTGCAAAAAGAAAAAATGGATGTGGAAGAAGTCATGGAGTTGTTGGTGTTTGCAGTGAGGATGTTTTACGCCGCAGAAGAAGTTGGAGGTGAGATAATTATCACTTTTAGGAAGCGTGGTTCCTCTGCTGTTTACTGGGAAGCTCACAAGCTAGCCACTCGGCTGTTCTCGGTTATGTTCGCCAACAATTATCCACGCACACTATCCACGTTCCTGTGCTTTGAAGGTGTGGTTTCAGGGAGTGTATATTTTTTTTTCAAATCTGGCTTGCCCGAACCGTTTTTCCAGGATCCCCTACCCTGCCTTTAAGTTTGAAGTGTTTAGGTTCAAATACTTATGATCTTTAGCTAGACAAAAAAAAAAAACCCTCTTAGCACAGGAACAATACTTCAAAAGTACCATTTATCTTTTAATTAAATAAAGAATCAAATACTTTTTCCACCGCAGGTATTTGGTTGGAAGATTTCAGACCCTCTGAGATGCCCACAAGTACGTAGAGCCCAAGAGAAACAGCTGAAATAGACATGGCCCAGTGAAAAGTATGTTAGGTTAGATTCCTGCTGAGTGCTGCTCCAGAGAAAGTGAACCTACCATTTTCTGACGCCACATTTCCTTCCAAGACTCTTTCCAGTCTTCCCACTCTGGGGAGCTTTTTCAAAAGCTTTACTGTGAGGGGCTGAGCAGAGCTTAAAGTGATTATGTGGAGGTGATTACATATGCCTCTCACATATGCTGTTGTGTACAATTGAATGAACAAAAAAAAAAAAAAAAGGCTCTGACTTCTGATGATTTAAAACCAATCTGACATATTTGTACACATCTCTCTGAAAAGACTACATCATCAAATATTAAACTTAAAGATTGTATTGCTATCCATTATCTCAAATAGACTGTTGAAACAGCTTTCCACGGCAACCAAAACATGGTAGTGTTTGGTTGCTTTAATATTTTGGTCCATTTTGTAATCAGGTCAGCTAAAGAAGAGAATGACAAAACACTACTTTGTCTGATGAGTATGGTGTATCACTGAGGTTGAGGAGGGAAGAGGCTGAAGCCCTGCAGGAGCTGCTGAGTCATCATGCTGGCAAAGAGGGAGACGAGAGGTGGAATCTGTGTCTGAGCTGGCAGGCTGGCACAGTTACCATGGCACAAATAGCCCGGGCACTGAGGAAACTGCAGCAAACTGCAGGGCAGCGAGTGGAAGAAACAGGCCGGGTGTGGGGCAATGCGGAGCCTGCTGTTCGTGTCCCTGTCATTCTCCCCCCCCGACCCACACCCAGACAGCCAAAGAGTCAGCATGCCATCAGGGACGCGCAGATGGTTCGCTCCTAGGTGGATGTGGGTGTAATGCAGACCTGAGGGCGAAAGCTGTCCTCTTTGCAGCAGCCCACGTTCATATCCACACCGCAGCCTGGCAGATCAACATGCTCACCTTTCTCTGCCTTGTCAAATACACCACTTGGGATGACTAAACCAAAAATAGAAAAATAAACAACCTGAACTTAAATCCTCAAAAAGATTAGGAGGGGCACATTTTATTCAACAGTGCATACAAACCAAGTCTTTTCCTCAGGGGAAAAAAAAAAACTGATCAATTCATCAAACATCCAAGTTAAATTAAAATGATCTGTCATAATCTGAAGACAGCATACACACTTTAAAACTTGGATTTCCAAAGAAAAAAAACTACCTTAATATGAGCATGCTGAGGACTACAGAACTGATGTTGACTTTGACAAATATGTTATTTGAGGAAAAATCAAACAGTGCACTACCTTTACAAGACACTAAAGCAAATCAGTTTAGGAAAGATGTGATGAGTCCTGTCATCATAAATGTTTGTCATCTAGAGCAAAGCTTGCTCTGTAGCTGGAATTGGCTGAAGGCTCAGACACACTGTGAGATAACAGAAATTTGATTGCATATCATACAGTGCAAGATGGTAAAAACTTGGGAAGAAAAGCTGTGTTTGACTGTAAAATGCCAATCTGACATAAATAGGTGTGTGATGAATGTGTAGCTCTATAATACAAATGGGAAAACAGACCACTGAGAAACAAAAAAGAGGGAGGGGGGGTCATTTCTCAAGCTTCATCCCCAAATGAAATATACACCTGACCACAGGACATGCAAATGAAGAATTCTATGTGAAATGCCAAAAGCAAGCATCAATTACTGGTTGATTCATTGCATGCTATCCTCTGAAAAAGCCTGGTGATAGGCTCATTTTAAGTGGCTTCCACACTTTCTTTTCAATCCAAAGTAACAATTTTCAAATTTCCTCCACCACAATGAACAGTGATGACCTGTTCCATGCTCGCACATTGGTGCCACCAAAAAAAAAAAAAAAGTTACTACTTGACATTTATTCAAGATAAGCACTGAAGCTGCATCCTGGGTCGAGGGTAACTGCCCTGCGAGATAATTGTGAGTTAGTTAAAGAAATATGACATATCAGAGTTTTCCTCCCTCCTGTTACAGAATAATAAGGCTTCTGAGCCAGTCCAGAGTTGAGGTGTCAGTCTGGCCATTTATATTTTGGGGCATATTTGGGTCTGCATGCTTTTTCTTTTCCCCCCCTTTTCTTTTAAATCGCTGATGTCTGAGACTACAGTTTATTTGCAGCAAAAGCCTGTAAAATTATGGAAACTAAGTTCTACAGTAACTGATAACATAACACATAGAGAAACTGATGAGAAACAGTGACTTAGTGCTGTATAAAAGAACATTTTGGCACCTCCAATTTATGTCCTACACTGCTGCCTTGTGTGACAAATGAATCACTCTTCTGACTGGAAAGTGAAGCTCCTTAACCTCTGGAAACACACCTCCCTGGTCAAGGGCCTCAACAAGCAGGAGATGAAAGAGGGATTTCAGTTTTTTTGGAATCTGCAGTGCCCCATCAGGCCCAGCCGGGGTCCATCTCTCAGGGCCTTTCAGTATCTCAGCAGCAGCCCCTATTCACAATGAGAGGAATGTGATCAAATGCAAATGGCCCCCTACTTATGTCCAATTGTCACTTGAACATTAATTATAGTAGGCAGCGGCATAGCAGGTTTTTGTGTCTTGGATACACTGCAACCCAAGGGGTATGTGCACATGGACACACACACATGTACACACGGTACGTGTCCTAGATCAAATGTAATCAAAGACAATAGTTGGCCTTTTCTTCCTGATTGTGCCCCACCACACTCTTCAGATCTGCACCAACAACCCCATCACAAAGCAGACAAGATTTTTCATCATACTTCTGCTTCTCATACAGTATTAATCCAGGACAAAATTTGATTTGTTTTATAGCATTCAGAGGTACCAGCTGTCAGAGACAAGAGAACATGATTAAAAGACGGAGAGAGGCTTGCATAGAGAATATGAACAACAGTTCTCCATTTTCTACATTATCAAAAGACACAAATAGCTGGAAAACAAGCCAAAACCAAAGAATTAAAATTTCTACACCAGCAGCACTTCTGTGGTTCCCACAAGTTGCACCATGGCCTTGTATTGTGTGAAGTCTGGTGAGACCTGAACTTTGAAGGTTTTACAGCATTATGAGGACACTTAACAAGCCTTCTACGCAATGGTCGCCATAGCAATTAGACATTCGTTTTCACACAGCCTTCAAAACATCTGACACAGCCAATTCAAACACTGCCTTTATGGCCCTCAGCCATGTTTGCCAACGGAGGAATGCACAAACATTCACCCTCTAAATGACCACCTCAAAAAGTTCACCGGCCAGGGGGCAATACTTCTCTCGAAAGGACACCTTGATTTGTATCGAGGTATGCTCTAAACACAATTTCCTCCTTGTGAAACAAGTCAGACAGACAAACAGGCCGAAGAACTGTAAGTGCAGCTACCCAGAGGGCAGAAAATATTTATTCTCGAGAGGTGGCGCATCCTGCCTGGCATAGACCAAGTGGCATAAGTCAGAGGACTGACATAATGACCTTCAGTGTGATGATAATCGCAAAGTAAACAGCTTGCAACAATGTAATGAATGTGGATATGACACTATACCCCATAATGCAACTTACTGTCTGTGACATCCTGCTGCCAATCCAGCTTTTATGGCCTCTGATTTCCTGGCTTATGAAAGGCAAAGACTTCTAAGGGAACAGACCAGCAGTAAATGTTTTCTAAAGCCGTTTTCACATATGCTCTACAGTCCTGAAATTTTATTAGGCATTATCTAGAGGAGGTGTATGTGGGAACGCCAATGTCTGCTGCAGTCTTAACAGCCTTTGTGCACTGGTTGTCCAGCTAGTCTCTTAGCACATTAAAGTCTAGATAAAATCCAAATGCGCCCATTTGTGAACAAAGCAAATAAATGACACTTGGCCTTGCAGAATGTCTTGTGCTGATGACATTTACACGGTTTGGTTCCTGTTTTTTTTGTTTGTTTGTTTGTTTTTTTTTTGGTGACTTTGTTTTTCCCAATAAATCACTTTCTACTCTTCCATCCATATTGCTTGAAGGCATGCAACATATACTTCAACACAACAGTAGGGATGGGCGATATTTTATCGTGTGCAATAAATCGTCAAAGGAATTTCCCACAATAACAATTTGAATTTATCGTTTTTATCGTGAGATGACAATTTATCAGGTTGTGTTTGCAGTTGCACTACTTTGGTTTTTTTTAATAAGCCAAGTTAGTTTTGCCGTTTGCATCGTTTGATTAAATGTGGAATTTGGTCTCTCATATTTCAGACTTGGTTGCTTGGTGTCACTACAGTTTTGCAATACAGGTGCACTACTTGAACTTAACTGATATAGTGTAGTGGCTTCTAGTATTTTGTAGGGCTTTCAAGACAGAATTTAGAGGCAGATTTATAATACAAAATATTTTTCATAGTTTGGGGAAGAAGAAAGTGCTGAAACACAAATGTAAATTTTAAAAAAAATCTCATTTTCATATTGGTATGGAAATGGAAAGCTCAGTGCAAGCTGGAAAGCAGCAACTGTTCTGTTATGCATAAACACAGGCTTCTTTTTTCCTTTTTGTCTGGTGTTTGTATATATTTAGAAATTTTACCGGTGAGTAAATCCACGTATAAACTCCTAGAAATAAGGTCCAGGTTGAGAAAAAAAAAAAAAAGCTATGCTTCAAGTTCTTGCCTTCTGGAAGGATTCATTGGTTTAATCATGTTTTGTAACACTGAACTGATTGCTTCCCTGTATTTCATGGGGAAAAATTGCATGGAAAGCACATTTTAAATCACAAATGCAATATTGGTGAAAAAAAAAAAAAAAATCGCAATTAGATTTTTTTCCCCCAAAATCGCTCACCCCTAGTGAACACATCTCACAATAACAATATCCAGCTTTTCAGAAAATGTATAAATGGACAGGAAAGTCCCCCAAATCAGGTCCAGACATTGACCACACCCCCAAAACCATAATCAAAAACAAAAAAACATTGGGCCTTTCAGCATGGTAGCCATGCTAGACAATTTTGTCACAAAGTTTAGATTTGTTAATAAATGCAGAATAGATTCACTTAAGCAAGCAAAAGCAGCCATATTGAACCCCAGTGAAGCCATGTAAATATGAGTCTCATTTTACAGCATCTTGCAAGTCATCAGTTGCAAAAACAATATAAACAAGCAATATCCTCTTTTCATACAGTATAGCAGCACCTGTAATCCTGCTATTTTGGGGCATCAGTCACTGACAAATCTCCACACAGATGGCAAAACTGACAGTCATGTTCATACTAATGTACTATGTTATACAGAGTAGCTACAATTCAAACACCTTTAATCTTCAGTATTATATCAAATCTATTAAAGCAATTTCAAAAAACCTATTTAATTCCAAATAAACTTCAATAGATAAGATTTAAAAAAAAAAAAAAAAAAAGCTTTGAACATTTCTTTGAGTCAGTATCGGTGTGGGAAAATATGTGAGAATATGACATGAAAGATTGCATAAATAATCATCCAAAAAGAAATAATAATCAGCAAGTCTTTAATGTTGTATGTGCGCAGGGAAAAGTATTTACATTGTGCTGTCATACAGATATCAACTCTAGTGGTACATAAGCTATTCTTAGAGGTCAAAAATCAGGGGAATGACTAAAACATTATAGATGCCCCATTTGGCTCAAATATGAGGAATGGGGTGGATTTGTTCAAGCATACTCTGACAGCAAAGCACCCTCATAACACATCAACACAGAACGTCATGGCGTACAAGATGACAGACTGACCTCAAGTCATTGACAAAACGCTAACACCAAACAAGAGCTCCTGGCCGGACATGGGATGAGATCAGAAAGATGCAGCGACTGAAACAAAGCATAACTTTTCCCCCTAACAGCTGAGCGATAAGACAAGAGCACTGAAGCGAGTGAAGTGCTCATAAAATCTGTACTGCAGACTGTCTCCAGTGCAGTCTGGGGTGAGTGGAGATACCGAGCTGTGAGTACTGCAGATGTACGCTTGTGTGCATCAGTGCAGACAGCAGTGTCTCGTCTTCCTTCTCTCTGTCTCCACTGGTCTTCACCCACATTTGAAAACAGAATAGGAGGAATCAATAAGTCTGTGCAGAGCTACCAGATAAAGAGGAGGGAGATCTCCCAAACAGTGAGCAGTGGAACAAGACTAAAATCTGGCAGATAAACAGGCAGCTTTTTTATCCCATTCTCTTTATCCCCCCTCTAACTTCCCGTGTCCTGCTGAGACTGCAGAGCCCCCAAGTCCCAGACAGCTCCTCTCATCGTGATATGTTTGGGCTACATAAGGCCGACGATTATTAAAAGGCTCAAGGATTTTTTGACTAAAAATAACACTGCAGACAGAGGGCCCCTTTCTAAAAAGCTGGACACGAGAAGCAAATTCAACCCACATGCTGTGTTCCTCTGCAGTCTGCTGCCTCATCTGATGCCAGGTCTGTTGCTAGTCAAACTTTCTCTAAGTCAGCACATGCACACACAAAAACAGGACAAAAAGTGAAGCAAGGCCACTTTTCCAATGCTTCACTTCGAGCCAAACCCTGCCCATTTTTTTTTTTTTTTTTTTTTTTACGCTTTTAGCCTCCCACTTGCTTAAACACACAGTCATATACTATCACACACAAACAGTCTGTCCTCACTCCCCGTTCTCCCTCCACTCCCCCTCCAACTTCAGAGCCACCTACATGGAAGAGCGATGGGCCTCAGACTCCTGCTCAGACTTGAAGCAGTCTATCTTGGTCTCATAACTGCAGTTCCCTTGTTAATGACAGACTATGTAACCTGATTCCACACACATATGCGCACAGACACACACGCGCACACACACATGCACACACCCCAACCATGTAGCTAGTCCTTCTCGTTTAATACAGTTGCATATTGTTCCAGTTCAAATTGCCCAGAACTTATGGCAGATGAACTAACAGGCACAGGGAAATAATTGTTATCTTCATTTAATTTGGGGGTGGGGGGGTGGGGAATACAGTTGTTCCGATACCAGTATCAGAAGTATCTCGATACTGCTGAAAATGCTGGTATCGGTGATTACTGGGGTTCAGGTGTCGATCCAATTCCATGTAATTCCTTAAAATAGGAATCAATCCACTAATCATCTCTGTTACCTCTGACACAGTTCTTCTTCACTGGTTTTAAAACAGTTGTGCTGTGCTGCTGTCTGCAGCCTGCTGTTTTAGAGGGGTGAGGAAGAACTGATCACCCAACACTTGTTAAAGGTGTCATAACCTAGTGTTTTACATACACAATCCTTCTTAAATTATCTTCAAATGAATTTTTAATCATAGTTGGGTGGGACGGAAATTTAACGAGCTCATTTTAACCTCTTTTTTATCCCCAACTTTTGTTTGTCGCGAGAATACGAGGCAAATGTCAAACCCAAAACAAAGTTTTATCAGGACAGACCAAGTGAAGGAAATGATGTCCCAAAAGAGAAAACCGTGATAAAAAGTAACAGCACGGTTGATGGAGAGGATCCGCGGTGTAAAAGGGCTGGACTCTGATGAATATAAGGAGCGGACATGTGACGTGAAGTTAACCAAACAGTGTTAGCTTTTGTAGCTACATTAGCAGCTTGTCCGCTCGTCAACCACTGTTTACTGGTCTCTTACACAAAAGATAATAAGTTACACAAGCAGCAACCCTTACCGACTGCACATCCTCACTGATAAATATAATCCACTGGTGCCTGGTAGTGCTGTCCCTCCTGTTAGTGCATCGAAAACTGCTGAATTTCTGCCGAGGCAACTCAGCACGGCTATCTCCCCCCTCCTCCTCCTCCTCGTTGGAGTTACCTGCCACGGTCTACTCTGTGGCAGGTAATCAGCTGCCTTCAGGTGGTGCTAAAGACGCTAGCTTAGCAGCTCACTAGCAGCCTCTCTAGTTCACGTCATAACAGCTGGTCATAACTCCTCCGTGGCAGGTAATCAGCTGCTTTTAGGTGGCGCTAAAGGGGCTAGCTTAGCAGCTAGCAACCTCTCTCGTTCACGTCATTCGGAGAAAGAAATTCAATTCGCATACTGTGGAGAGCGCGTGCTTGTGGCCGATTCTGGTGAGAAGAGAGCGCCCGCACTCAAAGACAAAGTCACTTTCACTCTCCGGAGTTTCTAGCACGTTATAACAGGTCCTGTTCCAGTATACATGTTTTAATGTGAAAAAGTGGGATTACCGGGTGATGACTCCTTTAACAAGAAGCTAACTAGTAATCATGTTGATGTCGTGGCTGGGTTTCATACTGGATTCTCCCACCAGCAAGACTGCATTTAAAAAATAAATAAGCTTACAGGTAGGGCTGGGCGATATATCGAAAATTTACCATTACAGAAATTTACAATTACGTCATTTTGCCCACATTGGTATGTGTGGTAATTTTAAAAAAAATGTTTTTGTCTCCTCTGGTTGTGTGAAGGTAGGCTATGTTCATATCCCTTTAAGACTGTGAGGACTCACATGACCACACATGCATTACCACCTTCAAAAGCCAGCAGCTGTTAGCTAGTCCGCTACCAGACATCTGCTGTGCATGTGAACAGGACATGCAGAGATACAAGTAAACTTCTAAAACCCTCCATGACAGGAGTCTCCAAGTCCAGTCCTCCAGAGCTACTATCCTGCACATTTTGATTGCATTCCTTCTCCAACACACCTGAATCTAATGAATGCTCGTTAACAGACCTCTGCAGAGCTGAACGACATGTTCATGAAGTAATTAACCGTTAGATTCAGGTGTGTTAGAGGGGGTATTCTCTAACCCCGGCTTTACACCTGGACATGAGTGCAGCTCAATAGCTTTGCTGCGACCTCCAGGGCGCAAGCATTTACACCGTGCACTGCGCGCCCGCGAGCACACCAGCTGTTGCTTGATTCCTGACGTCACGGAATCATGGGAGGGACTGCAAGATCGCCTGTGATTCTCATCCAAATGGTTGATTTTGTCCACATGTTTGCGCGTCATGGTTTCTTATTTCACTGAAACCTTGTGGACACGGAGATGCCGTGTCCACAATTAACACTAATCTGCAAAGTGGCTTTTGTGTAGGAAGTTACCGGATGTTTTACGCTGAATCCCGTGTCTGATTTCCTGTCTGGTCCGATCTGAACTACTGAAATTGACGCGGTGTCAGCGCGTGCTCCGTCAAAAATAGAGCTGGCGCGTTTCTTTAGCGCAGCGGCGCGACATGCTGGAGCAACGACGGACCGCTCATGTGCCGTGGCGTGTTCGATATATTTCAAACCATTGACTACATGGGCTCAATCCAGTGTGCATGGCAAGGCGCACCGGCTCTCAAGGACTGGACTTGGAGACCCCTGCTCCATGAGTTGACACGCCATGAAGGCTGAGTTTAAACTGCACCACGACTGGAACATAGTGCACATGGATCTGTTGTGAATTGGCCATAAAGCTTGGAAGGCATCATAAACTTCAATACTAAGGATGATCAAGTGCTTTAAGTAGATTCATTGCACCATTGAACTAAACCACCCTTAATCTCCATAAGAACCTTTCTCAAGGAGAAAATGGTAAATGTGGATTTTTTAACTATGGCATGAGCGATGATTTCGTTGTTTAGAAAATTAACAGGTAAACTTTACAAATAAATTGTCCTGCACATTGGTTTTGACATCCCTTATTATCATTATTAATTTGATTAGTTTTATAATGATTTTATAATGACTTTGCAACCCCCTACAATAAGGTCATCCATCTGCTTACGATCCATAAAGCTGTCGGAAATAGTTCACACAGAAAGCTGAGGGTTAGTTCTGCTACTGAAGACAAAATCTAACCACTTCTGGTGAGTTGATCCATCATCCAGTGTAACAAATAAACTCCCACGCCGAATGCAACCACATTTTTCCCAACTTGCCACCATCTGGAGCTAAAATATGTAAAAAAATAAATAAATAAATAAAAGAGAGAGAGAAGCTTTTCTTCTGAACTCTGGAGCAAACTTATGTTAGCTGACAGCTGCTTGTCTCAGAGAAAGTCTTCCAGCAGGCCGTTCGCTTTTTCCTCGTATAGAGTGGATAGGTTAGGATTCTTGGAGTTTCTCTCAAACGAAGTGGGCGTCTTGCCATGATGCTGCACACGTGTATTTGGTGCTTAATGATAGGTGAAATTTAGTGAAATTTTTTCTACGTAGGTATTTTTACGGCAGCCACTGGAAGGAAGCTAGAGCTTGGACTGAAAATCCCTATAGATTACTCAAATATGCATGAATGAAGAAAAATTACCCCTTAAATAAATTTTTAATGAGGAAATGTCACACTAACATGGTTAAAAAGCTCATACAAATCCATTTTCATGATATAGGGCACCTTTAAAGTACTATTTAAGTCATCTGCTGAAAATCCCTGTATTTTTTCCATGTTGTAATGTATATCGCAGGCCAGGGTAAAAAAAAAAAAAAAAAAAATCACAATGTCAGTTTTTCCAATATTGTGCAGCCATAGACATAATGCATATCTGCAAGCGGCTTTTATTTTGAAATCTAGAGGAAGCGTTACACTGCTCCCCTGTCTGATTTCCTGTCTGGCCCATCTGGTTCCATCTGAACTGTTGAGAGCTTGATGCTTTCTGGAAGCGTGCTCCGTCAAAAATCAGATTTTAGTCACAAAATGTGATTATTTGGTCACAGTCTGAAATCCTGACTTCAATTTGCTGTATTCATTTTTTACAAAGGGTTAAACCTGTCATATAACAATCATGCAAGAGTAATAAGGTTTTGTGTTTGTTTTTAGTAGTACTGATGCTCAGTATAGACCAATACTGACGGCGCAAACATCATCATCGGTATTAGGAGGGAAAAAATAGTATCGGAACATCTCTAATAGAAAACCTGCAGGACGAGGGCCAAGGTTCCCCACCAATGGTCTAAACTGTGCTTAGGGTTGGGTACCCAACTTTGGTTCTTTCGAGGCACCGACCAAAATACTTTGATAACACAAAGTATCAAAACATGACTTGTCTTTCGGTGCCAGGTTTCAGTACATAGGCATAGACACAGGTTGCTTGGCTGCAACGTTACACGTGGTTGAGGCGTGCCGGGAAAACACACGTGGTAACACCCACAAACAAGGTTCACTTGTATCTGTGTTGTGAACTAAAGTGAGTCATCAAAGCAGTTTTTAAAAAATGGCGGTGGTGTTTCCTCTTCTTTGACTCAGCCGTGGCAGCCCACTGAGGCTATATTATTAGCGCCACGCCTTCAAACCACAGATAATGAAATCGCTTCACATGGAAAAAGTCAACATTTCTTAACTGAAGCTGTGTTACCACATCCAGCAGCGAAGCAGCCGTGGGCTACTCTACTCCCAGACATCTGCTCTGAATGTAAACAGCAACAGCAGAGGCAGGTAAACTTCCAGAGCATCCAACAAACTTGGTGGTGTCCGGAGAGAGGGGAGGTTGCTGCTGATAAGCCGCTTTAGATTTTACAAGTTGAAAAACATTCCAATTAAGATACTGATGATGAATAATAACGTGATGTGATGCTAACTCTAGCTTGAACAGTGTACACACCAATGGGTCTCAAATTTTTTGAGCTACTACCCACAAGATAACATACGACCGAATGCTTAATTGTGTGTGACATAATGGATTTTTTTTTTTTTTTTTTTACACTGCATGAGTAATAAGCTAGTTGTTTAGAAAATGAATGTATTTATTAATTTTATAGACGAATCTCCATGCATTAGCACATTCATTTCGACAGCCCCAATAAAAAGCCCCCAATTTTTTTTTTTTTTTTATTAATGGAGACTATTTTTTTTCCTTTATCCATTCTATCCACCCTAATGTGAGGAGGATGAGAAACCTGAGAAAGCAGACCTGTTGATTTTCCTGAAGAACTGTTAAGTGAAGTCCTAAAATTAAAAGGATCTTACTTTGCAGCAATGAGCACTAGATATTGAATTATTCATATTTTATGTTAGAAAACTAATTTGAGTGTAAGAATGCCAAAGCTGAAAAACAAAACTCAACATTTGCAAATAAAATGTTTTTGTTATAGTTTATTCTATGAAAGTGGTATCAAAAAAGGTATCGCTAAGGAACCTGTTCCGAAAATGTAGGTATCGATACCTAGCAAAAATTTAATTGATACCCAGCCCCAACTGTGTTTCACATATTTCTTCAATAAAATATACGATTCTACAGACTTTATAAGACATGAGATCTGAAACTTTAACTGGAGCATCAATCTGATAAAGTCTCTTATTGGTAGTTTTCTGTTAATGTTTTACTTGGGCAAGCCCTTGAAAGAAACAGAGAATGCTACTATGTGCAGCAATATTAGCAAGTGGTTAAAATTGGACAGTAAATCAAGTGAGGTATAATTAAACCTTAATCGAGCTTGGATGCTCTCTAACTGCTCTCTCTTAATCTTTTGGCTGTAAAAAAATGTGTAAAATGTTACAAAAAGGCATCAGCGTACTCACGCAGCCATTATGCTGAAAAGAGTGCTTTAAGTTTCTGGATAAAGCTTCATTGAAAAAAGAAAATCCAATTGATAATGAGCTGCAGTGTATTTCACTTTGGCTCTTTTTAATGACAACCGAGGCTGTTGCTCATCTCAGTTTTCCATTGCGTAGCGTGTTCCTGTGCGTTTGTCTCACAGCCGACCGCACAATGTCATTTTCCAGCTCGAAGGACGTCTCATTTTGATGAAAATTAGATAGTAACTCAATGTCTAACTTACAGCTAAAGAAAGGTGCTGGTTAAGTGCTTTTTACTGCTTCACTTATGAGTTATTGATCTGGGAATTTTTTAATCTGTGAATATTGTCAAGCATAGGCCGTGCATTGTTTCAACGTGAACACTTGACTCATCTTGTGAGCCTTTGTTCACCAAAACTGCACGTTTGCAATTTACTAACTCACAATGAGCAACCTCCACATGGATCATATACCAGCATGTGTGTGACTGACATGCTACGGTTGCTAAACCTGTGACAAAAACCACCCTGCACCAAACAGACCGGCTGGTCGCTGATCGTGTCTGATCGGTCTGAAAACCAACAAATTCCAGTCACAGACAAAGCAACCTGTGCACGCCTAATACATTTGAAACCTGACATTTCCTGTTAAAAAAAAAGACAGTTTAAAATACTGACAAGTTGGCGACTTGATGACCCATCTGTCTACCAAGTGCCAACTTCAAGTTATAGATCAATAAAGCACAACTAGTGGCACCAATTTGAAAATTAATTTCTTGTTGAAACCAGTTTAGGAGGACTTTTTTCTTGTATGTTATTACACAGAAATTACTCCTTGGTGCTGATAAAACTGATCCCCTTGATGCATCTCGGGCGACAGTGGCTCAGGTGGTAGAGCAGGTCGGCCAATGATCGGAGGATCGGCGGTTCGAATCCCGATCCCCAGCCATATGTCGTTGTGTCCTTGGGCAAGACACTTAACCCCCCTTGTGGTGGTCGGAGGGGCCGTAGGCGCGAAATGGCAGCCACGCTGCCGTCAGCTGTGGCTACATACATAGCTTACCATCACCAAGTATGAATGAGGAGTGAATGAATAATGGACCTACTGTGAGCACTTTGAGTTCCTGGATAGGAAAAAAAGTGCGATATAAATCTAATCCATAAATCTAATCCATCTCTGTGAACCTTTTTAAAAAGCCGTCATTTCTAAGAGTCTTAAAAAAAAAAAAAAAAAAAAAAATGCCATCGGTGCAAATCAATGTGCTTTATAGCAGGGGTGACCAACTCTTGGGACACTGCCCTGAAGGTTTTACAGGGCTTCAGACTGCGACCATTTTAGTCGCATATGCCACAAAAATTTGCTCAGTGCGCCTAACTTTTTTTCTTGGTTGCACCTATGCGCCTAGCATTGCAGGTGAACGATTTTTTTTCCAAATGTGTCTCATCTGTGTTTATTTCCCACCTAACGGAACTCAGAGAATAATGCCGATAAAAGCCCACAGAAAGAGCAAGTCTTCATCTCTAACTGCTCTAATCCACCCTCAACACGTGAACACGTGAAAGCCGTGATGGGCTTTAGTTTGGAATAAAGACCAGCGGGTCCACCTTAGACTGCAGTGTGGTGAAGAACGACACAGATGAGACTAGCAGAAACAATCAATTGTAAAACGTGGAATATGGTGCGTTCTGCTCATATGTGGTTGTCATCAACTATCTTCATGAATTCAAGAGTTTTGTCAAAGCGATATGAAGCAGAAAGCCGGATGAGAGTTAATGCGCTCTGACGCTCCAGCCTCCGTCTGTGTGACATCACCTTACCTCTAAAGTCCTGCTGCAGGTCCAGGTTTAGGCTACCGACCCGCACCCATCCGAATCAGTTTTGATGATTACCAAACCCGGCCAGTTTCCACGGTTATGTACCAACAAATCTGGACCTGACCCGTGGATGTAGGCTAGAACCCACGATTCGACCCGCCGGTTAACACATTAAGTGTAAATACTCCCCATCCCTCATTCATAATTGAGTTAGCAACTCTTCTTTATTTGTTCAATATCTAATGTGTTCTAGAGGTTATTTAATAGTAATAATAACAAAGAAATCCAACTCTAAAAAGCTTCTAGGATCTGAAAGAGAAGCGAGGGATGGGCGATACCAAAATTTTTCATGTCCATACGATACCAGTAGTTTATGGTACTTTTTTCATTGATACCAATGACGATACCGACACTTTTGATCCCTTTAAAAAAAAACTCATGATTGCAGTTTGCATTCATATCTTGAATCCGAGGGCAATATTAAATATAAGTAAAACTTGAGAAACAATAATGAATTATATTGATTAAGAAATTAAACAAAAATAAGATTAAAAACTTATTTTAGTTATCAAATAACTTAAGTACAGGTTAAGATCATTTAAATGTTTTCAGTGGAAAAATGTTCAAATATAAAATGTCATGGCAATATTATAAATTTACCAAAACATAATGTGCAATAACCTGCATTAAAGTACTGAAAGATACCAAAACATCATCATCATTACTAACAGTAGCAGCATCATCATCATGACATCTGATAGGCTACCACCATCATGTGATACAGAAGCTATAAATGTTGCTTTCACATCATTTCATTTCTAAAACTCTCAGATGTGGAAACAAATGCATATTTTGTATCCGTACAGTGGTATCGTAATACTCAAAAGTATCGATTTAGATATTTTGTCTGGCTGGTATCAAAGTAGCGACTCCAGGGTATTGATATGCCCATCCTGAAGCTTCACAGCCTCAAGACATTTCACAGTTTGAAATGTTTAGATTCATGAAGTTCAGTGAAGCTTCCCCCTGAAAATAATTTTTTACTGACAACATTAAAGATAAACAGTTTTCTAAACCTCATTATTCATAATAACTTCAGTAACCATCACTGTCTAAGTAAAATGATTGACAGAAAATCCTTAAACTGGATTAAAATGAGCTGCATACAGCGATGATGGAAACAATGAGGTGCACCTAAACTTTTTGCTGGTGCACCCAAATTACAAAGTTAGGTGCACCAGTGCTGAAAGTTAGCCTGGAGCCCCGTTTCAGATATCTTCCTTCTGCAAAGCACCTGATCGAAATAACTGGGTCATTAAAGAGTTTTGCAGAAGTTGACAACAAGCTGTTGGAGAACTATTTGATTTGAGTCAGGTGTGTTACTTCTAAAACCTGCAGGACACTAGTTCAAGAGGTCTGGAGTTGGTGATTCCTGCTTTAAAGCTTAAAAAAAGTGAACTAGGATAACATGAATCTCATGAAATTTTAGTTGCATTACCCAGCATGAACTCTCATTAATAAGTCACCAACTACATACAGACTGTAAAGCCATTTGAAAGCAGACATAAAGATCTTCAAGACATTCATGCGAGAAAACCCTTTCTGAGACTATTGATGATTTCAAACGCAGCCACCAGACTATCTGGGCTGCTATGAATATACTGTTAGCCTATGAGGCACAACTTCCAACTGGTTTAAGTTACAGCAGATAAGTTGTGTGAGACACAACGCTAAAGCAAAACAACAGCACAAAGGGTTGGGAACAAGAAGGAGAGACCCAGTCTGAAGCAGCTGAAGCGACCCGTTTCCTTAGGGTCTTCAAAAGCTCTTGAGGTGTACCACACTAGCCCAGACATTCTGACGTCTTTTTATCTGACCATTATCGACCAGACTCCAGGATACAACTCCCTGAGAATGTAAGGGATCCACAGAGGGGCCAAAGCTTAGTGACTGGTCAGCTATGAGGTTACATTCTCCAGATCACACAAACACATCCACGTCCCACTTGTTACATACACTGACCATAACAAATAATCTGAACAGCAATCCCTCCAACCCATCACAGCCTTTTCTGTTACTTCATTAAGTGCATCTCCAGTGCTTCCACTTCTTTTCTAAAGGCAAGAAACTGCTTTCTCTTACAGTAATGTATCCTGGCAATATTTGATGGTGTTCATTTGTCCTTAAATTGATTCTGAGCCACATTAATCCACTCTCCCATGTCAGACACTACTACCACACAGGTTTGACTGTCAAATGTAGTCAGTCACCTCGCAAAATTAATCAGGTATTGCTTGTTATCACATAGCCAAAAAAACTGACAGATAATGACGACCAAACAGATGAGTTAGCAGGGAAGTGCTTCTGAGAGCGAGGAGTTGATTCTGAGGAACAACACTTAAGTGCGAGACATTCCTATTAACACATCTTGAAATGCAATCAGCACAATTATCTCTGGATGTTTTCAGCTAGCTTCAACACCTTGGTAATGAAGTTTTACACCCTCTCATCAGCAAGTCTGTGGGGTTTTGCATTTGATTGCTCCTCCAGCTTTATCAAAAGCCATTTCCTGCTTGGTCTGATTATCCCAAAGCTGGGAAAGGCATGTCAACAAATACTTTATCATCTGGTATAATAACTGCATAGGTTATGTTTAAGTATTCCAAAGCAAGAAGTGGCCCCGAATTAAACCACACCCCTCTGACTGTAAACTGTAACTGGGTTTTTGGCTCTACCCCCCATGAAGGATTGGGATTGTGATGTTAATGGTGCTCAGTGTGGAATGATGAGCCACACGATCAGGCCGGATCGACCCTCCCTAAGACAGTTAACATGACAAAAACTCATTGAAAGTCACAACTAGTTGTAAGGCTGTAAGCCTGATTTGATTTGCCTAACATACAATGACGAACCGAATAGCTGCAGTTTAAACTGGTGCGTTTTTTTGTGTGTGTGTATATATATATATATATATATATATATATATATATATATATATATATATATTACACACACTCATACTCTTTTGGCCTTGTGTTCATCATAAATCATCAGTAAATACTATCTGCTAGAGACATTTATTAATATGCCACTGCCACACGAGAATATGAAGTATTGCCATTTGTCCGCACAGTCCAAAACAAAAATTCATGTTAAATTGAAAAGATTTAGCTTTAAAAATAAAAAAAGAGAGGGTGGTTTAAACGTAGCAAGGTTTAGAAGACGCTTGTGTTTCTTGCTAGGACACATCACGTAGCCTGTAACAGCAAACAGACAAACTTTTCTACGTCGCATTTCACCACATACATTTCACAGAGCTCTTCAAAGTACATTTCTAAGACGTTACAGTTAAACTTACCTTGCGGGTTATTTTTTTGAAGTGCTTTCAGAGATGGCTCGGTATCAGGCGAAGGTCGAACTATTCTGCCATCTCCCGAGAATTCACCGACAATACCCGATTTGTTTTCCAAAGTCTGAAAATCAGAGCCTTCATGACGCCAACATTATCGTCCGTCGGTCGCGCAGTTTCAGGAGGGAAAAGGGAAAAAGTAACCAGCTCAGTCGATGCTCGTATAAAGGAGACGGATTATACGATGATACATTTTATAACCTTCTCCTCCTTCACACATTAGCGACGTCTTGGCTTTGCAACTTGCTCTCCGGCGGCGGCGTTTCGTAGGCAAAAAGCCAGGATTGGTGGAGGAAGTTACCTTGCAGCGACTTACTACTGTACTCAAACTGCGTCAAGCGACGTCACACACAGATACGCTTCCGGTTGGACATTTCACTATAAAACACAACAATGCAAGATGCAATACTAATCAAAACTATTATAACATATACTGATTAAAAAAGTAAATTAACCATTTATACAATAATAATTATGAATAATAAGTATATGTATAATTTCTCCTGTGTTGTTATTGTCTTCAGGTTCATTTGTGTATTTCCCTTGGTATGGGGGGTGGGGTTGTTGTTTCTTTGTGTCTTTGTTTGGTTGGTTGGTTTTAATTAACTTAGTGGGTTAGAAAAAAGTAAGGAAATTTGCATTTGATTGATTATTTCTCCCCTTTAATAACCTAAATTGATGGGGCATTGTACAATATTGGAAAGCCTGATTAATTACTTATAGGGGGTGGGGGGGCTCTGGAATGTATAGGACATTTTTCACTTTTATTCATTTTACTCTTTCAGAGACTTCGGTTGCATCTGGAAGATCCATGTGCAGCCACAACATCTTGGCTCCTTGCAAAGTTCTTGCTTTTAGGGAAAGAGTAACCGTGCTAATCGGCTAATCGTGCGAGTAGTGTGGGTAATTTAAATAAAAAGAGGGGGTGGATTCCCTGGAATATTCTCCTGTTGGTTTGAGATTAAAGTTGTCAAATGTGTTGCTGTCACAGATGTATGTATCTGACAAGCCCCTATGTCAAGGCTCTCCAAATCAGAGCCAGGATCATCTCAGAGTACCTCTAGAATTTGGGAATGGAGAGGATGGAATAAGTCCAGACCTCAACCCACTGAAGACTTGTGGGATCTTCTTGGGCATGTTGTACATGCCAGAAAGATTAACACAACCAAACTAAATTTTCAACAACTCCTGGTTGAAGAGTGGGATACCATCCCTCAGTGAAAATGTGACCAGGCTGGTGACCAGCATGATGAGGCGGTGACAAACTGTTGTGGCTGAATGTGGATCTTCCACATGCTGCTGCTGCAGAGGGAAACCAAAACCTATTCAATAAAACACAGATGCAGATTAACATAAGGTGATTTAAGTGAAGCCATGATTTTATTCACAGACATGCTGCTATGTGAAAAAAAAGTGTGTGGCCACTTATTATGAACAACACAAGATGTATTTTACATTTTACTGTCTTAAACTGATCACATTTTTAAATTAAAGCTGAACTTTAATTGAATGTATTAATATTGGAATACTCATAATCAAAATTTTTGTTATGATTATGAAAAACCCAAACGCATTCCTTGGAGGTAAAGATGGTGGAATGTTCTTGGTTTTGTTTTGCTCGTTTTGCTGTTTGCACATTTTATGTTGAAAGCGGAATCAACATTTCCTGTCCCTGATATATTATCGCTATTCAGCTTGACTCGCCAGTTTTAAAGGACCATCGTTATTTTTCCTGCTCTGCGCATGTTCTCAGTTTTCAGAAGGAGACAGGTCCTTGGATTTGAAAATACCTGAGGCCTCACCGATGATAGACGTTTTGAAATAAAAAGCCTTAAAACATCCATACATTTAAGCAACGAGCTATCCTTGTCAAATATTTGAAAGATTCTTAAGTAAAAAATAGCACAAAAAGGCTGAAAATTTGTGTTCGGTAGATTATTATTTCTTTCTTTCCCCTTTTATACCATCAATTCTACCATGAGGACAAATACAGAGGGTTCACCGCAAGGTGCAAACCAGCCTCAAGAATAGAAAGTCTAGATTGGACTTTACCATGATGGTTTTAAAACCATCAACAGCATTCTTTGGACAAGAACAATCTGGATAAGAGCAACCCGTACCAGAATAATGGGAAGCAGGAACTATGGAGAAGGCTTTGAACAATGATCCAAAGTACACCATGTTTTCTGTTAAACATGTTGGAGGAAGATCGATGGCAGCTGGATGAAATCTGAAATGATAAGGTTACACTTTATCCTCAGATTCAGCTAAGTTGACAGGATGTCACATCACAGTACGGATGGACACTGGTTTTTTTTTTTCCTGTTTCTCCCCCCCCCTTCTATAATATTTTTTTTATTTCCCCCCTTATTTTTTTTTTTTTCTATATTATTTTTCTTTCACCTTTTTTTTTCCTTTTTTTCTTTATTTTTTTTTTTTTTCTTTTTTTTTTTTTTCTTTTTTTTTTATTTTTTTTTCTTTTTTTTTTTTTTTTTTCTTTTTCTCCCTTTTTTCTTTTTTTTTTTTTTTTTTTTTTTTTTTTTTTTTTTTTTTTTTTTTTTTTTTTTTTTTTTTTTTTTATTTTTTTTTTTTTTTTTTTTTTATTTTATTATATATATATTTTTTTTTTTTTTTAGTTTTTTTTTTTTTTTTTAAAAAATTTTTTCCTTTATTTTTATTTTTTTTTTTTTTTTTTTTTTTTTTTTTTTTTTTTTTTTTTTTTTTTTTTTTTTTTACCCCTTTTTTTTTTTTTTTTTTTTTTTTTTTTTTTTTTTTTTTTTTTTCTCTTTTTCTCCTTTTTCTTTCTCTCTTCTGTTTTTCTTTCTCTCTCCCTCTATTTTTCTTTTTTTTCTCGTTCCCCCTTCCCATTTCTTTCTCTTTCTCTCCCCACTCAAAATGTACCGCGAGAGCAACCCAAGAGTTTTTAAAGGTAAAGTCAGAGAGGGGGTGGGCAGAAAGACCCACAAACAACAACCAGACAGCTGCAGTAAAGGTCAAGCAAAGGACCACACCAGAGAGTACCCAGTGTTTGGTGATGTGTATGACTTCCAGACTTCAGGCAGTCATTGCCTGTAAAGAATTCTCAACAAAGAATTAAAGTACAGTGTGTAAGAATTACTGACATCTAGTGGTAAAGATGGGTATTTGAAAGAAAAGATGTTTTCTTTTGAATGACTTCATATTCCAAGCACTGTTGTGAATGTACGGTGGCCGTTAGTGGCCAAAACTCTCCCAGACATAAAGGTGTTTTCATCTGTAAGTGGACCCAGTGGTCTTGGGTGTCGCTATGACTGTACTATGAGTAACTACTTTTGATGTCTTTTAAGACATTACCTATCCCAAATAGTGCTCTAACTCCCATTAAACAAAGCTGGTAGAGCAGTTTTAAAGTTCAGAGGTTTCTCACCTCACACACATTTTTTTGCCCATTCAAGGACACCGTAGTAAAGATGGTGGAGCAAATATGGCAGCCTCCATATGCGCACCTCCAACAGTAGATATAAATGCCTTATTCTAATTAAATAAACACATAACAGTTATTCTAGTGCAGTGATTATACATAACTAGAAACAGTTTTGAATTATATATCACATTTTCTGCCATTGACCTTTGATTTTTTTTTACACACTGTAGCTTTAATATGAAAATTTTATACAGTGTTAATAGTCCAAGTGTTTTTGAGCCCCTGAAATGAGAAGACTGCATACAAATGGTTGCAGTTCCTAATTGCTGTATATTATATTTTTGTTTTGCCCCTTGAATTAAACCTGAAAGTCTACACTTCAATTAGGCCTACATCTTAGTTCTTTAATTTAAAAATCCAATGTGTTGGTGGTAAGCTGAGCCTAAATCTTTAGAGTCAGAGGTCAAATAACTGGCCTAACTGTGGATTATTTTTTACTTCGATACCATAGTAACAGTCACAATCCCAGACTACAAGTTACTATATGAGCAAGTTCCTGTGCAAACAGCTTATAGGTACCCATAAATGCTGATGTACTGTCCACACAGCTGTGACGCTAAATCACAACCTGCTTGCTGACTACAGGTTCATAATCTACTTGCACCGACTAAATCTCTCCGGTTTAGGCTGTGTTTTCCTTGCATAAACACTCCCCTTTTCAGACGTTCGTCAGTTGTCAGCTTGGTTTTATTCTCAGCTTTAATGTGGAAACTCACCGCAGTGTGCTCTCACCAGTATCTGCGGCTCACATCACTGAACAGCAGCTGTACTCCAGAGGGTCCGGGATAAAAACCGTTTCCATGGAGACGAGGTCACAACTTCCAAACAGAGTGAACTCAGCGGTTTGTTCTCTGCTTCCACGATGAATTCAGAGTAAGTGAAACATTTTCCAATTTAATATGGGCTTTAGGTGACATGTTTTAACGGGTTTTGTTTGTTTGTTTGTTTGTTTTGGCTATCTCACGCGGTTAAACCGAGGCTTGTACTTATGCAACAGTTAGCTAGCTTTAGCCAAGTTAACGTTATTTTGTTGGTGTTGACAACGCACAGGTTGACGGTTTTTTCCCCTCCGTTTCCACCAGAAATTCTTTACTCCTCACGAATGACGATCTTCAACCAACGAAATCTGGCAAGTGTAGCTATTTATACTGACTCCTCTCACATAGGCTGTACAACTAAGTCAACTGGGAAAGCTTTGGGATCTACTGTTCAATTACTGCAGTGTAATGGATGTCTGCGTCGTTCATATGAAGCGTAAAGCAGAAATTGTACTTTTCTCTCTTCATTTTGTGTGTATTCATTTTGTGTGTGCATTCAAACTCCTCAGGAGTCAAAACAGGGTACCTTACACAAGATGGCCATATCTCCCAGATCCCTGGATTGTCCCCAACCATCAACACTTATCACAAGGAAAGGCCCCAAGGACGAAGGGTTGCAGTCCTGGAAAGCGATTCTGACTATGTCAAGCTTGCAAAACAAGGAGGACACAAGGGTAGAGCCACCCTGTTGCCTTATGTGGGCTTTTGGCTGGGCTATACCTGTATTCTTCATTCATTTTCCAATTTTTGTCATCAATAACAGGACTATTGTGGCATGAGGAAACATTTACTTCTAAACCAAACCCATACAAACCTCCAGTCTGGTTCTGCTCTGATGTAGGAGATGCCACCAAACCAAGGTGCTTAGACAATCTTTTTTTTTTTTTTTTTTTTTTGTATTATCATCTACTGGGAAGTAAAAATGCTTCCACATTCATTAGAGCATGAACCGTGCACTTTTATTGCTTTTTCATTATTTGGCCAAGCTGCTATTAAGTGTGTTGGATACATTTTGCATCCCTATATTGTTTATACATCTATAAGTCTAATTAACAGCGACCACAAGGAAAACCCTGGAGCTTTCCAACCACCAAACCCTCCCTTTGGGAGTGACAATATGTCAGCCTGGGAGAGGAATAGTGGCAGCAGTGATGGAAAAGAGAAGGTAAACACAGAAATGTACAAGTTGTTTAGAAAGTAATTTAGCCTCACGAGATCAGTTCTAATCCTTGTTTGTTTGTTGTTCTCATGTGTTAAGCCTAAACTGATGGATTGTCAATGTGACATGTCTATTTTGTGGTTCAGCTAGTTGTTTTTCAGTGAATAAGTACACAGTGCAAAGTTGCCAAGATGCAAATGGGGGAAACATATAGAATAAACCTAATACTTTATGACTTTGTATTGTGTTCAGAACAATGATGATAATTGCCGCCAGATGGAGGAGATGCAAAAGTCCAGTCAGGACCATGTGACAAACAAATTCAAGAGGATGTAAGTTCTTGTAGACACTAGATGGTGCTGTTGTTCTGTGTTATATTTATTGGAAGCGGCATCAAACACTTCTTAGAAAGACTAACACAAACCATGTTTGTTGGTTTGTTTGGAAGTCCATGAAAAAGTGCATGAAATAAATCAAACTGCCCATATCTATACTGAGTAGCTCTTCACAAGAAATTAATTGTACATATGTTATATAACATAATCAAAGGCTACAGCATTTTCAATATATTTTCAAACCTTTAGCTAAACATGAGTTCTCTACACTTAAAATCACACTGTTGATGCTTTGACAATAATTGCTGATTACACTTGCCTTTAGATAGTCCAATTCACTTTTATTCTAACTGCACACTCCTTGCTCCAAAACGTCATTTGAGGCTAAGATATGGATTCATAGACTATAATTAGAAAATAAAAGTTACAGTCTCATGTTTATAATATTTTGTGTTTAAAAGGGTTTTTACTGACTTGGTAAACTCGTAGTATTAAGATTTTATAAAGCGGTTTTAAACTTAAAATTTTGTGCAGATATCTACCAGATAATAACATGACATATGTTTTTGTTGTCTGTAACTGCAGGGAGAAAAAAAGACCCTCAAATTCTGAATTATTTTTACCTCATAAATTTGGGATACAAGTCAAAATTATGAGGCTCCCCATCCATCCATCCATTTTGTTTTTGATAACACATTTTATTGTTTTTGACTTATAAAAAACAGAAAAAACAACCCCCCATCCCAGTCCATCAGACATCAAATAACCCAAGTTACAGACTGACTTATGCATAAATAGAGAAACAGTCCCCCCCCAAAAACAAACAAACAAACAAACAAACAAACAAAACAAAACAAAAAACAATCATCCATCCATTTTCTATGTCCATTTATTCTGATGCAGGGCCTGCTGCCTATCCCAACAGCTGCTAGGCGAGAGGTGGGGTACACCCTAGACAGGTCGCCAGTCCATCACAGGCCCAAAACAGACAGACAACCACTCAAACTCACTCTTGGGAAGAATTTTAGAATAACCAATTAAGCTAACGTGCATATTTTTGGACTGTGGGAGGAGTCCAGAGAACCCAGAGAGAACCCACACAAACACAGGGAGAACATGCAGACCCCACACGGAAAGACCTGGTCCCCCTGCCCATGTATATTTTTGAACTGTGTACGTTGTAGCTGTCATTTAGAATAGAATAAAATAGAATAGAAAGCCTTTATTGTCATTGCACATTGTCATGCAACAAAATTATGAGGCCGTTCACATAAAAACACAGGGGCATTGGCACAGACTTGTTAAAGACATAAACAACACCACATTAAAACCGACTTGGAGCTAAAATATAAAGGGGAAAAAAGCTAAATACGTAAGTAAATCAAATAAAGTAGGAAGTATAAATCTCTGTCTATAAATCTGCATGATTTGACATGCACATCTTTAGATTTAATGTTCTTCGCAGTTACATTGTCTGTATAACATAAAATTGAGGTTTCGAAGTGAAAATCGTAATCGTAATAAAACCTTTAGTATGCATATGCATACATTTTTGTCCATATGTAGTGCTGCTGTGATGACAAAGCACACAAAGTCATGCAAAGGCCAAATAAAAAAAACCCTGCACAAAGTGCAGGGGTGAGTAGACAGTTCTGGGTGTTGAGCTGTTTGCTTTGGCTCACAGCTGATCGGTGCTGTGTGTCCCTGTACATGTCACTGACTTGTCAAAACCCAAAAGAACCTTAGTTGCACTGAAGCAGAAATGAGAGTTAAGACCATGATCATGATGCATTTATCATAGACATAGTAAATCCACAAAAATGAGAAAAACCATCTCAAGTTTAATGTCAACAAAAGCAAATATAAGCTACTAACGCGGTACTTTTTTTTTTAACAGTATGGTTTAAAAACAGTACTGAATGCAAATACTACTGCTGATAAACAGCAACTATCACAATCCCTCTGATAAGAATAATAAAAATGATCATACGTTTTTTTTAGTTATAGCATTTAAACAAATGTGCTTCTAGCAAAAGTTTACAGCTGTTTATTTCATAGTCTTGTCAATTCACAAGAGACACAGAATGTAGAAATGTCTTTAACATTAATGATTTTGCAAGCAACAGTAATTATACCCTCTGTTTTAATAAAAGATATAGTTGAGATTCATTGTGTTCGTTAATGGATCATCTTTACAGAGTTCATTTTCTGTCAGAGATGAGACAAAATCATCAAAAGCAAACACTAGTTGTTCATTGCATGCACTTTGTTGAAACAAAAGCTCTGTAATAAGTAGCCAGAGTTTATCTGAGGATACCTTGTTGGATTTGGGAAGGTATGGTCCATGTTTAATGTTTAATCTAAAGCTGTTCTAACAGGCACTTTGTGTTAATGTCAAAATATTACATAATATTTGCAAAGAAACTAAATGAATCAAGGTCCATTTAAAAGATAAAGAGTTATGTCTCTGACATATTTGAACTTGATAACTTTGGTGTTTTTACAGAGTATTTGACAAGAAACCGGCACCTGTTGACATGTCTAAGCTGTTGAGTTTTGGATATGCAGAGGACAACAAACCAGCACAATGACATGTCAAGTAAGTAGTGCAGAATTCAAGTTATAGTGTTGCTGCCATCGTAAACCATTACATGTTCCTTTTATCATGCTTTCAAAATGCACTTGCAGTGCAATAAAAGAAAATGAAGGCAATCTGTTAAGCAGTGTATTGATTTTATGGCCCTGTCCTATGAATAACCACCATAAAATGATAGCGACTAGATTTGTGGGGTAAAACTTTAAGGTTTCAGCCATTAAGAACTTGCGCTGCCTCTTGACGTATTATGTCGTCATATTAGTGAATTATGTGGGAATGATTAGTGAAATGACTCACTCCTCTCCATTTTCATGTCAACAGACTGGAGGACTGCCAGGTAGACACAAAAAGGATGTACAAGCTCAGAGGAATAGTCGAAATCCTTTCCTCCACAATGAAAGTCTGTTCTTTATTTAACTGAGCCACATCGAATATTTTACTTCGTTTTAATTGTTTTTTCCAAGTGTATTCACTGAACTAAAAGTTTGTTCTTTTACTTACTGTTCTTGTAAGTGATGCCTCATTAACATGTTAAGGAAAGATTTAACCTTTTTTATGTTTTTTTTTTTTATTTTTCAGCAATTTTTAAAAACGTGTGAATGATAATAAAGTTTAATAAAACGTAAATTATTTAAAACATTTTAAATTTGTTGTTTTGTTTTTTTGTTTGTTTTTCCTATGCGTTTATACCAAATTATTGTTTGCTGTTTTAAGTTGTTTGACATCTGAATGAAAAATACGAGGGTTGGTTGCGTGACGTTGGTTGTGTGTATCGCTGTTTTTATGTGCCAGGGTCAGAGTTTATCTCCATGTTCTCTAGGTGAGTTATGTCATAACATGTCAAGTACTCACTTGCTTTAAACTGGCTGTTGTTGAGACACAACACTGTCCAAGGCATTGTTTTCCAAGGTTTAATCATCACACTGCTGCTGGTATCATTTCTGTTTTGAATGAGGAGCGTATTTTTACATGGCTAATCTTGATTGGTTTCTTGAGGGGCAAGTGGATGTTTTTGTGAGGGCAAGGACCGCTGCTACTCCTCTTTCTAGAACCAATCAGTGGCGAGGTCAGGGGTCTCTGCTATATCAGCTCTGCGGCCGGATCCGACTCTTATTCGAAAAACAGCTACACTAAGTGCTTGGAGAGATTACAGCAGCTTGCGAATACTTTTCAAACTTTATTTAAAAGCATATCCTGCAGCCATGGCACCGATTCTTCTGAACTGTATGGGAAATGACCACAAAGACTACATCAAGTGAGTGTTTGGAAACCCTTAAATCAGTTTTTAGTTAAATGTTTCTTATAAGGCTTTATTGCCTCCAAATTATATTAGATCATATACTTAAGCCATACTTTTGATTCACTTCTGACCATTTATAACAAAATGTATTTAGGGAACAGGTCCAAGTGAAAAATCCCTATTTGGACACTATGGAAGAGGACATTCTCTACCACTTCAGCTTAAGCACAAAGACTCACAACCTTCCAGAAATGTTTGGGGATATTAAGGTTTGTGAAATAATTCCATAAAAAAATGATTATTTTCTAACAGGAGAAATAGAACTCATTTGTTTTCTCATCCGTCTTTACGTGCAATAGTTTGTGTGTGTTGGAGGAAGTGCAAATCGTATGAAGGCTTTCGCCCAGTTCATCCATCAGGAGCTAGATCTGCCAGGAAACCCGGAGGAAATCAGGGACATCTGTGAGGGAACTGATCGCTACTGCATGTACAAAGTGGGACCTGTGCTTTCTATAAGTGTAAGTGCTCCATGATTTACAGGGAGCAACATTGACTGTCTTTATAGACAACTTAAATGTTGGTGAAATAACAAAGTAGCATTTGAAACATCTGAAATAACCTCTATTGATGTACATTTTGCAGCATGGCATGGGAGTCCCCTCCATTTCCATTATGTTGCATGAGCTCATTAAACTGCTGCACCATGCCCAATGCCGCGATGTGGTCTTGTTTCGCCTGGGAACATCCGGGGGAGTCGGTAAGAACAGTTTTTTGTTTTAAAGAGAATAGAAAGTTTTACACGTGTTCAACGAATTTGTCCAAAATAAAAGTAATCCTAAAAACTTGGAGCATGTGCTCTGTGTCATCCCCAGGCCTGGCTCCAGGGACGGTGGTGATCACGGAAAAAGCAGTGGACTACTCTTTCCGCCCCCAGTTTGAACAAGTGGTTTTGGGTAAAGTCATCACCAGAAGCACAGAGCTGGACGAGGAAGTGGCTAGTGAGCTCCTGCAATACTCCTCTGAGCTTCAAAACATCCCAACTGTGATTGGAAACACCATGTGCACCCACGACTTTTATGAAGGTACTTGACAGAATCTCTCAGGGATTTTATTTGTTTAAATCACATTTGCATGAATTGTAAGGTCTCCTGCACTCATCTTGCACTGACAAATCCTGTGCTGTGTTTCTATAGGTCAAGGCCGACTTGACGGAGCTCTCTGCTCCTTCTCTCATGAAGAAAAGCTGGAGTATCTGAGGAAAGCTTACGAGGCTGGCGTGAGGAACATTGAAATGGA
Organism: Atherinomorus stipes; assembly: GCA_023101725.1. Taxonomy (NCBI): domain Eukaryota; kingdom Metazoa; phylum Chordata; class Actinopteri; order Atheriniformes; family Atherinidae; genus Atherinomorus; species Atherinomorus stipes. The sequence continues at coordinate 2,073,173 of JALJCO010010476.1, read as the reverse complement.
GTCTACTGTATTTGCTGCCATGTGCCGTGTTTGTGGCCTCAAAGGTATCATTTTTGTTAGAAAAAGTTGACTGCTTTAAGCGCAGTCACTGTGTTCTTGTGTTAATTCTACTGACATGATTTGATCAATAATCTACCCCTAACCCTAAAGCATGTAGAATCTGATCACTTGTAACCTTTTTGTTTCAGCGGCTGTGGTCTGTGTTGCGTTACTGAACCGCTTTGAAGGAGACCAGATCACCTCTCCTCATGATGTTCTGGTAGAGTACCAGCAGAGACCTCAAGTCCTGGTATCTCACTTCATTAAGAAACGCTTGGGAATTCTTGTCTAAACCCACCGCCACCCTAAAAAACTGTACATAGCTTTGACTAAAATGTGGATATGTATATACATATACTGTACTTAGCATGTTGGTATTTGAATAAGACACTTATTTAAGAGTTACGTGTTAAGAGTTTTAGATTAAATGATGAAGCTAAAATATTTCTGTTGCTTATATATATATATACGCGTGTATTTAAGAATGTATTATATCTTTTAATATTAAAGCTTAAGTATTTATGTAAAGTAATACAAACCTTTCAAATAAAGGATTCTGTATGCTGATAATGCCAAGGCGGCAGTTTATGGACAATAACCGTTGTGGCTATAACAACAAATGTGACACAGTAAACATCCCAGTGCAAGGGTCTGGGAACCATTTTACTATTTCAATGAATGGAATAAAAAAATACAAGGAATTACTTGTAATGGACCTTTGCAATTAGTGAGCTTTAGTTTTGGTCTTCCTAATTACTCTTGTCATATATCTTATGGTCAAACATGAGCTGGAGCCTTCAAAAACATTCAAGGTGTTATTGTCAAGAACATTCAGTGACCTCTGTAAAAGTCAGATAAAAGTGCAAACCTCTTTATGTAAGCAGACAAATAAAAGTGTAATGATTGTGAAGGAATGTCTGTTTTTGTTGTTTTGTTTTGGGGGGGTTTGTTATCTTTGTATCTTGGTGCAAGATCTCTAAACAACACCATTTATAGTCCACTGCAGCTGTTGTGGCAAACAGTATGAACTCTTATGAAGGATTTCTATACACAATAAAAACAGCTGATTGGAGTCAATAATCTGACTGAAAAAAAAAGCCTTGGTCAAAATTTAATCATGGATTTTGTGTCTCGCCGAGGTGATTTGGCTGGCTTGAAATTAGACAGAACTTCCCTGGCATACTGGCTTTGGTGCAAACCAGCCTCCCGCAAAGCCTGCTCAACCCGGACTCTTGGATCCGACACAATCTGGAACATAAACATATACAAAACCACAGTAAATAAATGACACATTTTCAAAGTAGATTAACTGCTAATTCTCCATGGTTTACCACAGAAGAAGATTCACATATTAGTTGTGGTTCATCACTGCCTGTGTTATATAATAACCAAACCTACCCTGTGACAAGAAAAGCAGAAAAGTCGAACAGTTGACAGTTTACTGATTGACATGATAACCTTGAGAGCTCGGCAGTGTGTGGAAACGAGGGCAGATTTTTGTTTGACTGGTCGCCCACCTCGTACATCCCCAGCCACCCCACTGCACGGGTCAGTCACAACCAAAATGAAATGAAACATAAATGGCTGAATACAGGAATCAGAAAAAGTTTTCTTGTAAGTTCAACGTATACAGAGCAGAGATAAGGAGATTGGGGCAAACGATCATGCAGCCAGTTCAATCTAAACACACAGAAGTTGAAGGTTAGATCAGGATAGATGCTATCATGTCTCACCTGTGTGTCTGTGTACGTGTTGATACTGTAAAGAGGCCTCTGGAGCTGAAATTCCCTCTCATCCAGGAGCCGATTCCTCCAAGCTTTGGTATCTGCCATCATCCTGTCTTGGTCTGCCTCTGCCACCACCTCAACCTAACATGATTAAATGGGGGGAGATAATATCAGTAGCAACACATCTATATTTTTACACACAGCCATAAGGTGGCACTAACTCCTCTAAACAGGTGAGTCCAAATCTTTCCATTTCAGTAATTGCAACTGACAGGACAAAGCTGAGTGGCTTCGAGTGTTCAGACCTACTAATGATTCACCTGCTTTCTGAGAGCTTCCAGACGATTCTGTCTCTCTTGTTCTTCTCTCTGCCGCTCAAACTCTCGCACCTCTCTCTCCTCCCTTCGCTGCTGCAACACATCTGCCCGAAACTGCACCCTAAAGGGAGCAGACGGAGAGCGTGGACATCACACCTGCACACGCTTCTCTTCCCTTGCCATGGCCACAGGGAACATTACCCATCACTCCTCACACAGCGAGCCTCCAGGCTGACGCAGGGTTTAATGGAGCTGCCAGAGAGCAGCTCCTTTCCCATCATCTCGTTTTATCACATCCTCAGCACCTGATCTCAGTCCTGCCAGAGTTCAGTGTCATAGCCCAAGTAAACACCATTATTGGCTATTCATGTGAGTCTCTCAGCATATCCGCAGAGAATAACAACGGAAGACAGGCTCGGTGCAGGTCTCCACTTGTAGAGTAACAAACTGTCATTTTCCTGACGTGATCATTTTAGAGGGCGTTGTATTCAGAAATACTTTCTTTAAACAAAAATATACTTTGGGGACTAAAGAGACATTTAGTCACCCCACAAACCACTTTTGCAGGTTGTGTTGCGTACTGTCTCCTGAGTGGGGCTGTTCATGTAGCATCACACCCGGTTACTACCCCCACCTGTGGGTGGCAGTTGTTGTCCCTTGCCTCCTAGGGCTTGTGCTCCATGGCCGCAGGGTGCTCTGGCTCGGGCCTTCCCCTGCTGTCTTCTGGATGGATGTGTGGTCGCCCCTGTGGTGGGCTGGCTGGGATTCACGCTCTGGGGTGGCTGCTCATCTCCTGGGTCTTGGCCCCCCTGCTCTGCCTCTGATCTTTGCAGAGGCATGGTCACACTTGCACAATCACACTAATCACTGATTCATTCCTGGTAATTTGCTCCATATTCAGAAACCCGGATCTTGGTACGGTCACTGTGTTGCTCTGTGGGTTTAATCACCAATAATCACAGTAATGTTCATGTTCTTTTCTTTGTGTTGACGACGTTTTTGTTGTAATTCCTGTTTTTTTCCCAGCTTTTCTGTCTTTTTATAGATGCTCCCGACAGTTATCAACTTTGCTTTGTTGCAGATGCTGTAGGATGTTTCCCTTTACAGGCGTAGCAGCTGGTTGTCTGGTTTTCCCGGTTTGATTGAACAGCTGATGCTGTTGCTCCCTCTGGTGTATCTCTCTTTTTTTTTTAGTCTTTTCATTTTCCTCTTCTCTTCTGATCATTCTTTTCTTTTCAAAACTCTGTGACAAAGGTCCTGAGTGTTGCTCTAATATATATATATATATATATTGTTGTGATTTAGCTTGGGCAACCACAATATATATATAGCGTCACTTTGTATGATATTAATATTAATATTAATATTTCTATTAATATCAATACTAATACAGCCTCGGAGCACCACCTTACTTATTTGATATGTAATGGAAGCAAGGAAAACCATTCAAGTCTTAAATCAACTCTTAGATTGATTTGATTAAGTGATCAGTCTCAGGACGCTTTCATGAGTTCTCGCTTGAAGTGACCTTTCATGATACATCAGAAAAACCACAAACAACGACTAGTTAAGATAATACGGAGTATTTATTAACTAGTCTACAAACTACATGAGATAATGTATGTACAAAATATATACAAGAAATATGTGAGCATGATGATCAACCAAAAGTTATCTTGTGAAAGAAATGTGAGATGGTATGAAAATGAAACATAAATTAATTAAGCCTCAGTTAATTAATAAATGTTCAAAGAAAAAGAAGGAAGGATTTCTTAATCCAACTAAACAAAGTTAATCTGGGTCTGGTAAACCGTAGGTCTGGATTAATTCACTATCACCAACTTCTTGTGACATCAGATCATATTTCATAGCAAATGATCAGGATTCTCCTCAGAGGTTCCGTCTGACTGAGGTGCTTCACTCACGCCCTGGTTCTGCTGGACTGTTCCTCAAATCCTTTGGAAGATTGTCGGGTGGATGGACCCCAAAAATCTTCCCGATCTCCTGGAAGTTCGTCCGGCTCTCTGTGGGCTGTCAGCTCAGTGGTGGATCTGGTTCGTCCTCTCTCTCTCATCCGTCTCCCCCAGAGACGTGCAGCTTCAGGACTGATGTCACGGGATGGTTGATAGTAAAGATGATTTGGGTTAAAGTCGTCTTCTCTGCATCACTCCTCCCTGAGTGATCTGTGGTTCTGAACTCTGCTGAGTTCAGAGCAGGTGTTGTCTCATTCTTTCCCCATTGTTCCAAGTTTCTTCAGTTCTGCTTTGTTCGTTCTTCTTCTCATCAAATCTCTCCAATTCTGATTCTCACAGTTCAGAGCTTCGCGCTCTGCCTGGCAGTGGAATGTGGCTTGCAGCTTGTCAGCCAATGGGAAGCTGACAGAGTCAGGTTTCATCCAATAGTCAGACACTTCTTGGATGATTATTTGATTATCAGTTAAGCTTAATGGTTATAAGCATCTGTGAATTCTAAGTGAGGCATGTGTACAAATGGATCAATTATTCAGACATGATGAAATAAAAAGAACACAATGCAATAGAATAAAGCAAAGATCTGAATTATATGAATAAAGGAAGACATTGAATAAACAAATCAGCTAAACAGATAAAACAGGATTAATCTTGATGCCTTAAGATTCCTGTAAAGAAAATACATGTGTTAGACATCATTTGATATGAGGAAGTCCATTTCTATCATAAAAGTGGATTTCAGCAGTTGGGTAAAGTGTCTCTTTCTTCACCTTTATGCAGCAAATCCTGGAATGCATGTGATGTGAATTTGGAGAAGAAACATGTAGTTTCAAATCACCAAAGTATGTCATGTTGCATATCAAAAGAAAAGTCTTCATCATGAGATTAACATGAGCTTACTTTCCTAACAATATAAAACAGTTCTTGGATGTTAAGAACACATAACCAAAATTGGCTATAAGGAACCAATTTATAGCAGGTCGTAAATACTGTGAAGGAGTATCTCCAAGTTTGGAGGATGGGTTCACAGTTCACCGATTGGACTGTTTGTTTTACCAAAATGCAGGTCCTCTCCTGAGTTGCTCTCAGGACCGTAAATTAGTGATTACTCAGAGAAGGTCCTTCTCTGAGCAAAATTCCTCCTTGGGACGTCTGTTTTACATCCAAATGTGGCCTTTATCCATCAGTGTGTGTTCCAAAGTATATTTGGTTAGATGTGTGTATCCTTTTGCTGAGACCTTTGGACTTGAGATCACTACAATATATATATATATATAACAAAATAACTTTTCTCAAACTGTGGCTTTAAAGAAGATACCTTACAAAGCAATGCACTTCAAAACAGAGTGAGAAAATACAGTAGCTCTATCCAAGCAGGATCAGGCACACCAGAAGAAAGCACCCCACCAAGCTTTGTCAGCTGATTTAGAAAATCAACTCATTTACAGATAGAGAAAGGAAAACAGTCAAATGAGCAAGAATACTACAGCAAGCTTGTCTATAGTGGTCTCAGAGGGCAAGCTGGTGTCTCATAGCACTTCTCTGTAGGGGAAACAAAGCCAAATACCAGGGGAGCACTGGTATTTCACAGCAGATTACAAAAAATGAAGAAAGAAAATGGTGTTCATAAAGAGATGAACAAGAACGAGACAATAGTGTGATGTATTAAACACACAGTGATAATAATGGTGAGGAAATTCAGCTCTGCAAGTGTTTTTTTTTCCTACAATGTAGTTGCACTAAACTGACTCCACAAAGACCAAAGAGAGGCCCATTACATTCTCTAGTTCCTTGAGGTTTGCTATATTTGCTTATGTTCAGCTCTCAGAAGGTTTCGCCACAGCATTTCAGTCAGGTTAAGGTCTGGACTTTGACTGATTATAACACCTTAATTCATTTCTTTTTCAGCCATTCTGTTGTAGATTTACAGCTTTACTTGAGATCCTCGTTGTTGTGTGACCAATTACAGCCAAGCTTTAGCCGCCTCACATTTGACTTTAAATATGTGCAGAAGAGATTATTGACCATTCAATGAAAAGTTTCCTGATCCTGTGGCTGCAAAACAATCCCGTATGATCACTCCTCACCAATGCTCTTGACAGATAGCACATAAGTCATTTGTGCAGGTATGTTTGGTTCCCACCAAATGTGGTTAATATTGACCAAACATCCCAAATCTGGTCTCGTCTGTCCAATTTTTCCAAAAGCTTGTTGTCAATTCAGAGGCCTTTTTTGAAGAATCCAAATGTTGCTGCGATGTTTCTTTTTTTAGACAAAAGAGCCCTTTTCTCTCTCAAACAAAAAAAAAGAGCAATATGTGAAAGATTTGGATTAGATATGAATGTTAAATTATGTATGATCTTCCACAGAAAATGAATAAAAAAGAAAAAAAAAAATCTGTCCTGATATGTTAAACCTTAGAATTAACAAAGGATGTATCTTTTTTGCCTTTGTGACACAAGAGGCAGCAAAGACAACTCAGGCCCAGTGGTCCAACACTCACCTCTGCCTATCTCGCCTCGCCTGTTCTTCCATGACGCTCCTCAGATTAGCAAGTCTCTCCTGATCCCTCTGCTCCAGCTCCTCCCTCCTCTTCTGCTGTTTTAAATAAAACTGTTTCACCTGGGGAAATTTAAAAAAGCAACAAAAAGTTAACATGAAGAGCAGCCATGCATTCTGTAAGTTAACTCTCACAAAAGCTCTCAGCATCATGTCCTATTGATTCATTGGGAGAAGGAATCAGATAAGTGGAAATAGAGAGAATAAGATGATACTTCAGTGTCTGCCAGACAATTGTGCTAAATTTTATGGAATCCAATGAGGCTTAAATGTTCTCATTAATCAGAGCGCATCTCAGGTTGCCAGTGTACTCTCCCAGCAGAAGCCTAAGGAGAGAGTTAATTAAACAGTCAGAAACACCCACTCTTTCTGCTGTTATCGCACCTGTGTGTTCAATAACTTAAATGAATAATCAAAACCCCCAAGTAACTGTAACAGCGCATGCTTTCAATTTGATGACATCCAATACTTTCTTGAGTGTGAATCATTGCTATTTGTATGCTGACAGATATTTGTTTTGGTGGCATGGTTTTGCAGCATAACTAATGAAATGCAATTTGTCATCTAGAAAGAATATTTGACAGGATTTTCCATCGATGGAGATTTCTTTTACCTTAATAAGTGTTCTTATTTTGGCCTCTAACAAAAGGTTTGTGCAGCTACTTTCTCTCGCGCTGCAGAAACACACACATGTCCTTTCATGTCTCTTTAATAAGCCACGGTGCAGCAGGAGGAAACCATCACATTCAGCGCATGGAAGTGCAGACACAGCACTTACTTTCTCTTTCTGTTGCGCCCTGATGGCGGTTTCCTTCTCCTGCTCCCTCTTTAGTCTGGCTTCTTCTTCCTCCCGTTGTCTCGCTGCGATAGCGGCCTCCAGCTTCACCACCTCCTCCTGCTGGGCCCGCCACTGCTGCAGCTGCAAACAAACATGCAAGTTCACACCAGGGATAAACAAAAAGCGAAACACTGTCAATCAGCAGCTGCTTTGAAAAAGAAATTAAAAGCCGACGTTCAGCTGCCAAAGTGGCGGCATGAATTCCAGACTGGATGTCAGAGCACCTCTGGATGCGTCAAGGCGGTGAATCACACAGGGAAGCATTGTGTTTGGGCCTTGTGGTGAGTGATATCTTTATTCATCAGCTCAGGTCAGATGGTGTAAAAAAAAAAAAAAAAAAGGAAAGAAAAAATGCATTTCAGAAACAATTCATTTAATTTTTCTTAGCTAGAAAAACAGCAAACTCATTTTCAAAAAATGTCTGCTTGACAATTAAACCTGATGAATAAGAGTCAGGCCTTTTCACACACACACAAACACCCACACATGCACAGCCCCACATTTGTTGTAAAGTGAGTGACAAGGTGGTTAAGCAGCAGCCTCTCTGTGGCATGCTGGGTATTAAAGTGTTACATTCCGACCAGGCAGACGGATTCACAGATCCATCACAGGAGAGCGTAGAAATCCCCAAAGGAGCCAAGTGCAAATTAACATGGTCACACACACATTAGCACCAGCAGTTATCATCAAGTCAATCGCATTTGCTGTCTTGCTGAAAAGAAGCCGCAGCTGTGTGTTTGAGAGGTGACTCCAGACAATCCAGCCTCTAATCAGCTTCTATTTAACGCCGCTGAAGCTGGAGATGCAGCATGACTCCTTTTGAGAAATTACAACTTTTTTTTTTTTTTTCACACTGTCCTGACTTGTGAGAATGTGTGTAGTTATGGTGACAACATGCTGCTGTGCACTTGCTTGTTCATTTGTCCTGAAGTATGTTTAAAAAAATGCAATATGTTATTGATTGCTGAAGTTGATTCAAATACTGCTTTGTGTAGTACATGACTGGTGATTGCAAAAGGGCAGAGTATTGATTCCAGTGACTAATGACTGCTGGCACTCATTCAAGCAAAACATCACATCTACAACCAATAATCGCCCATACTTATGCTTCAGTATTGAAGAGGCTTAGTGGGCATCTTTCTTCCAATATTTCTTTATTATTAGTCTTCGAAAAAGTAAAACAATTTATGAGAAAAAAAATGGGAGGCATTAGGGCTCAAGTTTCAATCTTCCATTACAGTTTGCAGCCCATATATAGGAGCATGCTGATGACATCAAATGTTACAAATGAGAAAATGTGTTAATTGTTCAAATAATTTTTTATTTAAAAAGTTGAGAAGGAATGACTAAAAAGGTGTTTTAGCATCAAATTAGTGACATGATTGCATATAAAGAGAGGTCCCAGAGAGGCCTTGTTCAGATATAAAGATTGGGAGAACTTTATAATTCTGTGAAAAACTATGAGTATAAACCAAAGGAAAAATGTCAATGAAAAGGACAAGAACAGAAAAAAACGGGAATTTGAGGGATTTCATTATCTATAACACATAATAGAATTAAAAGACTGGTCCAGAGAGATCTATTTGCATAAGTTCTAAAGCAAATATTAGATGTCCATAATCTCTGACCCTTCATGCTGCACTGCACAGAAAACAGACACAATCCTTTCGCACAAGTCACCAAATGTGCTCTCTGAGCTCAAGCTTTTACAAAATGCTCTATGATGAAGTGGAGAAAAACTGTCCAGCAGGGTCATCAAATAACATCTCAAATTATCTCTGGAAAGCTGAATACTGCGTCTTCTGGGCAAAAGATTGAATGCAGCGTCCAACTTATCATCGCTCAGTTCAAAAGCAGCTTCTGTTGTGCATGAAGGTTGATGACTGCAGATGGAAGTTATGCACCTTCTACATCTAACATATAGCAACATCTGTAAATTTACCACTGAAACCGAACAATGCATGAAGGATTTGGAGCAACACAATACAGTCTAGGCAACACCCTTTGGTTTTTTAACAGGATGGTACAAAACAATAATCTGCACATATTATTACAGCACAGCAAAGGAGTCCAAATACTATTATTTAAAATGCTACAGGCATTAATTCCAACATGATTAAGCACAATAAATAAATGAGGATTTTTAAAAAAAAAGATACATGAAAAAAAAAAGGAAATGAAAAGTTACCTGATGTACGTCATTTTTCAGAATTTGTGGAAGCAAAGGCTGTGTGCATGTAGAAGAGGCCATAAAATCATATTATAGATGTTTGTTTTTACTCTAAATCTGGGAAAAACAAGCACACATATTTAATTCATTTATCTACCTCTGGTTTGTCTCACATAATATATCTGTCTGGCTTCTAAAAGAAACCATGATAGTTTAAATAATGTGATGAGAGTGTTTGCAGAGTATATTTCAGAGCAATTCAAATATCCTTTTTTTAGTGTACTGAATTTTATGCAGCATAAATCTGATATAGCAAACACTCCAAAGTTCATTTGCAGTACAAGTTCCCATAAGATCACAGAATAATCTCTAAATCTTCATGGAAACTTCCAAGATGCACTTCATATGAAAGCATTTGTATGACTTATTGTTTAAACTGAGATGAAGAGGCATCTTAGAGAACACAAAAAGAATAAAATGGTCATTATGTACAGTCTAGTTATTTGTCACTGGAATCTCATTTTCTGTGAATTCAAATGGAAATGGGACTCCATCCTTTTTCATGGCAGCACACAAAAAAAAAGACTGTAGAGATGTCAGAATAACAAAAGATTGATAGTGTTTTTATCTGTGCACTGCAGCCTGCTCCAAGCCTTTTGTTAGCCTAGCTGTACAGTTAAATATTTTCTGTAAGCCAGCGTTGCTGCATTTACCATAACTGTCTCACTGCAGGTCATTTAATGATAAGTCTTGGGTATATAAAAGAAGAGTGAGACGGATTTCGTTTAAACTAATGCAGAACTACAATTTACCCCTGTGGTGAGTCACAGCAGGCAGCCACAGTCATACAGCACTATTCCTCCATATGCAGGGCCTCTCTGCTGAGCGTCATTAACGACACATGAGGCAAAAAAAAATCTTTTAAGAGACAAAACAAAAAAGTGTTAATTTGAGAAAAATGAGATGAGACGGTGCAATTATTGTTGCTGGCGCAGTTTGGAATTTTCTGAGGTCTGTAACAGGTACATTATGTTGCAGAGGAAAAATTATACACATATGAGCAATTAACTCCTCAGAGAGTTGTCAGCTGAAACACTGTGTTGCCCACGCGCTGTCTCAAACTACTGAGATTCTCCCACCAGAGGGACTTGATAGTCACTGACGGGGGATCTGCTTACACACTGCCTGGAGAATATCCTGATTACTGCGGGAAAGGCACACAGATAATCCGTCCATAAATTAATCTGTAACAATGTTGTTTATTTTGCAAAGTACCCCTTGGAGACCAATGTGCTCTTACAATAAAGCCTCCCGTCTCATAAAAACCATTTCCCTTTTGACTGTTGCGTCGCTTGTCCTGCTGACCCGCTCATCCCTTTCCCACCTGAACATGTTGCAACAATCTGTCATCCCTCCAGGCTTGATTCACTCATGTGGAAAACACAATCACTCATCAAAGAGGCCTGGGGGCGAGATATAAGCGGGAGGTAGAATGAAAGCAAAGACAGAATAAAAGGCTCAAATGAATAGTAACGCCAAGAACAATACCAGCTAATTACAGCAAGCAGAAAAGCGAAAAAACAAATGGCTGATGAGCTGAAAAAAGGAGTCTGTCTTGCAGTGATAAAGTAAAACAAAATGAGCAATGAAAAATCCTGTAAATTTAAACTTCTCTCAATCATCCATTTAATTTTGCTTGTCCCAGCGCATGTCTGTAGGTCTTATGCTGTATATCACAGCTGCTATGTGAGCACTGATGTCACCCGTGTTCACACAAACTAAGTAGATCATCTTCGGTACTCTAGAAGGAATCTGTGTGATGAAGCAGTCTGAAATCAATTTCCTTAGATTTCCTCACCTTCCCATCCAAGAGTGCCTGGATGGGAAGGCAGCACATGGCCTTGCTCCATAAAATGAGGTCAGAACCAGAGCAGCACCCACCAAAACTTATATTCCATATGCTCTCATCTGATCCGATGTACAGTAGGAGATGAAATGAAGGTTATTTGAGCAATTCCACCTAGAGACTGTAGCAGGTAAGTATCAAAGGAGTCCAGTAAGGTGTTGCACATCTGTATGCCAGCTAAGTACATTTCAGAGCACAGGTACAATACCTGTCAGCAATATTGCATCCAAACTCTGCTACTGTAAGCCTTGCTGTAATACAGGCTCTGCTTCATGATGGCATTGACTCAGAGTAGAATTAAGAGTGTTTCTTGGATTGCCCTGAAGCAGCTGCAGAAACCAAACTGCTGGAGACTCAGATGAAGCAGATGGAGAATCAGTCTTGCCTTGCCGTTGCGTTGCTGTGCTGCAATGATAACGGCAGAGGAGATGACTAGATGCAAACGAGCATCCATCTGAGCTTCCACATAACCTCAAATCTGTGCAGATCTACTGTACAAAGACATGCATATGGAAAAATCATGTGCACAAAAGCATCTTTCTGGTTATATTTTCTTGTTGCCTTAGTGAGTCATATGAAGCAAAACAAAAAATGTGTTTATAAATATATTTATTTAATACTATATGTTACATTGTGGGTTTAGCTAAACTACCCCAAGTCTCAAGCTCTTGCTGTTGTCAAGAATACATTGAATAGGCACCAACGGGCATGCATTATGGTTTCAATAAGTAATATATTGCATCATTTAGTTTAAAAAAAAACACACAGAAAAAATCTCTATGCAGATTTATTATGCAGCAGACAATGCAGCTGTTTGTGAAATACTTATTGTGTTACAACTTAATATAAAGCAATTATAGTCCTTGGCATAAGGTCAAGGTAAATGAGGCACGCAGCAAAAAATAAAGTGTCCACTTAAATGTAATTATAAGCTGAACAATTAAATGTACAAGACCTATAATGTATTGCATTATAATACAAATGCAAAGTTACTCAATGTGAAATAATCTTGACAGTTTGTTGGAACCTCTGGAAGCAAACGACTTCCAGGTGGTGAAGATTTAACTAGATTTTATCTTAAGGGTTTTGTCATGGTAACAAGGGCAACAGAGAAACAAAATCTTAATTGTACACTTTAAGGCACACAGAACCAGTTCTGTCTTCAAAAGCAGCTCGATTTTCGGCCAGTGTACAAGCCAAAAGTGACATCATATGTAGTTGCTTTGTATTATCAAAGCAGCACTCCTGGACTTGAGCAGGTTTTTGCACTTTGGCACCCCTAACAAACGCTAATTCAGCATCCATCTTTGATTAAGTCTCTTCTCTGACCTCTCTACAATTAGTAAAAGCCAACCTAGTGTTGACGTTTGTCTTCTCTCTTGCTCTGTCATCTTTCCTGATGACAACTGTCATCCAGTTGCAGGTATGTGGCACAATGCCGTAAAGCAAAACACAGATATCACATGGTGCTCCAGGCTCAAACACAGTTTTTAAGTGTGGTTTGTTGACCTTGGGATGCTGCAGGGCAACAACGGCTTCAGAAATGTGCATAAAGAATGTCAGCGTGCCATTAGAGCAAGTTGAGCATTTTTTAGCTTTTGGCTTTTTAACACAGAAATGCAAAGCAATCCTTCTAGATGAGACAACAGCACCATGCCATTCCAAAGTTGAATACTAAGAAAAATAAATGTTTTTTTTTTGTTGTTTTTTTTCGCATCAGTGAATTTTATCCATATAAACCAAAGTAACAGTGAATAAGAACAACTCCTTTTTCTTTGAAGATGAGGCAGCAAGCGTACTGCTAGTCGTATTTTAATCATTTATGTTAAGGTGCACTGTTGAAAAAGGCCAAGGTCAAGCAACAAAAAAATAAATCAGTCTAAAAGAATCCTTGCAGAGATATGTTTCACCAAACAAAATTCAACTTTTAAGTATGAAACAAATGTGAAAATCTCTTTGTGCAAAACAAATACATTGAGGCGCTCTCTTGTTCAGACCTGGAGAGCTCAGAAAAAAACAAACCACCACCTGTAGCCTTTCTGGTTTCTCATTTCACTGGTGAAATGTGCTGTTACAAATTCCCAATGACGTTCTAAATTATTGCTATAGACCTAATAAAAGTTTTTAATCCAGTATACTGAGCGTGGGATTGTTACGGCACTGGAAAGCAAACTGTTGCTGTTTCATAACAAGAAACGTAACAAGAGTTAAACATAGCGATGATTAATTAATGTAAAAAATAAGAACAAACTCCACCGTTCTCAAGGAAACAAACACCCAACTTTGAACCTGCAAAAACAACTCAAAAACAACTGCTATGCTGTTATTTGACCAAATGAGTCTTAGTGATGTTGGTTCACCATCAAAACGTCTTATCTTTGACGTTTGCTTCTACAAACCACCACGAAAAAAAAACTCCTCACAAGATAGGCCAATTATATTTGTACAACCCGATATCAACAGTACATGGATTTGTGATGTCAATGTGAACGAGCACCCGTCAGAGACAGCAAAATCATGTTTGAAAGACCATCCTTATTAGATTGTTTACATTCACAGCCCTTCCCAAGTGGCAGCTAAAGCAAGAGCTGTTGTCAGGCAGCCAGCCATAATATACAGCCTCATCAGCAGATATCCTGTACACAAGCAGGCAGTCAGACAGTGCAGCCTGTCTGGTCCCTTTCACATCACATTTGATACGCATCCCACCTACACTTGATCATTCAAAAGGGATGTAGGGAGCAAGCATAACAGGATATATGCTGCACACTGGGGATGACCTCATCTATCTCTACACTAATACTGTAGACTAGTGTTCTGCCTCTAAAACAATATGCAACAACTCTAGGTGTGAAGGTAGAGGAGGCACTAACTTTCTCCCTGAGTTGCAAGCAGATGTCCTGCTGGTGCCGGCGGTCTCTGTGGAGCTCCAGCTCCTCCTGGTGGGCATGCTTTGCCTCCTGCAGTGTGACCAGGGCTCTGGCCAGCAGCTCGTCCAGGTCTCGCTGAAACTGCTGGGTCACTACTCTCAGCTGCATCTGGGTGAAGCGCTGCCAGTCCCACAAACGTCCATGTTCCAACTGGAAGAATGAGGACAGAGCATTGAGCCAAGACCTTACTGAATGTGATAACGTATTGGGGTTACGCTGTGTGCACCAGATTAAAGGTCTCACCTAAAGCAAAAAGCAAAGTGTAAGTAATACATCCACTTTGGGAACTCTACTGCCTTACCCACCAAAGAAATTTTCAAAAACAATTCTGCATGATACAGTTTCTATATCAATGGCAGCAGAACCATAGGGACACCTCTGCACCAGGTCTGACTTCACTGATGTATAAAATGGTCCTTCTCTCCTGGCTGTGAAATATCCTAAAGGAAAACAGTTCCTTTCTGTGTGAAGGCTGCCCATAGCTATTCATCATTGTGTCAGCGCTCTCCGAGGCTGCACCACTTGGCTGCCTTATTGGAACAGAGGGAATGATATTCATCTATGGGCTAATAGCGGCTAACTGACAGTGTGAAGGCATTAGACGGCTGACTGGTTTTATTGAAAATGAGTAAGCTGACAGACCTGCGTCAGGATCAGTCAAGCAAATCCTGTTTATTAATGCAAAACTTCAGGACTTAAAGAAGATCCACCTTTATTCTTTATTTCTTCTTGTCCTCTCCTTCACCACCCTTGTGTGTTTTAGAGGCAAGTAAGCGTGAACACAGTAGGCGTGTGCACACATCCTCACATGTTTGCACACATCATGCAATGCCTGTTTGTGCCCATGCATATACTTTAGTTATTACACTCGTGAATGTGTGGACACATCCACTGACTCTGTCTGCTGTGCACACCTAAAGTGTCCCAGCTTAGCTGCTCCATATTCCCTCTGCAAAGTGCTTCCTCCTTGAGCACTTAGCATTGAAAAGAAGAGGAAAATAAAAATGGAAGGACAGAGAAAACAACAGTAAGGGGCATGAATTATTCCCCACATTGCCGCAGAGCTTTATGAGGGTATTACCATGAAATCCTGCCTGTATTCTGGCACTCAGCTTGTTATGAGATCATAGACAATAAAGTGCCCCTTCCAGCAGAGGGAGTTCTCCACTTAAAGCGAGCTGGAGTGCCATCTCCATCCAGAAAAAAAAAAACCTTGGAGACTGGTTCAACTGTAGGTCAGCAAAAGGAAAATGATTTTGAAAAAAATGTTTGCACTCTGCCAGTTGCAAAAATGGCACTTTGCTGAGACTCTGATGTGCACTAGCATTTCAACTGCAGGCTGTGGATGGACAGACTGTGGCGAGAAATGATTTGTTTTAAATATCTTGGGGATACGAGAGCAAACAAAGTCATTATCCCTGCAAAATGCCTGCCTCCGTTTCACCCACAAGAGAGAAAAAAAGAAAATCTGCAACAAGTTGAATAAAACTCTGAGGCTGATTAATCATCAAGGCAAGAGAAAGTGATTAAGTTTTGCTGGAATGATTGCACACAAACTAAACTTGACAGCAGACGAGCAACATGTTAGAGATCATGCAGTAAAAGCCTTCAATATTCTGAAATGAATAAATAGATAAATAAAACATTAAAAAAGTTTTCTCTAAGATGCAGACTCCATAGGAACAGAATTAAACTGTATTTTCAGAGACCCAATTAAATATCTGCACAAGTCCCACTGCTGCTGTCACAATTCATTTTCTTACTTCATTTTTGATTAGGAAGAAAACAAATTGTTAGGTGCAAGGTTCATCTCATCTAAGTGACCAGCCTCCCGGATGCTAATCACATCATGCTTTTCACTTGATTTAGATAAAAAACAACATTTAACAAGAAACCCCCAAAAGACTAAATATTAAGGTTTCTTTCTCTTAAACACTAACAGCAGAGCAGTATATGTGCATTTAACCAGTCTGGTTTCAGCAAGCCCATCTACACCTCACACTAATTAGCAAGGCAGCTAAAATGTGACTAATGGTTGCATTAGGTCGAGTCAGAACTACATCGGCTCGGATTTCTAGAGGGAAGAGTGTGGAGAAAGACATTTCTTTCCTCACAACTCCCCTGAGGCTGAACGATCACGGCTCTAAATGCAGCACCCAGCTGGAACTGATATGACGACAGGTCTCTGGGTGCGGGCGAGGGAGGAGATGGGGCCTGGCGGTTGTCATGGCGATGCTAGGCGGTGGCGTGAGCGAATTGTCCATAGTGGGTGACGCGGCACATCCTGCAGCGTGCTGAGCAGATCATTGTCCAGGCTTATCTGTCTGCTTGGTTCAGGGTACTGAGCTTCATTGATCAGGGAGTCAGGGAATCACACTGCAGGGCTGCCTCTGACAGGGGAACGGGGGATGCATTTATTTATTTAGTTTTTTTTTTCAGATGGGTGGGTGTGAAGGGCTAGCATCAACAAAGAGAATGTTTGACCAAGAGATTACAAACCTGTGTGTTTTTACATGCAGAACAAGCACAAAAAGTGTTTGTGGTAGTCAAATTTTCAAAAAGGGCCAACTTACTCTGAGATCAATTTTGCTTTTGAGCAAGGCACAAACCCCACAGTTATACAGAGGTCTGCAGATCAAACTGTGGTTGCGATGTGCAACTTAAAAAGAGACCACCGCCCTAAAGTTAACTTTCCTGAATTAAGCAAATTATGCTCCAAGGACAGTTTCTTTTATGAACTACTTGACACATGTCTCAGACAAGTTTAAAATCCAAAGATGCTCAGTTTATTATAATTATAAGCATCTTTAGATTAGAAAAAAGACATCATATTACATATCTCCTTTCTTTAAAGCACAGATTTATCATATAATAGAAACTGCATTCTCTATAATCTGATTAACCGCTTTATTCCAGTGTAATAAAAGACAATTCTTTCTCTTTCTGTATGCATTGGGATATTGATGTGTACGCGCAATGTTTTCAACCAAGATGTAGTGATGTGTGTACATACCTGCCTAAATAAAGTTGTTTGATCCATCTAACAAGCAGCTAAATACATTAACCTTTCCTTACTGACCAGCTCCAGTCTTGTCCTCTCAGGAAACAGTCTCAGCAGCATGTCCCTGCAGAGTTCTCTGTGGTCAGGTATGTCATGAGTGTACTGAGACACTGTGAACTGGAAGAGTTGATGGTCATCTGGGCACCAGCCACAGAACCTAAAATTAAATCCACACAAAAAACATATAATCAGAAAGAAAAATCTAATTATGAATGAAGAAAAACTTGATATTATGTTTCTCTTCCTTCATTCAACTCATCACTAACACTGGGGTGCCATAATGGTTTTTTAACAGCTACCATGTGGAGTACAAACAGGTGATGAAGCAGCTTTATTTAATCAACCTCATGGTGAGAATGACTTCTCTTAATCAACAGCCTGCTCAAGAGCGATATGGATTTAATTAATCTAATTCTGTCCAGTTAAACCAGAGTTCTGCTTTAACATGTGATTATAAAACAGACGCCTATAAATCATTACAACATTTTATTCACATGAGTCCTACTGATTGGAGAAATAAACAAGATATTTCCAATCTCAATGTGGGAGCATGTGCAATTATGAAAGAAAGCCACCGGGCTCAGGTTTACCTGTCAGTTTGTTGCAGTTGCTCCTGCAGACTCCGCAGTCTGCTCTGGTACTTCCCCGACAAGGATCGGAATGCCTGGATTAGAGAGTCTTTCAACTCTGGGTAAGGACAGTCCGCATCCAAAATCTCCGTTGGAATGTTTTCTGAGTTCATCAAACTATCTGAAGTACTAGTAAAATATTTCTGCAAAGGAGAATATGACCATTTCTGAGGTAGTCTGATCAGCAGTGCATCTTAGAGATGTTCAGTTAAAGGAGAAAGGAAGGGCATCTGGGTAATTTACAGAAAGTTCTGATGGGAAAAAGAGGTCAAATTAAACCCTGCAGCAGATATGAAAAAAATGAGCTACCCACAGATTAAGATAACTCAAAAAATGTGTGTTTTTAGAAAAGGTGACTACACTAAATAGTGTAGATGCAAATATGCAATTATGAAATTGAGACATGTAGAAACAAAGTTGCAAAGAACACCTCGAGCTCCAACATGATTTTTTCCTAATGATCTGAGAATTTACTTTTGACAAATGTGCTTCTTTCCACTTCATAAATGCATAAAATAAGCCAAACCTTTGCATTTACCAGTATATGATATAGTTTAATGAAATGCTTATTTGCTATGGTGACACAATCCAGCAATAGCTTCTCAAGCCCAAGGATATAAAAAAGAAAAAAAAAACATGCAGTTTAGGAAGAAATGGTCTACTGAAAAATAGAAAAAGCTTTGAAATATAAAGTGAAGTGAAAAACATACCTCCAAACCAAGGCCCATGATGTCCTTCTCAGTGTGCAGGTACTCTGCATGAAGCTTTGCGATTAGGTCGTCTTGCTGGTCTTTTACATAGTTTACCTGGTAGGAAAATCAGGAAAATACTTAAATGCAGCTATGTTTCTCATACAGCTTGATTTTATGCAGTCTATGGAAACCTAGGCCACAAGTTTTCGCTCTGATGGTCATGTAATTTCACTCATATCAAAATACTTTCAAGAAGACTGATGAAATTATTGCAGCTAAATGCATTTGCACACATGCTCTTTCGACCATCTAGATTTGCAAACACTTGAGTGATTTAGTGAAGGGTAAGTAATCAGTAACTGCTTGTTTTCCAAGATGGCACACACAAGCAGGACTCAGTCAGTTATACACAACCAATTCCTCAAGTACCCTTCAGTGCAGTGTAATGGCATGAACATCATCAATATGTTAAGAAAAGCAACTGACAACTTATGATCGGACTCAACTGCAACCTCCACAGCAAGTACCACAACACCTCTCCTGCATAATTGTGAGGAGAGCTGTAGGGTGGGAGCTGTGGAGACTTCATCACTGCACGGCTGCAGGCCCTGATCACACCAAATCTTTACAGCACCTTTAATACCATCCAACCTCTTCCGCTGAGTGAGAATCGCTCAGGATGGATGCCAGCACCTCTACTTTCTCCTTGGTTGCTGAATGTTAGATAGGGCTCAGTATGAGTGGCAGGGAAGCTCCTTGTCTGATTCAGTGATCAGCAACACAGGAGCACCAAGGGGGACTGTCCTGTCTCCATTTCCTTTTACCTTCTACACCTCAGATTTTCAGCCCAGCTCTGTTAGGTACCACCTGCAGATGTTCTCTGACACCTCTATGATGGTGGGGTGTATTAGAGACGTAAAGGGAGCTGGAGGACAACTTTGTTAACACGTATACCCTTCAAAATATATTTTTTTAGTAATAAGAATGAACATATTTTTTGTTTTCATCCTATAACATGTGTGATACTTTGATATTCTGTCCATCACAGAACTACTGCACCTTTTATGTTTATAAGCAGCAAGGCAAATGCACAGAGCAGGAATGGAGAAGTGGATGATTATAAGGTTTATTATATCAAAAAGTGAGAGTGGTTATAATACC
This sequence comes from Atherinomorus stipes, assembly GCA_023101725.1. Lineage (NCBI taxonomy): Eukaryota > Metazoa > Chordata > Actinopteri > Atheriniformes > Atherinidae > Atherinomorus > Atherinomorus stipes. The sequence continues at coordinate 2,053,174 of JALJCO010010476.1, read as the reverse complement.
TAAGTGAATGCTATATTTCTCACCATTTCATCTTAGGAGTAATTATTCAAACCATATATAATAACCAGAAACACTTGGCAAGTTTCACTTTCTGCAGCTAATGATTCCTTTCTGTAAAGTAGGAGTCAATTTTGTGTCCTTTTAAGCTTTTTAGTTTTCATTTAAAAGAACCAGATATGGAAACATAATTATATAGCAACCGCCTCTTAAGAAAATGAATTAAATAAAAAGAGAAATTGGAAAAAGATGTGAAAAGACTAATGAGCAGAGCCATAGCAGCTGTGTCCGTGTGTGGGCAATCAGATGGGGCCATGGGCCAAGAAAAGGAGAGAGCAAGTATGGGAAAAAGGTGAACTACACAAAGCCGGCAAAGGGTCTTGCAAATGGCTCATTCCAAATATGGTCTGTCTTTAAAGACCCTCTCTAATCTCCCCATTCATCTGGAGAGCCTGAAAAAAGCCTCTGAAAGCCAAAGGCAGAGCGGGTGGCTTAGGGACTGCAGACAGCCTACAAACAAGAGTTTCATGAATAACAATTAATTTTGTGCACAAGCTGAGTTGCTGTGTGAAAAAGGTGTTGGCATATCCTTTAGATGTGTAGGACTGACTGTATGTTACATGCATGAAGTACATACAGCATAAGTCGGATTCACTGTTGAAAACTTTCAGTGTAACGACCAGATAAAGTCTGACAAATAGCTGACAACCAAAACGTTGCCAAATGCAAATCAGTGTCCTCAAAAGTTGATTTTTCTGACAGATGCAGTAAAAATTATGCACATCAAATTTTTTCTGATGCACTGTAAAATTTCTGCCAGGTAGCTTTTGGCAAATTAAGCTCCGTTATAGCTGATCTTCAGCCAATTCCCGTGGACAGTCAGTCATATCTTTATATCACACAAATACCTGTTGTATTACTTGTTCCCAGTTTGATGGATGTTCATTGAGCTGCTGATGTTGCACTTCACCCAGCCTGGAGCACAGATCATCCTTGAGCTGATAAACAGGATCCACAGTGGATTTCCTGAATGCTTCCCTCTCCACTTCAAGGGATAGTTCTAACACCCCACAACATAATAATATGACAATTATAAACAAGAAAGACTAGAAAGTGGGGGGTATTTTTACTTTAACGCCAATGATACAGATTACCATATTCATGAAGTGAGAAGATGGCAGTGTCTGTTAAACTGTTTGGCTTGATCTGCTCCAGAAAATGATGGATGTCATCCTCAGTCTGTTCCCTGCTCCACAAGACAGGGAGAAAGATGGAAAGACACAAAGTTAATGATACTTGTTAAAAGCAAACACACTTTGGGAAAGAGATGGGGACCCCCCTCCATCTATCACACTTTTTCCAAAGGTTTGTCTCAAGCTGCGTGGAGGCAGGATTTCTTTTAGCTGTGGGGAATGCCAAACCAAAGTTTGTATTTCTCATCAACTGACCAAGAAGTTGTCAACAAACGACACAACACGACTTTTGAATCCTGAGGTAAGCTAACAAGATACTGAATATGTTTGGAGGGTTGCGTGCAGTGGCACAAATTTATGACTAGGCTCATTACTGAAACTTGCACTTGTGTACATCATTAACCTTGGGTGGCTTAGACAGTCATTACACAGTCAAACACGCTGCACCCCACAGCTAATGCTGCCCTTCTCACTTCACAAGCCATGACACTGCTGGGCCCCAACCCCACACTTCTGCCTCATAGAGGAACAGACTCCATCGCTATGTCCTCACACAGGTATAACCTCCCATTTCTCCCTGCTTTCTATCCCAATTCAATGTCACACCCATCAGAAAATCTGCTTAAATTTCTCTTCTGGTGCATTTTTTCTACTCAAGCCTAATCCCCCCCCCCCCAATCGTTTTCTCTTTACAGTCTTTTTTCATGCAGGTTCCAGTCTGGGCACAATAGGAGCTTAAGCAGAGCAGTTGCATGTGTGTAGCTGATTCAAAAAACTGCAGCAGATAACGACAGGCAGTAATAGTGGACTCTTACTCAGCCTTTTGCAGCCTGGGGCACATTCTGCTCCACACCTGTCTGTGCTGCCGTAATAAGGAGCTCTCCTTGGTTGCCTTGGATGCACAGTGAGTCTTCTGAACCTAAAAGACAAGGTTTATCGCACAGCGGGAATAAAATGTTTTCCTGGAACTGAAATATACATTGCAATACATAAATAATCATCATTGCTTTAATGCATTGATTCAATTTGTAAGGGACATGCAACAGATGGTTTTCTCTCAATTAATTATTTTTCCTTTACTTAAGAAGTCTTCTGCAGTCAATTGGTACTTTTTTGATGAGGTTGAATGGTTTGTGAGTCCAAGATAATTCAACTGAAACAACCAACAGTGGGAAATTTAAATAATAAAGTAGACACATGTTTTACATGCATGAGTTAAATGATTAGGAGGAGAGGAAGGGGGGAGGCAACACCCCTTATCTGCTGGCAGTTGTTTTGCTTTTTCATCACAGCCCTCTGTTCAATATTCAATACATAGTGCACGTTCAGTACATGTCTGTATTGAGCTATTCGATATAGATACACGCATTGTTGCACCCCTAAATCATATTATTGCATTATTATTGCACTACCGAAATCATATTTTAAGATGGATACAAGCAGTTATTGCATGTGAGATTTTGTCTTGTTTAATTATCCAAGTCACTCGCCTGTCTTTAAAACACTGATTATGTTTTTGTATCATTTTTGTATTGTTGCTGCCCTAATATATGTATATTATGGCAATGATGCACAGTCAATCAGCAATGCCAGGAGAGTACAATTTAGTCTAAATGTGATGAAGGCAATTACATGTATGCAATGACGCTAACAATACATATCTACTAAAGATGAGTTGCAAGTCCAAGAGAGTTTAGGTACTAATTTATACTACCAATAATAGTATTAAAAAAAAAAAAATTATGATAAACAGAAATCTAGAGAGCTCAGTCTGATTATTTGCGTATTTGGCAAACAATTTAAAGAGAGCAGGACCAGTTAACCTGCAACACCCCAATCTGAATTAATAAACCGAGCAATCAGAGCAGACTTGTTCTGTCATATAGAGAAAGCTGCTCATGGGACAGTTTCACAGAGATGGTGGCAGTGGCTGTTGCAGCAATATGTAGTATAGGAAACATGATGAGTTTTTGTAATGTTAAAGCAAGACAATCTCCTTGTGTAGACACCCCACTCCCCATGCACAGTTGGGCATAGGATAATAACTAAAAAATAGTAATAATATTAATAATGAAAAGCTTTTTGATCTCTCATGCTTAGGTATTCTAAAGGTTACTATACTTTTTTTCTGAATCTCTGAGGATCAGTAACTTTGCAACTCCACAGTGACAACACTCAGACAGGATTGTTGTTTCAAAGAGTTTCTTCATATCTTTTTTAATGGGAAAAAGTAACATTGTCTTCATTTGGTAGCTGTCTAATTTTATTCTAAGTAGTATTCTTTTTAAAAATCATTGGATGTTGGACTTGGACCAAACAAACTAAAACAAAACCAACCAAAACTTGAGATAACTTAGAGCCCTTTAGACTCTTCACCCTCTGGACATCCAGACTAATGTTCACTCTGGTTTGTAACTCTCTTAATGCAAAACTTCAATTCAATAATGTTGTTTCTTGAGCAGAGAAGCACACTAGAAGGTTGCTCTCTGCAGGTCTATACTCTGCAACCTCGTACTCACAACAATTAGAATAATTCTTGCACAAGTATACATAGCTACAGTCTGTAATTTCAAAGGGAGGGACTCATGCACTTACATGCACATTTAATCAGACAGGCTACCAAAACAGTGCAGAAAAACATCACTCCCAAAGTAGCATTAGCCCATCGAATCTTCACATACTGTAGCAAGCAGCATATTATAGCTGCATTTCTGCTATATGTGGATTTTAAATAAAAGCTCAAAGATCTCACATATAGAGCCTATACTGTTCCTACAAAAACAGACACAAAGACCATATAGTGTTATAAAGCGTAAACAGTATAGAACTGTGCTGCTGAGGGTTTAGCATCTTAAAATGCTGCCAGTCCTTTCCTAAAAAGCAAAAATGATCCTATACCTGAGGCTATTTGTGTTGATTTATTTACCTTCTATCACATCACCAAAGAGATACTCAAAAGCTTGCCTTTCAGCAGAGCGACTGAATGTGATCATATACTGCAGACTCTTATCTAGCTTATACAGAGTCGTGTTGGAAGGAGCCATGGGCAACTGCGGTGATGCTAAAGGGCTTTTGACACACTTCACCAATTAAAACAACACGGGTCTAACAGCTTAATTGTTTGTTCTGCTCAGAGTCATATTACTAAGAACTTCAAATAGTTTTCTTTAAAACTACAGGCAGCTAAGCAGATATTCACAGGACTGCTATTCTCTGCGGATCGACATTGCTACTCTGTTTTTATGTTGTTGGATAAACTATAAATGTTATAAAATGTCTTTTCCTTGTGAAGAGAAATCCTGTTACAGTGTGTGGTATGTACGAAAGAGGAGAAAAAGGTGTAAAAAAAAAAAGTGCACTATTTCCAACTAATGGAGACATGCTGTTTTATAGCCTCTCATCAAGCTCTGGTTTTTGTCAGTTCATGCTCTCCCGGTGGAGGATAATGAGTAATGTTGCTGCACATTTCTCCTTATCTGGTACTGAATCACCTTGTTATTAAATGTAAAAGGAATTGATTTCATACAAACTGCTGTTTTCAGAACGTGGATGATCCCTATGGCCAACATTTACCTGTTGTCCAATTAGATCCGACTGCAGGCGTTTGGCATCAATAATGGCTTGCAGTCTTTCGTAGTCGGTCGACTTGGACTTCGACTTACCATTTTTCATTCGATGTGTCAGTTTTACTGTATGGATGAAAACAAATGATATGGCTGAATAAGGATCATTGATATTCTTGAAAATCTGATGACTTTTAAGGTCTGAAATCAAGTATTTGTGCAAACTTTAGCAGAAAACAAGAGTGGTAAAGATAGAAGAATAGTACCAGTTGAGCTCTAATTAACTAAATGCAGATTTCAGAAACTGAAAAAAAAGGTAAGGTTGTAGAAAGCTAACTAACAGTGTCAGGCATTTTTTCTTTCTTTTTTTTAAAGTACTTCAGCTGTGACTCAAGGTGGCAGGTGAATAAACACAAGCAACACTTCCTCTGACAAAAACATCAAAGACATGACAGCACATGGAGAATTTAACATAAGGGCTCCGGGTCAGGCCTGCTCAACAGTTCAGCAGGCCACAATGTCACAACTCAGCAAAATCTCAGAGCCATTTTCCAGCGACTTACCTACATCTTCTGCTCTCCAGCTTGTGTTGAATGTGTGTAGAGGCATTCCACTCATCCCTACTGAGCTGTATGTGACAATGTGAGAGAATTTATCAATGCATTTATAAGTTAAAGTAAGAGTTCACAGTTCACCTACACAAAAGTGGGAAGTGGGCCAAAAAAAGAAAATAACTAATAATGAACCGGATTTTGACAAGGTCTACATGACATTGTTTAGAAAAATAGACTCTTGTGACTTTTTACGTTATGGAGGACACAGATGGCACACCCAGTATGAGATTTGCTGCTGGCAGGTCTCCATATCTTTGTTTTGAATTAATCTTGGAAAATTTCTGACCACATGGGATTTGTGTTCAGTTGAGCTATATGTAGTGTCTGAAGGGCTGGTATATTTAGAACTTCATCTAAAGTATATGTAACAGGAATCTGTCTCTAGGTCCATTAACTACATTATTACTAATTATGGCTCATGTTGCCAACACACATATTCAAAATGCTTACTTATTCTGACAAAAACTTTATTAGTTTCCCGATAGTCAACACAAAATGTCAAGACTTGTGAATATTCAAGACAAAAGCAGGATAAGGTTAAACACAAACCCTTTATATATTGATGTCCTTTAGATTTGTGAGAAACCTTACTTTTGCTCTCAAGTTAAGCTATATTACAAGCATATTTGTCTTGCTTAGTCATGCAGCATATTTTAAAATCCATGAATTTACAAATACTTTTTTAACACAGATGTGAGCCCGCTCCAGTAACTTTGCATAATCATTAGTTATTTCATTTGCATAAAAACAGGTGGAAACTAACAGAAATGTCATATTTAAATTATAATTCCCTCATTTGAGTTTAATGTGGTGCTCCTTTAGCAACATAATTTGGTTGCATCTCATTCTTTTATGATAATTTAACAACACAACCACTTACTTCAAGGTATGTCATTTCTTATATTTAAGCAACATTACGTTGATGAGGACATATTGCCATTATCATTATTCATTTTGTGCACATGCACATGGGTACATTTTGTTTTAAAGCATATAAAAAAGGAGGGAAAAGGAAAAACTCAACCCATTCGAGGCAGTTTCTTCAATTTTTAGCAAAATATATGGAAAGGTGACAAAGGGGAGCATCGTTTGGGTGAATTATGCTCTGAAATCACACAAATGGAAGGTTATAAAACGATTTTCAGGAAGTGAAATTTGTTACAAATTAGATGCAACACCGTCGACCACCATAATTTATTTGCTATTTGAAGAAAATGAACATTTACCTCCTGAGCCGCCTAGCTTACCGTGTGCTCTCTCTCAATGTATAGGTTGACAAAATTGGTCACCACGGTAACTGTCATCTCTTCTGCCATTGGTTAATTCAACCACAGGAACCTCCTCTGCACCGCCCCATCCGTGACTTCAAACCAATCAAGAGTGCACACTGCTTTCCCACATTCCCACTGACGTCATGCACGCTCGCCTTGCCTGGGACTGCTGCGAGAAGCAGCGAAGGGGTCGTCTTCTTCCCTCGACTATGGGCATGAGTTTCGTTCTTCCACATGTATGGGAGTAAGCGACTGGACTTTACAGATGAAGTTACATGTTCTCATGTAGTTCCGAGCCGCAGCTCAGCCAGCGCAATAACAGTCCTCCCAAGGTATGTGAGTGCTTTTTCTTTTTCGTCGCTTCAGCAACTGCAGAAAATTTCGGGGGAAAATGAAGGGAAAAAAGGAGAGCATCTGTGCGCGAGGCAGGAGGGTACGGACTGCTGTGTGAACTCAGAAAGTCTTGAATTCACTGTGAAAAGAAAGTGGTAGCTTTTCCGTGCGTGTGCGACACAAGACAAGCTCCTTTAGGCTTCTTCACAGCGGGGAAGAATCTAATTCTACGCTAATCTTCTTCTTGTGACCGATTCATCGCAGACAACGCACACCTTTGAGGGACACTCACGCGCTGTTTTTGATGTCGTGCCTAACGGCTGCAATGAAAAACTTAGCTGGATAGCATGAAGCCACAGAAACTGTTTCGGCATAGTTGCCTTAAAAACTCACTCAACTCTTATAATGCCCTTGAAAACGTGCCGCTAAGTGGTGAAGGAAAAGGCAGGTGAGCTTACAGTGAGGGAATCTCTGGAATGCGAGGTCGCCTAGGGGCGGAGATCTGACTGCCCCCACAAGATGGGCTTACCTTTTACTCCCACGTTCACTCGCTACGTTCAAACTACGCCATATTTAATTACCCTAATCTGCATTTTAACCAGGGGCGTTTCTGTTAACGGGGATTCAACGGTCCCACTGCTTGCACTGTGCAAGTCAAACCTGATTTTTAGGACAAGATGGACTCATTCTCTGTTGCCACAGTGACTCTTCAGAAAAAAATGTGATTGGTTGACCTAATGCGTTTAAGAGAAAGATTTTCTGAGCATACTGGACTAATTGTTTCAAATCCATTGCTACTCAGTTAAGGTGGCACGCGTGAGCTGTCACGATCATGACATTTTTGTCATACAATATATCTGCTGTTAAATGATTCCATTGTCTCTTTCTCTTTGTGTTTTCCACCACTTTTGAAATAAGTTATAAGCTGTTTATTATACAGGTACAATCAATGAAGAACCAGCGATTAATGACAACTATAAAATTTTGTTTTTCTTTAGAGGTTTTATCTGGGAGAAAGCATGCACAATTTGAGTAATATATGAATAGCAACACAAATATGCAAAGCCTGTCACTATGCCCTTTTTTTAATAGCCTAATTATTGTTATTCATGACCACAGTCATGTAAACAGATGCTTATCTAAATCTCCTGCATGTACCCTTAAACCATAACAGAAGAAGGAAGCACCGTGATATTGTGCTGGTCCCATTTAAAATTGGAGGGGTTGGGGGGCTCAAGAAAATATAAAATTTGGATCGTTTGATTCCAACTGTTCTTGTAGAGCTGAACAAAGATGATTGTACAATGTAAAAATTACACTTAGCAAAATTGCAATATGCCAATTATTTATTGTTGCTGTGCAGACCTAGCTACATAAATGCCCATTATCTTGTACAGTATTGATTTAGAATAATGCATAATTGAATGATATCCATTAGAGTTAACCGCCAATCACTGTAACAAGTGTGTCATTCATGCATCATAAAAGCCATTGCTGAATCAGCTTATTTTCTAACTTGTTTAAATTGTCACTGAATGCCCATGTGAGAAATGTAATCCTAAATACCTTACTCCCTAAGGGCAATGGGGTATTTGCTGCTTTAATAACCCCGTGTCATGTCTCTATTTTGCTAATATAAAACTGTCAAAACTAAAAGGCTGAAGGAGTATCAATCAACTTTATCATGATCAACATTAACTGAAGGTTAAGTTTTATGACGGTTTACAAATAATCTCTCATTGCTTTTATTTGAGCCCACTGCACTAACTTTACATGATCATTCGAGTTGTTTCATTTGCATAAAAATAGTTTGAAACTAACAGAAATGTCAATCCATTTTTCCATTACTATTCCCACATCATTTTTTCATTTTGTGGTTCAGCTGGTGCTCTTTCCATCACACAATCTTTTCTGCACCCGTTGCTTTTACCGACCACTTATTTCAAGGCACCTCACTTCTTATATTTCACCAACTGAATTTTGATGAGCATTTATTGCCGTTATTATTATTCATTTAGTAAAACAGCCAGACACCACAGCACCGCCACAGGCATATTTGTGTTTTTTAAGGTAAATATAAAAAGGAGAACTCAACATCTTGGTGACAGTTTCTTGGGTTTTCAGCTAAAAGATAGTGGTCAAAGGCCACCCACAACACCACTAATCCACAAATTTTAAAAGAAAATGTCCACAGTGACAGATCCACTACCCTGGTGGAATAGTTGAATTTGGAAAGGCAGCACAGACGGCTTTAAGATTTGTGTCATATCAGCCGTGTGCAAATTTTATTTGCAGTTTGAAAAGCAAAGAAAAATAGGATTTTTATTATTTTCCAGACCCTTTTTTCAGGAGGTTTGTTTGTCCTATGAAATTAGGACAATCTTTTATGCTGTAGTAGCTCCTTCAATGAAAAGAAAAAGACAAACAAATTAACTGCTCAGTTATTGCATCATAAAAAGGAGCAGTGCTCAGTTTTGTCCTGTTGCTGTGTAGGAGAGGACAGGTTATACACGTCCATAGCTGCTGTGACCACTGTACAACTTAATGTTACTAAAGCTAATTAACGCTGAAAGTTTATATGGTATGCAAACTCTTACACTCCCTCCTTCTAACACACACACTTGTACATGCACAGACGTTCAGTGAGTGACTCTCCTCGTGATTCACATTACTGCACCACACATCCACAGCCACACAGCTGACAACTATTGAGGCCGGTTTTGTGGAGAGTTGAATCAACAGCAGGATTTTGGTTTGAGAAGTCAACCCCCAACCCTTTCTTCCACTTTTTTTTAAAGGAGTTTTTGCCTGTAGATTTTAGCAGGTCACAGAGTGGGATATGTGTTTCCAAAACTTTGTAAACTTTTTAACTCATTGTTTGCCAGCCATTGTTATAGCAGAGAACCCCATACTGCCAGTGTTTTGGAGCATTTTGGCTCTTCTTTCATAGCCCACAGAATATTGAGTTGTAGGATTACAGAAAAATGGAAACTACCTAAAGAAATTGTAGACTCTTTTCTTTCGTTAGAAGAAAAAGATTGTTTTTAGCTTGTTCCAATCTTTAGTAATCTGGAGTAGAACATTGGGTTGTTGCAGCAAAAAAGCCAACTTTTGACCAAAAAACTGAGAAAACTAGCTATTTGTGCAGCAATTAACATTTGACCAAAAAAAGTCTAGCCATCTATCCCTCCATTTATCCTTTCCTTACTTCATCCATTTATCCCTCCATTTATCCTTTCCTTACTTCATCCATCCATCCATCCATCCATCCATCCATCCATCCATCCATCCATCCATCCATCCATCCATCCCAATGAGTCTTGGTCAGGTTTACTTTCTGATCCAGATTCAACTATGAGTTGGGCTGCTTGTTTGCTCAGATGAAAGTACCCACTGATACAAGGCACCCTGGTGCCTTGTATCATCACGGCTCCACCCAGTTTCATTTTTAAAGACTGCTGGCGCACATTGCAACCGAAGTTGTCCATTTATCATGTCTTTCATCGATTGTGACACTCTCCATCACCGAACTCCTGCAACATATACTTTGCTCTAATGTGAGCTGCCTAAATTGCTTTGTATTTGATCACTTTGTTACCATATTCTCCATATCTATCACAAAATCCTTGACTTATAATTGCACTAAATAACATGATGAAAGTTTGTTCTTTACGAACCCCCACCCACCCACCCACCAATGTAAAACTAGCAAAAGACGTCTTTTGATATCTTTGGCAGTGAATGAGTCAAAGTAGGGATGCACAATGATTATCGGGTCAATAATTATCTGGCTGATAACAGGAAATTATAACGTCACTCCGATAAGTCCGATCTTATGACAACTTAACCCGATAACTTACACCCCATACCGTTGGAAGTTTGAAGATCAGACATGCAGACGTTGAAGTTTTAACTTTTAAGCTTTCCTCGCTGAGATATTACTATTGGGGAAAGAAAGCTGCTGCTTCACAGTGGAGGCCCCAAGCTGCTTCCAAACCACTTTCTTACTTTACCCCTTACAGTTGGAATTTTTGATTTGGTATATAATTACATATGTATGTGTGTTATCGGTATCGGCCTCTAGGAGCCGAAATTTATTGATATCAGTTTTAAAAAATGGTTATCGTTTGTCCCTAAGTTAAAGTATAAGAACAACCTTGTGTTGAAGTAGACAGACACTAAACAATACCAAAGGTCGTTTTTGTGTTGTTTGACCCAGACTTCATGGTGAGTTCTTTTTAATAGATACTGACAACAGCTGAATAGTTTTGCACTCTTTGGCAGGCCTCTCCTCTGTGTGCTTTTTCACCCCCTAATTCTGGCCCAACATCAAGGCGTAATCCCTTACCCCCGCATTGCGTGTCAGATCTGCTTTTTCTTCTGTGATCTAAAAAGTAACACCCCCCCCCCCATCCATTCCCTTCCAATATTAAGAATGGAAAAGTATTTTCACTATCTGCCACAGAACTTGTATGCATGGAAACAAAACTGTTATTTTCCTTTCTATCGCCCCTTTAATGTACCGTATTTAAAATTAGTGCTGACGTATCAAAATCTTTCCTCCAGAAAGAATAAACTTGGTCTGCATTTGTTGTGTAAAGCTTAAAATTTAAGTTTTTATTGAATAACAGTCAGTAGTTTGTGTCCTGTTTCCACCTGCATCAGCCTTTTCTTTTTTTATCACTGTGATTATAAAACTTTATCAATCTGTAGACAGAGACAACAAATACTTTTCACACTGAAAACAGAAGTTTGATTGATTGTGTTGGGGAAATGTGAAAACACAATTATTGGGTAGTTTGCATACTGATAATTCCCCCCCCCCGCATCCACTCCCGCTCCCTTTCCCCCCCCTCTTTCCTTCCCTCTTCTTTTTTTATTTTTTTTTTTTTTTTTTTTTTTTTTTTTTTTTTTTTTTTTTTATTTATATTTTTTCATATGTTTGATGCATATCCATTCTCTGTATCTTCATATACTGAGAGACGGGGATTTTTTTTCTTTTTTCTTTTCACATCTCACCAAATTTTTTCCCACAACCCAACACCACCTCAACATAGAGAAAATAAAAAAAAAAATTTTTACTTCTTTTTTTATATGAAGGAACTTTTTTTTTTTTGGAGCATTTTTTTTTTTTTTTTGAAAAAAAAAATATTATTCCTCCTCTCTTTTTTTTTTTTTTTTCCCTCTCCCTATACATATTTTTTTTTTTTTTTTTTATGGTTACTTAATACACTCTGTTGTGTTGTAGTTGTGGTGTGTTATCGTCTATATCACCACCCCCCTCTCCTCACTCCGCCCCCACTTCTTCTCTCCCCCCCCTCTTTTTTTTTTTTTTTTTTTATTATATTATTTTTTCTCAAAAAAACAACACCCGCACCCCTTTTTGTGCAAAAAACTGAAAGGAGCAACCAGCGCCATTCACATATATTTACACACTTTTTTTTTCCCCCTCATTATTACTTCTCATTATTTTTTTTTTTTTTTTTTTTTTTTTTTTTTTTTTTTTTTTTTTTTCTCTTCTTTTTCTCTCTTTTTTTTCTCTCCTTTTTTTTTTTTTTTCTGCTCTCTTTTCCCTTTATATATCTTACCTCCCCCCTCCCAATGTTTTTTTTTTGTTTGATTGGAGGGGGCGTGGCTTAGCCATAGGTCAATTAGTTCAGAAGTGTGACTGACATTCAGAAGTTATGCATTCATCCTTTGTTTTTGCCGCTGAAGTTTTCTCAGCTACTGTGTTGTGAATCCTGCATAATGAATCATAATACAGGAGGAGTAGCAGCCAACTAAGTGAACGCTTTTCATCATTTGGTATAAATCCTTCTGCCATCAAATCAGCCCAACATCATTTATTTCCATTCCACTTTATGGTTTGGTCTGAAGAGAGCTCGTCTTTCCCTTCCCTCCTGTCTCCCTCAGCAGAAACCACATGTAGTAAAACGGGGGATTTCCAGAGTGAAGTTATTTTACCCATCTTATATCCTCCAGAAATTTTCATTCTTAAACTCTTAAACTATTTTCGATATGATTCAGCGTGGTGATAGTATGCAAACATATTTTAGCCCCTGTGCTGAGAATACAGTACTCTCAATATGTGGGAAAGTAAAAGCTAATTAAATCAAACAAATTAAGAAGACCATTGATTCATGCACATGGTGCATTCTGTCTTGCTTTGACATGTGTGGATAAGCCTTGACATGCGCTGCTGCTGGCCAATTGTTGATCTAACTGGATATGTAGATAGAAAGAGTCCCAGATTTCATGCCCTGGTTGGATCCCAGACAGCTAAAGATAATACAGAACACAAAGCATGTCAGCACTTTTAGAGATTAGAAGCACAATAGAATTTTGTCCAGTAAAACAGCCCTCCATTGGCCTGACATGCTGAGTCTGAGAGATGGCCTCTCCTCTGTGTCAATGTGGGCAGCAGAGGTAGAGAGAAAGAGCTTCACCACTGTCGCTTGCTTCATACAGCCTTCGTGCTGGAGTCTCTCAGCAAGCTCATTGCTAAAACATTCCTATCTTTCTAAGCCTATCTGACTTCAGTTACTTCACGCAATACCTTGTTGAATTTTTCAAAGTACTACCCACATGATCACCCAAAGTAAACGCTCTCTCTTTTCTCGTGGTAAAAAGAGGAGTGGTGTAAGTCCATCCCAGTGAAGTGCTTGTCATAACAAATAGGCAACTCTGAGAAACACTACTGTTAGCACCGTAGTCATGAAAACATGTCAGGACCCAGAGTTATGGATAATGCAGAAGAGTAGATTTTTCAGCTTAATGCCAAATTGCTGTAAATAATTCAACATATGTACTTGAGCTCGTGTTAAAGCACATGCACTATTAGTTTCTGCAGCAGCATGCAGGGAACATTGTCATTTAGATGGTTAAGATGGTTTAAAACTAGCATACGTTGAGGAAAACATTTATTTTCAAACAGGAAATCTGCAAGCCCTCTCCGTATTAACTATAACTGACAGACATTTGGCATTTTCAGTTAGAGAAATAACTTAAACAATTAGTTGAGTTCCACTTTTAATTAATTAAATCTTAGTTGCTCAATTAAATTGACTTGTCCTTTCAGCATAGCTACAAACATAAACTACTTCTCTTGGTTTAGTCCTTTTGTAGGATCAGGTGTCATTCCAAACTGCTACTTTAGTGCACTGGCTTGCTGTATTTAGTTGGGTGGTGATGGTGTCTCCCCAGTGTCCTTAAAGTTGTGCCTTAAGGTTGTGCTAGTTACCCAGACTACAACGGAAAATTGAACATTCTGCAGGATTTGACTGCCTCACCAGTTTGCATAAAAGATTCATTTCTTAAATGTCAAGGCATTTAGAAGACTGCAACAAAGTCAAATTACCTCTAAAAAATGGAGTTGTTGACACTGGAAATGAACAAATGAATACAGTTCAAGCACATGACATTTAAAATGACATTTTATAGATTGCTAAGCTTTGCATTTGGCTCAAGAGTTGAGAGGCAGATGTGGGCTGTATTGTATCAAAACTTCTGGTGTATCTTTTTTTCTCTGTGGGAGTAACCTGATACAGAGGCTGCATCAAGGTTGGGAAATCTGTTGCCTTAAGGCAATAGTTTTGGGGTTTTTTTTATGTGGAAGAAGCCTTATTTAGATCTGCTCCAAGTAGCAAAGAATAATGATAAAAATGTGATTTTTCCTGTTTAATGTTTCAAATATCAAGTTTTGTTTATTCTTTTTCAAATTTAATCTAATTAAAATTAAAGTGAGAAAGGAAATTTGAATTATGACGCAAAAGGTCCACTTGGCCAGAAGTCAAATGGGAACCCTACTGCTCCAGACCTCTTTGCTCATTTGCTGTGTGGTGAGGTTGCTCATAGGAATGTTTATGTGTTTCTAGAGAAACTATGACCAGTTTCCAAACCTGTTAGAGTGCTCATTCTCATCTCAGCAAGGACCTTTTTTCTGGGATCTAAAAGTGAACTTTCCTTTGTATGCAACAGTACCCATGAGCAATGCCAAGCCCTTTTATTTTTTGATGGACATTTCCACTTAGGTGCTCATCCATTGTTTTAAAATTTTGTGTTGTTGCCCAAATAATGTTCACACTTTACAGACTCTAAAGTTATAAACTGTAGACTTTTTCATACACATTATTAAAAACATTAAACTTATTTCTTTTGCATGTAAATGTGCCCCCTTTATACACAGTTTATTGTATACATATTGCCCAGCCCTAGTTTAAAGTCTCTGATAGCTTATCCACATTGTGGTATCTAGGAAAAGCCACATGTTCCCTTCAGTATTCCATTAGATTGCAGCTGGTGATATTAGTCTTCTTTGTTGAGCTCTGGAAGCCTCAGATGATTCTGTTAGAATGATAAATTCTGAACATTTTGTCACCCAGGAAAATAAACATTTACAATTCATTTGTTAAAATACCACCTGGTGCTGATTGATTTTACCGACATTTATTTAGTTAATAGGGAGTTAATTCATTCCGGCTCTGAGTCATTCTTCCATGCATGTTGATGTCCCAGCTGGATGGTTAATGCTGTTTTACTTCTCATCTTACTTAATTATTAGTTAGTTATTTAGTTTGCAGAGTATATAAATGTTATCATGCATTTGAATGGAAAGTGTTGTTCATTTCCATTAAGTTTGAATACAGGTGATGTTTTTGTCAAAAGAAAATCTTCCTTTTCCTTTCACAGCACAAAATAAGCCACTGATGCAACTTTTTTTTGCTCCACTGTCCCCAAGCAAAACTGTATGTAAAAAGAGTCAGAAACATACCAGTCTCTCAAGAGATCACATAGTAAACATTAGGGCTGGGCAATAATTAGATAACGATATATATCTATTGAAAAGGCGTGCCTGCGAAAGATAAAAGAGAGCCTTGATAGAAGGTTTGATAGAAAATTAAAGTCTCCCTTCATTTTTCATTCCAGCCTGTCATGTAGCTTAATGCTACAGTCATTACTCCCTCCTAACCAATCGCAAACGCAGACCCAGGCACACTCTGTCTCCGAGTCCCGTCCCCTCTCAAACCACAACACAAGTACGTGAAGAAGCGCGCGCCACCACATGGACAGAGCAAAGCCACTGATATGACAGAGGAGGAAATCGTCCCAGTCTCCTTCACTGACTGGCGGCCCGCTGCAGCTGTTTTATCATCACCACCTTCAGGATGCCAAGGATTAAATGATTTAACACAAAAACATCAACATTTCTGTACTAATGCTGCAGCAGCAGGTGATGATGTCACCTGCTGCTACATGTGGACAGCAGGGGGGGCAAAGGCAGCGCAGCATTGGTGTGCAGTTAGAGGGAGGAAAGGTAACGGCTGATAAATTAGCTTTGATTTTACAAGTTGAATAGACATTCCAATGAATATATTGATCACTGTTCTGATCACACTGTGGCTTTCAGGGAAGCCTTTCTTTGAGGTCTGTGGCAACTTCGTGAGTCACGCACATGCGCATATAGTATTAATGCACGATACAATCAGAAAGATTACACATGAACTACTCATGCCATTAAATAAAAAATCTGAATTCGGCATTATCTCACAGAGGGAAGCTGGTTTCCTGCATGTAGATGCTACAGTGGTTAGTTAGAGCCACCAAAACCTACTTTATCCTTATTTATAAAGTTTCTGATTATTTTATACCTTTAAGTTTCAAGTATATCATTTTATCTATTGTTATGACATTGAAAAAATGTCCATTTTGTTTCTGTTCTCCTGTTAAACTGGAACGCTTTAAGATTTAAGTTTATTCAGAGTTGTTTGTGTACCCATTTTATCTGACACAGCTGTGTAATGTTACATGTCATGTTCAGCTTTGACAGAAAATAAATATTTGAATAAAATTAATCCTCTGATATCTTTAAATATCATTTAAGAGTAACAGGGAACATTTAAGATTGTCAAAATAAAGATTTATTGTATATTGTGATATTTATCAATATTGTACAATATGGAAAAAATTATTGTGATAGAACTTTTTCCCATATCGCCCAGCTCTAGTAAACATGTAGTTGCTTTGAGGGAACTGGGACGGGGATCATGTATCCAGCTTGTGTAGTGAAATAAACCAATTTGTCCCTTTCTTTGAAAAGTGTAAATCTGAAACTTTTGAGGTCAGACCTTTTACTTTGGAAGTTTCAAAGATCCATCTGCTTGATAAAAATTGCAGACTAAAAGCATGAATATCTGCTGAGAAATCTTTAATTAGATCTTACATGCCCTCCAAATAACCTCACAAGTGTAGCATTAATCAGCAAATGCATGACTAAAATTGCGAGTTCTAGTTTGGTGCATTTGTTACCAAGCATCAGAGGCATGCAGTACCAAATCAAATGGAATAAATGGGTTTTTAAAAGTATCATCCAACATGAGCATATCTTGTCAATTACTGATTACTATATATAAAAAATGTAGCCACTGTGGGACTTGCCATCAACTGTGCATTTAAATGCCACTATCAGTTTTTTTATTTGTTTCAGGGGAACTTGCTGCACTCCAAGTTTCCATCCTGAAAGTAATTTTTTTGTGTAGTTATCACCAGCTGTACTGTACATCAGCTAGCTGTTCCATAACCCTTGCTTGACCACGCTGAATCACTAGGCATCGAGTATTTGATTCTCTATGAGAATTAGTCAAAATCCTTAGGTCCCCACTTATCTGTTCATTTATTTTACAGTAGGTGATGTATAAATCAGTCAACATCAGTCTAAATGTACTATTTTTGGCCAAATATCCCAGCAGCAGTATTTTTTGTTAACAGTTATTCTTTTGCCAAATGTTAAGTACCCAGTGAAACAAAACTAAAGTAGCATTTTAAGCTAACAGGATGTTGTCATTGCAAGTTGAATTACACTTTTAAACAACATGAATTTATGTTTGTTGTTTTGTTCAGAAGTTCACCAGAGTTCAGAAGTCCATGTCCTTGCACGAGGGAATTATTCTCTCATTCTCAATAATTTATTGTTGTCTTGCATAGCTTGCATAGTACACCTCACTGCTCTTTACTAAGACTTCAAGACAAGAGAGAAGCTAGCAAAGCAAAGCTTTGCAAAAATAGATCCTCCATTCCTTATATTTACCCACCTATTCTATTTCTGGGTAATATGGGGGACTGGAGACAGTCACAGTTCTTATTGGGCAAGAGGGATACCCCCTAGACAGGTTGCATGGAGAGACGGATAGCCATGCACACTTGGATCTATGGGCAGTAGACAATCACCAAATTAATCTAACGTATGTTTTTGAAAAATGTAAGGGACCTGCTGTGTCCACACAGCAGTAAGGAGAATAGGCCTACTATGCATTTTATTACTCCATTCAGAAAGGTTCCCACAAAGCAGAAACATCATTCAGGGCTCCAGACTGCGACAATTTTAGTTGCATAAGCGACCCAAAATTTGCTCAGTGCGCCTAACTTTTTTTCTTTGTTGCACCGATGCACCTAACATTGCAGGTGCAGGTGAACGATTTTCTCCACATGTTCTTTTCTGTATTTATTTCCCTCCAAACGTAGCTCAGAGAATAATGCCAATAAAAGCCCACAGAAAGGGCGGGTCTTCATCTCTTAACTGGTTCTGATCCACCCTCAACACGTGAATGCCGTGATGCGCTTTAGTTTGAAATAAAGACCAGCGGGTCCACGTTAAACTGGTGAAGAACGACACCTACGAGACCCGCGGAAACAATCAACTGTAGAACGTGGAATATGGTGCGTTCTGCTCATATGTGGTTGTCATCAACCATCTTCATGATGGTTGATGACAACTTAAGAGTTTTGTCTGAGCGACATGAAGCAGAAAGTCGGATGAGCGTCGAAGTGCTGTAACGCTCCAGCTTCCGTCTGTGGGACATCAGCTTTCCTCCAAAGTCCTGCTGCAGGTCCAGTTTTAGACTACTGACCCGCACCCATCTGAATCTGTTACCAGTAGTATATCAGTCGTTTATGGTACTTTTTGATACCAATACTGATACCGACACTTTTGATCCCAAGGGCAATATTAGATAGGCTATAGGTAAAACATGAGAAACAATAATAAATTTTATTGATGAAGAAATTAAACAAACAAAAAAGAAATTATAAACTTATTTTAGTTATCAAATAACTTAAGCACAGGTTAAGATCATTTAAATGTTTTCAGTGGAAAATGTTCAATTATAAAATGTAATAGTAGTATCATAAATTGACCAAAACATAATGTGCAATGACCTGCATTAAAGTACTGAAAGATACCAAAACATCATCATCATCACTAACAGTAGCAACATCATCATGACATCTGATAGGCTACCACCATCATGTGATACAGAAGCTAGGATCTGGCTGCTTTCACATCATTTCATTTCTAAAACTCTCAGATGTGGAAACAAATTCATAGTTTGCATCTTTCTTTTTCCTTTTTTCTTGCAATACATAATGAGTGTGATCTTCCCTTTCTTAAATGCATAACCTCTGTGTCACTAAACAGACTTTACAGTTAGGGCTGGGCGATATACCGGTATGATATCACGATATGATATTTACATGAAAGAGATATGATATTTAAATATACTGTTATATCGCGGTATTAGTTGTGCAAATACTTTTGTTTTATTTTTCGCAATGACCTGGCTACACCTTGCCTGACAAAAAAATGTGTCACCTGATTATTTAAACTATCTGTGTGGAAGATAGTTTCTACAAGACAACCCAAGACTTCTACAAAGAAATCATAAAGGGCCAGTCAACTATCTTGAATTATTTCAATTTAACATACATTTCTAACCAGTGTTTTGTCAATTTTATGACTGAAGTGGAGCTATAAGCTAAACATGTTTCAATACTAAAAAGCAAGTGTTTCATATAAAATGAAACTTCTACGCAAATTAGGGTAAAAATACCAGTATTGTATATCGTGATCTAAAAAAAATATATCATGATATGATATCCGATCCATATCACCCAGCCCTATTTACAGTCAGTAAGTTCCCATTTTCTGCTATATGTCTGTTCTCATGTATAACAAAGAACTTCACAAAAAGATATAAGTAGTTTCGTGTTGTGGTATATAATAATTGGAATTAAGTTTTCAATAATATAATTTTTCCCCCACATAGATTTTTATTGCACTCAGTAATTTTAATAGGAGAGTTAAAAGGAAGATTTTCCATCACTTCTAAGCTACCAATGGCAATGTACAGTTAGTCCTCCCTTAAAGATTGCCACGAGCCAAACCTAGTTATGTGGAATATATCAATTATTTAGAGGGCAATATCTATAAATTGTCTCATTTTATTTCCATATTTTATATAATAGTCTACAAATTATAAAGCATCATTGTCAGTTTGTTGTTAATTACTGTTTTCCGCTCGTGCTGGCTGAACAGCTACATTGATTTATTTGTGTTTTAGCCACACCACAGGTGTTCTCTGTTGTTTCATATGAAATAGAACAGGCAGTGGACTGTAAGAAAGTCAGGGAGCTTGTCTGTTTTTAAACGGTTGTATTCAGAGAGGACTAATGTCTACATTTTTACTCTTTTCAGATTTTGTTTTCATGTTAGGATGTTGTTGATTCCACCCAATAATTGTAGTCACTAAAATGAACTAAATCAGCATTTCAAGCTGTGTCCCTGAGAGCATACAAAGGCACATTGGCATGAATAGAACTCCCTCTTCCCTTGTCTGCCAATTAATCTCAAGAAACACACAAAATTCTTATTTATATGAAGAAGTTAGATGTTATAACTCTCTGAATCATTATTCTACTAAGAATAGATTTTTTTTCTTGCTAAACTCAGCTTTAACATCAAGTCGGCCTTGTTTACATTATTAAAGCCTGTCAGTAGCTCGACATTTGTTACTGCTCATTTTTCTTTTCAGTGCATGCTTTTTCATATAGTCTTGGTATTCCTGTTCGACACAACGTTAAATCTTTGCATGATCATTAAATTTGACAACCATCTGGTATCATATGGTCATCAAATCAGTTCCTCTCAGCAGGAAATTTTTTAATACAGAGAGAAATAAAACATGCACAACATTTTTACTGATGTGCTTAATGAGATCAAATTATGAGCATCCCAAACTATGATCACATCTAAGTAAAATCAGTCTTATGTACATCTGTTCCACAAAGAATGAATTTCTTTTACTGACTTCTCTGAAAGATGTCAGTGAAACAACATATTGCTATACAACCTTTGTGGGCAACATATTGCTGTAGATGCCATCTTTACATTGTAATTGTATGCTGAAAAGCATTAGGGTGTTAAATGTATTTGTCTAACAATGTGTGACAGGATGAAGCATGTCTGTCTAGCACAAGCTCTGATTCTATTTAGGGGATTTGCATGCAATCAGAATAATTTATGTCCCATTCTGTCACAACATATTACTGGGGATGACACGTTGGAAACAGATGATGAGACTTCAGTTAAGCCTCTCTGCTCCCAATTAGTTGGGAAATTGTTGTGAGGAAATGATTTTGAAGGTGAATGATCCCTTTGAATTTGTTCACAGGAAGATGGAGTTGGGCTTTTGCTGCTGCAAAGTCAAACAGGGATTTTTCAGTTGTGCAGTCATCTTTCCAATGTCCTCTTTGAGTAAACTTATCTTGCTAAATGAAGTGTGGCTCAGGACAGTTTAGTGTTTGTGCTTTTATGTATTGTACATATTGTAAGATGACTGTGTTTCCTGCCTTTAATCAGGGATATGCCCTGCCCTGTGGACACATGCTTGCTTAGACCTCAGGTTATTGCAACATTTGCGGGGGTGAGGTTCAATATGTGAAACAGGCATGGGCGCAGCTTCTGAAGGATTTCCTTTGCCTGCCTTCTTTGTTGAAAAGGTGAAGTAGATGCTGTCGGACTGTTGTTGCCACTTCACAAAGCCTCATACGTCTCACCCTGTTTAATCCTAAATCAACAGAATGGCAGGTATGTGTCTGTTTTAAGGAGGCTAAATCATTCTCTTTGGCTTACTCGGGGTAATCATTGATAGAGCGATTGTGTATACAAGTGGGGCTGGTTCTGCTTTGGAGAGGGGACATTCCTTTGCTGTTAGGTGTGTAAATATGAGTGATGCATTTTCAGCTGTTCAGAGTAGCAGAAAGTCAGACAGTCATCTTTTTTCCCACTTTGCTTTATAATGGTGTTAAGTTAACCAGGTGGGGGGGGGGGGGCGGACGGACACTGAGAATTCCTCATTCTACTTGGATTAATTATAAATCTTCCTAAAAAGGCCGTAGTATATTACAGTGAATTAGCCACATTCCCACATCAGCTCAGAGCAGTTACTTTGCCAGGGCTTCCATCAGCACTTCCTATGTGCTAGAAACCAAGTAGAGGATTTCACAAACCATTTCAGAACACACATGAGAACTCAGGGCTGCTGAAATGTTTTTCTCTGGCTGATGCAAAAAAGTTTTGTACATTTGCCTCATATAGGTTGTCATCATAGTGATTTGGGGTAACCTCAATGGGTTTTCTTAGTTTTGTCAGGAAAGTCAATTAACAGATTTTGGAGAAAAAAAAGAAGCCATTAATTACTGTGTGTCTGTGGGGATGATGTGTTTAGCTGCTGATTAGTAAAGGGAGCCTTTTTTTTTCCTCCTAGCAAAGCTTTGGTCCCTCTTGATAAGTTAGACGCTGTTACATGTCACAGGATCACCATGTGCCCTTAAAAAGTGTAGCTGATAAGTATTCTTATCCCAGACTTTAACTCATCCCAGACTCGATTTTTTTTAACCCTTTAGGGACAGAGTTTTAAAAGTTTTTTAAGGCATATATTACACTGTAAATCAGATTTACATGTTTATGATGGCTGTAAAATTACTTCTCTAATTTTGTGGCATCACAGGTTGGCAGCAGTTATAGATTCCAAAAGACCAATCAAAATTGAAAAGTTGCTAAATCGGACTGCTGTACATCAATAAAAAAAACTAGGACAGTTTACAACAATGTACATATTAAAAACACATTAGAAGAAAAAAAAAAGCTATATTTTTAACATTGTGTGGATTCTGTTGTCATTTATTGTACAGTAGGCAGATGAGAAAGAGGGTCAGAGAGACACTTGGATTGAACCTGGCTTGTTGCATTTATATAGCATCTGCTTTGCTGAGTGAGTTACTGTAAATCCTCAATTGAGCCGTTTTCAGACTTGCATTGCGGAACATGAGCGGTAGAGTTCATCCGCTCTTTAAACGGATTCGTCTTTTCAAACATGCTGCTTTGTTGCGGACTTATGCTTTCAGACATCAGGAGAGCCCCACTCTCCCTTCAACTCTGTCCGGAACATTTCCTTGTGCATTCAGCCATAACGATGTGCCGCAACATTTCCGCTCTTATGACATGGGGTCCAGCCGGTACATGTCCGCAACATCTCCGGGGTAAAAGAGCGGATTGCATGTCTGAATGCACGCGTTATAAAGTACAGAGTCCGCAATATTACAGCTTTCCAGTGCAAGTCTGAAAGGGGCTATAGTGACCAGGGCTTATATTTGTATCAGGGCACCAAGGACAGGGGCTTTTATTAGAAGAGAGGCTTATATTTATGTTTTTCAAATGGATCACAATGAATAAATCAATATTTTGTGTCAGTTTGAACCCAGTAAAATGCACTGGGCTCATTTATTGAAAATTGCTGCATGAAAAACAGTGTAGTACAATTACCTCTCTGTTCTGTTTCTCTTGCATGTCATGAATCTAAACAATAAGCGCTGTCTCCAAGTCCTGGCTGATTTTTCCTCCCCCCTCTGCTTAGATGCACTCGGCTTTTCTCAGCTCCGGACAGTTTATTCTGTTGCTTTTTCCAATACCTGATTAGTCTTGGGTCAACATCGAAATGCTTTGCAGCTTTTGCTCCAGAATGTTCGTGTGCATACTCCAGGACGGTTTCTTTAATTTAACATGAAACTTTCTTCTCTGTTTATCGGTGCCGGTAGTCGCCATGTTGCTGCTGTGTTTTGTTTTTATGCCTCGGCTCGCACATGCTCTGCAGGAAGAGGAAGTACCGTGTTCGTGCCTTCATGCACACAAGCGCTCGGGGTCGGACATAGCAAACAGCATCCTCTCATTGGAAAAAAATAAAGAGGCTTGTATTAGAGGGATAGAAATTATTTACTTTTCTCAACACTACCCCTGGAAATTAATAGAGGGACGGTTTGTTATAGAATAGAGGTCACTATTAGAGGATTTACGGTAAATAACACACCCACAGGAACGTTCAGAAAAAAATGACCAGTTATTTTCCTCTCTTTCTGTCTGGTCATTTTGCTCCTGAAGCAACATTTTCTGTGAGGTTTTAGTAACCGTGCTGCTCTGGTCTCCTGCCTACAATGTTGGTGAAAACTACAACATCTGCTGTTAAAATTTCCTACTTCCACCTCCAAACCAAACTCAGGAGGCTGAGGAGAGGTGACTCCCTCCTGGGTAAAGCTGCTGCTAGCTTCAGGGTTAACTTCCTTAACCTATTAGTGGTGAAGCAGACATGGGACTAGAGTAGCTGTGTGGTGCTAATTGCTGAGCTTGTAGCAAAAACATTCATCACCAAAAGGTTTTTCACAACTAACTTGCTCAGATCATTGCCAACACTCCACCCTGCTTTGACTCAGACCAGTGTCAGACCAACTGGACCCATGCTGCTCCCCCAGATTTTTTAGTATTTTTTTCAATGTTTTCCATCTCTGCTGCCTCAATCGTGTCCAGAAACTCCCCTTTAATATTTGAATTCTGCCTTTCTGACCTTGGTCTGGCAAAGCCTCAAAGTTGTCATCTCCCTTGCTTCGAGTACGTTTTTACAGACAGGTGCACCATGATTTCCAACAGAAGCATCACTTTCACTTTAGCTAGAGGGCCAGTCATCATCCTTTGGCGGCAAGTATTCCCTTTCAGTTGAGAAAGTACTTCATTAGCGGTGAAAAAGTGTTTTGATAAGTTGCATGCTTTCTCTGTAATCCACTCCACAGTATATCACCAACCATTTGCATTTCCTCATCAGCTCTGTATGGTGCCTTCAAACACAATTTCCTCATAAATTTTATATAGACCCCCTTGTGCCTCACTTTATGTCGCCCAATTGACCTATGGCTAAACCACGCCCCCAAACGCGATAAGCCAATCACAGGGCGCGCAGCTATCCCATACACTCAGACATTCTCTGCTTGAACGTCCATTGAAATGCATTGAAGTTAGTCCGTTTTTGTTCGTTTTTATGAGTTCTTTTTAGTTTAAAATGGTCAAACGGTGTGCATGGGATACATGCAACTCCGACACTAGGTATCCTGAGAGGCTGGGTGACAGGATGTATTTTTTTGCCTTTTACCAAGTCACATCAAGCCAAAGTTTTGTGGCAGACCACAACATCAACTAAACGTGGATAAAGTTAACAAGGATGTCTACATTTGTTCTAAGGTAAGGGAACACTGTATTTGAGGCACATGTTGTCACTTTGCTTGAGAGAAATATGAAGTTACCTTCCCTAACGTTGGTTTAAGTTGGCTAACGCTAGCTAAACATGCTAGTTTTGGTATGTGGTAACGGTACATAAGACGCTGTCGTGTAGTACAGGTGTCGTGTAGTAACATCGATAACGACACGCCTCTGGCTTCCAAGCTGCAGCCAGATTGCTTCGCTTCCGTGGCTGTTTGATCAGTTTTTGTCAGATGATCACTTTTTGGCACAACAGCAGCCAAGCAGTAGTTTGGGCAAGAAACTGAGGGAGCGCGCACTAGTCACATTCCAGAGACTTCACAGGCTTGATTTCTACTCCCAGTTTAAGACTTGTGAACAATTTCTTTTTGTTTGTTTTTATGTTTTTTAATTTATCTTGTCATGATCTCCCTGTCTGATCACACGTCTGCTGTCCGTGTTGACAGCTGTCATCTCCCGAGATGTCACATAGTGCCTGTCACCGAATGTTGTTTGTCCGAGTGAGTGGAGGGGGTGTGGCTTAGCCATAGGTCAATTGGTTTGTATTGAAGATTCACATGTCCGCTATCAAGTGCTGGAAAGTGGTAACAGATTTAGGCCCTCTTTCTGGAGATATAGCTGGCTTTTTGCCATTTTTGTGGCTTTCCCACTGAGAGGGTTAAATACAGAGAAGCAGTGAAGTCCCGTCTCGACCAGCTGAAGAACATCTTGGCAAAAAGCCAGCTCACTTCAGTAACGGTACTAGAGTGACAGGCTATAGTTTGTATGACCTGCAAAAACGCAAATTGTCTGAAAGAAAACCTGTGAAATGCAAGGAAAGAAATGTCTACTCACTATATCTCAAATACTCTCACTGTAATCTGTCACTGTAATGGTCACAGGTAAAATGATGCCCTAATAGGATGTAAATGAAATGAACTGCAAAAAAGCATTTTTAACAAAACTTCTCAAAATGATTGCTTTAAAATAAGGAAAGAAAGAAAGAAATTGAGAACATATTTTTTGAACAAGGTTTTTTTTTTTTCCAATCGTCATTTCCAGAAAATACTTACTGCATATTTTCTGAGGTTAAAAAAATAATGTTGCTGGAAGTTTCACCCCTTAGCCTAGTTTGCTTCATAGACCTTCCAGCCCTTTGCAGTGCATCAAGATGAGACATGTATTTATCATTCTCTTCTCAGAGTCTCTCCTATTAAAGTTGAGGCTAATGTGTGACAGTTTCTCAGCACATCTTTTTTTCTGCCCTGCACGTCAGTGATGTAGTGTCACTCGACTTCCAGAAGACAAATCTTCCTCATCAGTAGATAATGAGTCTAATGGGTTTGACTTAAAGGGCCACAGCATGTGCCCAGCTGAGGCAATTTATCTCCTTAAGAGGGAAATGTAAGAAATTGAGGAAATGAGAAAGTATTCGAAAGAGCTCATCTTTAAGTCACCTGGACTTCTAAAATAAGAACTTCCCAGTAAGGGTTTGATACTGCCCAAGACACCTTTTAGCCATGTATCTTTAATCAGGGTAGTAGTAGCCACTATTTTTGAGAGTTAAGTGGGTACATTTTCAATTTCTACCTAACAATCTACACCTTAATCCAGGCAGACCTGGATTAATCAGTTCCTCCAGTAACAAAAGACAGGATACAAAGAAGCTACCTTAAGGGCCAATTCCAATTCCTATCTTAGCCCTCAAGCTCAATCCTTAATATTAGTAGCCCTCAAAGCCAAGTGTTAAGGGCTATTTTGTGACTTAGAAATGGGACACCCTTAAATGCAGATACGTCTTCAAACTGTGAGGGGCAGCAATACGCCAAAGCAGCGTTGAGTCTGTCAATTCAGAAGAAAAAGAAGAAGAACAACAACAATTTACTTTATTTACATTTATTTTCAGTGTTAACCCTGCCTAACCATGGACATATTCAGCTGTCACTGCACACCACGGCTTATTGAAAGGTAAACACCAGCTATAACAAAAAATTACGTAGGTAACTATGGTTCTGTGAATTCCTGGATGACTGCCAGTCAGTTGGCCTGCACATCACCTGATTGACAATTGTTATTAGGACTCGACCTGCGAAGAGTGCGAGGAGCTTTGTTTACAGAAGGAATGAAACAGAATTATCGTTTCATAACTCTGCGACTACGGGAGATGACATCAGCCCGCTCGTCTTATACCATTAACGGCACAAGCACGTTATACAGGCTGTTATCTTGATAAAACGACATTAGCGGCAAGAAAAATAATTATTTTTTAACATTAACTAACTTTAACGATAGCAACATGGCTTGACCGCACCGGCCGCTATTGACAAAAGATTTTAAAATAAAAATACATATTATGCAGCGATAAGGTAACTAATCCATAACATGGGCCTAAACTAATATAATACAATGGTTTTCGTAATATTCAGGGCTTGAAATTCACTTCTCAAAATGGGGGGAATTTCCCCCTTGCATCCTTCACCAAGGGGGGATTTGTATACTTTGGGGGGGATATTTACAGGGCACTTTACCACAGGTAAAGACTCCGTGAAAGTGTCTTACCGGTGGGAAATCCGCCAACAATGGTTGGTTTATCAACGCGACATCTGACAGGTCAGAGAGGGAGAGAGAGAAAGGGAGCGCGAGCTATAGGGCTGACGCACGTCCCTCCTTTTGAATGAATGGAGGAGCGGCGTCGCCTCAATGTGTAGAGCCCTTTATTCTACGTTATTTTATGGCTCCGATGCAAACGTTCACTGCACATTACGTTGCTGCAATTGCAAGCAGGAATTTCCTGCATCATAAGAGCGAAGTTTGCGGGAGTTGATGGTATTATGCGCGATTCCTGCAATCCCGCAGTAAATTTCAGGCCCTGATATTTATATCTCCATTAACAAAGAAAATTTGTATCTCGCCTTCTTTGCCGCTTGCATTCTGGGTAGCCCTTAATCACAAGGGTGGTGGGTGAGAATCTCAATATCAAGGGCGATTCAGCCCTCAAACTTGCCCCTTAACTTAAAGGGGAACTTCGTTTTTTTTTCAATCTGGACCTATTTTCTAGTATGAAATATGTTCATTTACTCACCCAGATAGTTTTGGTGCAACTTGAATTCCGTCGGGAGATATTTAGATCCACTCCAAATCAGCGTATGCGCTATATAATGGCAGTGATGGGACAACCGCGTGCAGCCTCTATATAAGGCATTATCTGGCACAACCTCCTTCATTTCACCAGCGTTTTGCTACGAATCTTTAGTCGGACACCCCCTTTTTTTTTTTTTTTTTTTTTTTTGTTTTTTTTCCTCCTACACTTTTATGTAATTCTCCCAATTCAATCCAAAACTGTCTGGGTGAGTAAATGAACATATTTCATACTAGAAAATAGGTCCAGATTGAAAAAAAACGAAGTTCCCCTTTAACTTTCTGAGAATCGGGACAGCACTTGCACTCCGTGGGAGTGCGCATTTTTGCTATTGAGGGTTAAGATTGAGGGTTAGGACAGGAATTGAAATTCACCCTAAATTCAGGAAGTAAAAGAGCTGTACATATAGCCCATTGCAGCTTTAACTCATGTTTGGTAACTCTCAACAGGCTTAGCACAACTGAGTCTAAGCAGTTCATCCCCTTTTCAGTCCCTCCAGAAAGTTGCGATGCTGCAGTTGTAACTATAAAAATAAACAGGGGTGGAATATATAAAATACAAAATGTAGCAAACTCAAATTTCTCATATTAGCAGGAGAACAAGGTTTGTTGCTTGAATAATTTGTCTTTGGTTGAATTTCTCTTAATATTTGAAATTGGAGCATTGCAACTTTCTGGAGGGACTGCCTTTTTCTTGACTGCCCTTGAGCTTTGTCAGACCAGATGAAGTGGGCATTTTAACTTCTCCCCACAGATGTTCTCTGAGGTTTATATATCTGCTTTGGTTGAGCCATTCATCTGCAATCGCTCTTATCCTAAAGCCATTCCAGTATTGCTTTGGATTACAGAAAGGTTAACTATCATTCCCGTGCAAATTCTCCTCAAGGACCAAGCTTAAACTTTCCCCCATTCCTCAGTTCTGACAAGTCCCCCCCCCCCCCCCCCCTTTCTGCAGCAGTAGCCAGCTGTTAATAAGTGCCAGGTGTCTGCCAGGCATAGTTCAGTTGTGTCTCATTAGCTCATAATCTTTTAAATGCTTTCTTCTCTTGGTGATTTGTTTTATACCTCTTCACTTAAGTTTCTTCTGTTTTGCCACCCTGCCATAAAACCCTGATTGTTGGGAGGAACTTTGGATGATTATTGTTTTGCAAATTCCAATGCAATAATTGATGCAAAGCATTTTGCGATGTGATAAAACAGAGTGGGTGCGCTTATCACACCACCAGTCTATCAAATTAAAACCGTTTTAAAAAAAGAAGAAAGAAAATTATACTTAGACAACACATCTGAACAGCCTCCTGGTAATATTTTCCTGACAAAAGGTGTTTTATTGACAAAGCTCCTAGCAGTTCACTTCAGTAAAACATTTCACATAAAATAATTGTTTCTCAAATATATTGTCACAGATACTGAGGAGCACCCTGACATATATGAAATACAGTAGCTTTGCAAATTAATCATTCCTTGTGCATTTGTTATCAAATTTGACTTGGCAAGGCAAGCTTATTTACTAGGACCTGGTAAGATGTTAAGCTGTGGTCTGGTTATGTCTACCAATCATTATGGCATGTTATTGCAAATATGACACACCATTTGTCTTTTTCCATCAATGTCTTCAGACATCTGGTACCCAGTCCATGTAACACTTAAAGTGATTCTGATTATGGGAAAAAGTTAAAAGTCTGTTCCAAAGAAACTAAAGTCAAGTATTAATCTCTCAGTTTATTTTGGGTTTGCCATTGGTAGGCATTCTAGGGGGAAAATGACCAGAAAAGGTTTGAAACATAAAGCGTCAAACACAAAACTCATACTTTCTCTGATTGAACACATAAAAATGATGACTTCTAAAAAGAAGGTTTCATTATATAACAGTCAGAGTCACTGATAAGAGTACCACATTTTGTCTGGGCTCTTCTGCAGTTTCAGCTGCATTCATTGAGGAAAATCTTACGTTTCTGCATAAATGTTTTGTTGGAACTGGAAGCAACTTTTTAGTGACCCTATGGATATTAAGGGTGTAAATCAAAATTGTGATCATGATACAGTGTTATATTGTTTCAGTAAATAATGATTCAATGTTTAACGATGATTGTCCCACATTGTGCCACAATATGATTTTTATTCAACTTTAATTTGGATCAATTCAACAATGTTACAGACTGATTTATCTAAAAGTAGAGTCTGAAGTTCCCCTCCCTGAAAATAAATGTTAGACTTGTGCAAGTAAAATCCGTCTCAATCCGCGCCTTTGGGCCTCTACTCGCATGCAGTGGTGCATTTGAATGCCACTTTCTCTCCACCTGCCTGTAATTTGCTCTTTCGTTTTGTTTTGGTGTGTTCGAGACGTTTCTGGGTGGAGATTTCTGTTTGTATCACCAGCCAATGACAGAGCTAAGAGCATGAAGCTGTGTGGAAATAAGCTCATTATTGGAGCAAACGCCAGTCACTCGAACTCTCGAAGGAAAAAAAAAAAGAAAGAAAAAACGGTGGATGCACCGAAGAAAAGGTATTAGGTATTATTAAAAGGTATTAGCTTTAGATAATGCAAGTTGGAAAACCAGGGTTGATATTAGTTTGGCTTTTACCTGCTTCTGAGCTCTGAAGATGAGGCTTGAAGCTGAATAGGCTGAAGAATCAGGCGGCCATTAGCCTGAGAGGGAGGGGCGCTAAGTTTGAATGCTGCTGTTTGCAAACAGAAATGCTGTGGGGACTTCGGACTCTACCTTTAACGCAATCACTTCCATTAATCTCCATGAATATTCACAAAAAGCAGCTAAAATATGTAAATGACAAAGGCATTTGACTGAAAATCAAGCTTTAAACAAAGATAAACTGCTACACTCTGTAAATTAAGCTTTAAAATGTTCACATAATGTAAAGAAAACTGAGAAAATACATTTTATAAGTGTCCACTAAAGCAAGATATATTGTAAACCTTGCCCCTGTTTAGATTCTGACAGAAAATATTCGATATATAGGTCATATGGAACAACATTGACATTTTCCCTATCAAATTAAAAAGAAAAATTGTTGGTTTTAGTTCAGAATATTTAGAAACAGTTCAACATGCTCTTTCTTACAAATGATTGCTGTATTGATGTTCAATCAATATTTTCAATTTCAATCAACACCACTAGTTTATGGTCATTAAATCTATATAAATTGATGTGTTGCTCCAGCAAAGGTTACCTCATAATACTCAGCAGATTTGTAATTTTAAACAAACTTTTCATCAGACTCAGAGGAATTGTTTGTGTCGAGGTGCTTCCTGGATTCAACATAATATTCATCTGAGGTGCTTTGTGGATAGGATGGCAAAAACTTGAAAGTCAGAAAGACTACATGGCGTTCTCCTTTAAAATGATCTCAAAATGTCTTTATTTTTATGGTGTAGTTATTAAGTGAATTATAGTGACTCTCAAGTGATGTTTGTTCATCATTTTCTTACTCAGGTTATCTGCAGAGACATGTACATTGGTCTGCAGGTGTTGACCTCTGTGTGTGTGATGGGGTGAGTGAAGGTGCAGCTATGCAAACAAATTCATGTTTCATATAAGTTTATGCTTGTTATTCATTTTTTATTGGTTTGTTGATTTGTGGACAAAAAATTAATCATTTGCTTATTCTGGAGTTAAAACACATTGTTTTACAATCAGAATGCTGCTATATTATAATTTATTCCTCTAAAGGGCTTGACATCTCGTTGCACAAGTTAATTAAAACATGCTAAATAAAAGAAGAATGCTATTTTTTCTTGTTTTATGGTTAAAAGCAGGGTTACACACCTAATCATGCAGTTTTGGCTAAGAATGTCCAAAGAGAAATGTATTGAGCAGCTGCATGTTATCACAGTTAGGGTTTTGTGTTGCAACAGGTTGCGTTTCCTTCTCTGAACTGTTCTCCCATTAACCTGTTTTTATGTGTACATGTAAAGGTAGCTCAGGTGGATATTAGATTGCAACTGAAGTACTCCTTGAGAGAGGCGGCACAAAGGCACTGATGGCTTTAGGGGAGATCAGGATACTCATTAAATTATGTGTTTTGATTAAGCTGGTGCAATATGGCAGAGTTGTTTCTGTAAGGTTTTACACAAAACAGAAATGGTTTCAAACACTGCTGCAGTCACTTCGTTTTCCTCTTCCCTTGCACCATACACTGTATTTAGTTGGGAAGACAGTTTCACACAAAAAGTGGTTGTATAAGAATCTCAGAGTACTGCCAAGTCTGAGGTCAGCAGATCAGATCATGTGATCCAGTAAGTTAGGGTGGGGTCAGACTGAGACTTTTCTTGGCAAACTTGAGACACTGGGGATTATATTACTCTAAAAAGAGAGATTTAGTTTTTACTACAATGAGTGTCTCGTAAGTTGTGTATTATGACTAGTTTGACAAAAACATAACTGAATAAAATCTAGTTTGTCATGAGCAGTTATCTTGCTGTTGTACGGTTTGTTTTTAGTCTGTGAAGCAGCCATAATGGTAATAATGAGATACTGGATTTCCTTCTTGTTTTGACCAGAATGAGGTCATAGTTGCTCTGTTGAGACTATGTAATGTGATCCATAGACACAGCAGCCTTTAAACCTGTAGAGACTGGGCTCACCTCCTTTGCTTCTTACCTACTTCTCAGGTTTTTGCTTGGTGTGTGTGAACTGTCACAAGTAAAGCTTCAACCGCCAGGCTTTTCAGCAAGTTTTCTCCCCTTGGTTTTAGGAGTGAAATGCAAAGAGAAATGTTGAGAAACAAGTCAGCCGTGTTTTTATAGGACTGTGTTAGTTTTGCAGCCACATTATTGTCTTCAGTCCATTTCAAAGCTCCTGAGAAGTCAAAGTCAGACAGAGTGAAATTATTCTGGAGCAGACATTATGGGGAATTTCAAAGGTAGGCTCAGACTCGCACTGAGGTTTTTTCTCTGCTTAATGGTGCTTTAAGCATGTTTATTCTTACTTTCTTTTGTTGTTTTTCTTTCTTTTTTTTAGTGGCTCATTTCCTACGTTCTGCTTGGTGTGCACTTTTTTCACAAACAAGTTAAGAGTGCTGAGAATTACACAGATTGTATACACAGATTTTGGTCACAGTGAGGAATTTTCTTGAGTAACATCTTGATGGAAGGCAGGTTACAGAAAGGCCAAGTCTGGCAAGACCCATTTTCTTAAATGATATAAAGCTAGGAGCTTTGTAAGTGTCTATCCACTTGCAAACCTTTCTTTGTCCTTTAACATTGAAAGAGAAAGCAGAAAAATCTAGCCTGACCAAGTTGGCACAGTCTTTCAGTTTTAGTCTGGACTGCCTCAATAACATCTGCGTAGTTCTCCTCCGTGTCTGTACAGAATTCAGGAAGGAGGAGCAATGTCAGATTCAAACAGCTTGTCCTGTTTTCTTGGTATTAGGTGCCATGTCCTTGACTTAATGGCTGCAGTGGAAGTGGGAGGGAATTTGGTGGGTATGTTAAAAAACTATGAATGAACAAGAAAGGAATCTGAAAGGCGAACACCAGGGG
This sequence comes from Atherinomorus stipes, assembly GCA_023101725.1. Taxonomy (NCBI): domain Eukaryota; kingdom Metazoa; phylum Chordata; class Actinopteri; order Atheriniformes; family Atherinidae; genus Atherinomorus; species Atherinomorus stipes. The sequence continues at coordinate 2,019,174 of JALJCO010010476.1, read as the reverse complement.
ATTCCTGGAATATCCTGTGTGGACTAACACACTCTGCAATAATAAAACATTATCTGTTATTCTAGACCAGGGCTGGCACCCGGTTCTGTACCGCTCAGGCACCTTGATTGGTTCACACTGTTTTGGTAGCATGCTCCCAGAATACCTCAGGGTCACATTTCTTCCAAGTGTTTGGGGACCTTTTACATGTGACATGCACATACATAGCTTGTAGAAAACAGCAGCAGTGCATGTCTAAGCTATGTATGTAGTGTGTTGTTAGATGCCTAGCTTTCCTCGGGTCTGCAGCTCTGAATTTGTGATGTATCCATCGCAGCCTTTAGCTGTCCTGTCTGGTGGAGCGGGCTGATTCCAGTAAATCTGGATCCACCTTGAGCAGTGTTCTCTTGACACTCATTCTGTCAACAGATATAATGAGGCCATAACTATTCATTCTACTTTATATTTCAGTGCTGGATATGAGGTTAGAGAGGCAAGACAGGAGCACCTTATCGCCTCTGCCTGGCTGCTGATTCTATTTTTTTGTTTTGTTTTGTTTTTTGTTTTTTTTCAGCCATGCTCTCATCTCCTGCAACTTCCCCATAGCATCAGATACAGTTTTTGTATTTCAATTGCTCAAATAATATGCAAATCATATGTAAGTCATGTGCTGTCTCAGTGCCATATGGCATTCATTTGCACTGTCACAGACGTAAAACATTGAAAGTCCCTCTCTTTGGGCCATATGGCATGTGTGGGTGTATGTTTGTGTGTCGCTGGTATGGTGTGTGACCACTGATAGTCACTTCTCAGCGTTACTTGCCAGTGTGCAACGGGGTGGGGTTGAATCAAGTGAGTATTTATGAAGGGAAGTGTGTTTACACAGGCATGCACCCATTCTAATACATGCATATGATTTGTCAGCCAAGCAACTGTGGTCACCATATCATAGTGTGTTTGTGTGTGTCCACACAGGAGGAATGCCAGCTCCTGAGCAGAGCCCAGCGAAGGAGGAGGGGCTTCTGCTGACCATCCGCAACAGCTCAACTGGCCGCAAAATGGAGGCTGATAACACAGCAAACAACATCCTGGCCTCTGTCAAAGAACAGGTAGCTTTTCTTAAAATGAAACTGTGCAAACAGCTAATTTTGCTCCTGATATATCACTGATAATATGGCCCTGTTAAAGACAGTATAAACTCTTTATGGAGCGTGACATTTATAGAACAGTAAGCTTTCTGATGACACATGCTGTATCATACAGGGCTGCTGCGCATGACTTTTTTCTAATTTATGCAGACTGTTTATAGTATTACTATATTGCATTTGTGGGACCCAGAAAGTTTTTTTCCCATGGAATATGATGTTTTGTTGCAGAATGTTCACTGGAGATAACTTATTTTGTCTCTGAAGTGGAATTAGCTTGACTTGGAGCTACTGGTTATTTACTGGCTGTAGTCACGGCCTGGGTTGCATCAGTGAGCGACCAGCGAGAACGACTCTAGCTGGGTTTCAAGAGCTTGAGGAGAGACGTGCCCTCTGCCTCACTCCACACCGCCTGTCCCTTTGTGATTCATCCACACCCCCTTTGGTCACTCACAAACACACACACACAGACGCACAGACACACACACTTTCCTTTTCTCTGTGGCTTCACTCCAGTTCTCCAATATTCCTGGAAATCCTGAACAGGGCAAACTGGGCAAAAGATATTTTGCTCCCAGTAAGGATTTAAAATCCCCTTGTGTTTTGATTAATTTCATCTTCCACAAAACAACTTGGCTTAAGCTTAACTTTGAAAATGTTTCTGAAACAAGCTCTCTGGTATTTGTTATCAATTAACAGACACGAGTCTCATATAGATTAGTAGCAGGGAAGTGGGTATTGTTTACATGAGGAAGGAACAGGGGAAGGAGGGAGCACCTGCCGATGTCATTTCCTTCCCTAGAGTATTCCTCGGTGGCTCGTCCGGTTAGTGCAGATATCCTTCTAGGCAAGCAGGAAGAGCGAGTTGCCTGCCTGAGCTGTTGCTTTCAGAATGAGTGAGACATGCCTCAGCGGGGATTCCTGCTAAAGAGTTGAGACTGTAAAATGATCATTCTTCTGTATTTAGGCGGTACAGAAGTGGAAAGGCACATAAAAGGGTGAGTAAGAATGAAAACTTGTATGTCAAACACACGGCGAGTGTGAGTGTTGTTCTTTACTTCTTTTTTTTTCCCGTCCCCTCTGGTTTAAAGTGAGGTTTTCCTGTGATTGTTGAGAGGCAGTCCTTCCAGGGATCGCGTTGTCGATGTAAACATGCAAGTCTGTTGTATTCATGGTTAGGGCTGGAGCTTGGAATGAGTGGGTGTGTGGTAAGTGTTTATTCTACAGCTGTGTTACCTTTCAAGTTTTCTTCCTTCTATTGCCTTTTCATCTGCAAAATTCCCTCCCCTTAGTATTCTTGACTGCTCCTTGTCTGCCTTAATTTTGCTTTTGCTTTTTCTCCAAATGTCTGTTTCCGTGACTGTAGTTCCCAGCTGCACTTAGCTTGCCCAGATGCCCAAACAAGGACAGACACACTAGCATGTCATGGTTTCATTCCCTCAGTGTGTTCCTTTGCTGAGACTTGTCCTCTCTGGCGTCTTGTGTGACTGTTTTTTTCAATCATAAATTTTTGCAAATTTGTTATGTGCTGCATTTGCAACTTATAAGAATTCAGTTTTTGCTCTGATTTTCTTTAATAGCATCCACCACTGATTGTTGCAAGCTGTGCTGAAATGAGTCGGTCTCAATGTATTCCTTTTTGCACATTAAGTTAGTGAAGAGCACATGCCATTTCTCTAGCTCGAGTCAGGGTTATTTAATGACCTGCATTTTTTTTTTTTTTTTTTCAGAATTATTCATTTAATTAACAAATTCTACCTCCCTAGCACTTTGGCATTTATCCAAACTGAATTCAACCAAACAGTGTCACATGGATAATCAAAGGCCCAGTTATTTCTTTCTGCTTCATCTTAAGCATAATTAAAGCACAGAAGTCTGTAGTACTTAGATTGATTCCCTTTTATGTGGATTCAGTAACCATAATAACAGTTTAGTGTCTTATCAATGATACATTTGACTTTTTTCAGATACATAAATTGTTCTCAGCCTTTTTTATAAATTTGATTTGGTTCTTGGGAATATGAAGGATATAGTTGGAATATGTATTTCTCTTTTTTTTTCTTTATTCCGGTTGTGTTTGACCATTTACACAAAAAAACATTAAACTGATATTTTTATGAGGCCTTTTTTTTTTTTAAGTGTCATTGAATATTGTAACCTGACATGGATGTCAGATAGGGGTGCAACGATTCGGTTTAACAACGATTCGATTTATATCACAATTCATGGTTTTTGATTTGATTCATGGACGATATTGGTTAATTTAGAATGATGCGATCCAATTCAATGGTGAGGAGGTGACAATGCAGCTTCGATTAAGAAATATTGACATTGTCCGTGTGAAACAGTGGCGCGATGGCTCTAATGATATAGCTGTGGCGGCCCCCCATGACTAAGTCAATAAAGGGGAAATACTGCATTATGTATTGTGCATTCACGGTTTTACAGGCTGTTGCAAATCGATTGTCTTTTTTCTACATCGATTGACATTTTAACTAGTTTGAACCAATTTTTAACCGATTCACAAATCATCGCTGCATCCCTAACTTCCAGTGTTTACCATTTGAGTTTCCATACTTGGAAACATGGTGTACACATTTACGCTGTAAATCCTGGCTGATTTTTGCTCCTCAACTCAAAGGAGCTGTGTCAATATCAAATGTTATTCAGTTCCAAATTATTAGAATAATGCAAAAGGTTATTATCTAAACTGTACTTTATAATACAGCATAATGCGCTGCGATTCAGTGGCCGAATATCCTGTGCTGTCCAGTTGATGTGACATCAATTGACGTGGCATACGCATCCCCGGCAGTTTTGATACAGGAAGAAGATGGTCATGGTGAATTCAAACACCGCAAGGGATAGTTATGGATTCTTCTGCCGTCAGGAAACAATACAGATCAACTGAAAGACTACTAAAAAGTGGCGCTACGAAGAAAAAGATTTCATCAGCATAGTAAACAACGTTATAGCTGCAGTTTGTGCGCACTCCTGTGCCTGCTTGGCTGGTGGCTGCAGTTACCTGCAGCGCCAGTTGCGGCACTTGCGAGTCTCATTTCTTAATCTTGCGTGTTGTCCCTTTAAGGATGACATTGCACACCGTCCGCAGAACACGGTTTGGTTGGTTACATGTGAAAATTATGCATGTTCATATGATATGGCCTTGACAGTCAGAGCTCAAATGAATCTCACTGGGCACTGAGATTTCGCAGCTGCGTGTGACAGCACTTTTCATTATCATCTAAACTCCAAATCTCATTTGTAGGGATGTTGTCAGTAAAGACCTCTTCCACCAGTTTCTGTATATCTCAATATACAGAAACTGGTGTGCTCTGCAGTAAAGTGCTGCACACCGGCAATATAAAGCAAAGAAGCTCAGTTATGGAGACACTTCTGGAGGCTTTTTCTAGTGCAACAATTCTTTATGGAAACATGGTTCATTACCTTTTTAAAAATCTGTTAAAGGCTCACACCTGCTCAATTAGGCATAAATTTTCATAACTAAGAATTGATCAAAACAACATTAAATTATGTTAAAATGTTGCCAAAGATATTAAGTTTACAAGTTGTGTGTAGAGTTGATAAATGCCATGAAATACAGTTAGAATTATAGCCGGCTTGATTTGATTTGACTGCAGATATCTGACTGATGGAGGTGATAGAAGTAATTGTGGCTCAAAGTGACTTCCTGCCCCATTATGATGTGGAGACATACAAGGACCAACCAGTTCTGAGTAAAAACAATAAATCATTGTGTGAAATTTAATACAAATGATTTACTGAGTTGAGTCATAGGCATAGCTTATATTTCACAGAAGCATTGAGGGTTTTTTTTTCCTCCTCTTCCTATCTGTTTTATGGTGAATTTGTTGACATCCATTGATGGTTTGAACAGGATGTACAATTTGATGAAGCATTGTGCAAATATTGCTAGAAGATAATGCCTCTCTGAGGACAAACATAATCAAAGCCTGTCAGCATTTTAGCATTGATCATGTCTCAGGATATACCAGTTTGATGTATCACATACCTTATTGAAGAACTTTTCACAAACAACAGTTCATTAGACCAGCCTGGCATGTCAGTCTGTTTAACCTTATGTATGAGATTCACGGGAAGTCAGTCTGGTCACCTTCCAGTGTAAACCAATTTCCACCTCGGTAAAAAAATAAGCTGGACCAATCAGCGCGGGAGACGGGACTTTGCGGTACATTATTTTCAGCGATTCATTCTGTAACCGTAACAGACAAGAGGGTGGCCGCAGAGGAGCAATGATGATACCCTCTCTAATCTTTTAAATGAGCTGGGCATGTTTTTTTAAACGCAACAACTTGCTGCTCTGGGGGCTTTCCTCTTACAAAAAGATGGTTGCATCACTTCAGTGCTTCTCCGATTGGTTCTCTGTAGTTCACTTTGTTCCTGTTCATCCCAACTCTCATCTCAAATTTGAGACCAGTGTATCTCATACAATGCATGCTGGCATGCCAGGCTAGCATCATACAGACCTGCTAGCACTTTTCCATATCATATTTAATACTTATTACATCTATCTAATCTTACTTTGGAAAAGAAAAGCATTTGTATGGAAAAGGACTGATCTACTCAGTACTGGTTTCATTTGAATAAATGATGAAAGCTGTAGCATTTTACAATTTCTGTAATAAAAAATAAAATAAAAACATATGAATGAGTGTATTTGACGGGGGGGGGGGGGGGGGGGGGAGTACCCAATAATACTGATAGCATGGTGAATCAACAAAAATCTCATCAGCTGTTGACTTCTGTATAATCAGTCTGTCAGCATCTGAAACAACTCACTAACACATTAAATGGTAGTACCAAATGCTGGGTCTCTACATTTCGATGTGCCGTTTAAACATCCAAGGTGATGCTTTTATTTAAAATCATACAAAGAATGAAACTGCCATCAATGCTTTTCAGTTAATATTTGGTCATGGTGTGAACTTACCTGTACACAACTCGGTTGGGCTCAGAATATAATTAATAACTTATACAACTTTTGCTGCCCATTACAAAATACCTGTATATTTGTGTGAAATCTTCTACCAGAGATATCCGCTCTAGGGATGTATTTAGTTTTACGAGGAGTTTAAACTTTAACATGGAGTTCCCGGGGTGGTGTTTAGCTCAACTGGTTGAGCAGCCGCCACATGTACAGAGGCTGCAGCACAGCCAGCCCAGGTTCAATTCCTGACCTGGACCCTTTGCTGCATGTCCTCCCCCACTCTCTCTCTCTCTCTGATCCCCCTTCCTGTCAGTCTACTGTCAAATAAAGGCCACTAGACCCACAAAAAAAACCAAAACATTGAGTTCCCTGCTGGTGAATGGCATGCTCCAACTGCATAGGAAGTAAGGAACAGGCTGTCTCTGTTTTGGGTTGTAAGGAGAAACAACATGGAGAGGGGAATTAGTTTGTTCACATGAATGACAGCAGAGCTTCCTGTTTGATCAGACATATCTCTCTGACTGAGGAAACCAGATTTTTCCATTTATCAGGTCTAAACTTAATCCGTAAGCCAAACGCCACATTGCTCATTTCAGGTGCGTCCGAGTGCTAACACCTGCAACAGCTAACACCATTTCCCTCCTCTTAAGTATGGTTGTGTGTTGAATATTGTAAAACGTATTTGTGTATTAAAGGTTGAATATGGAACATTTTTATTAAAAGCTATATTTTTAAAAAAAATAATACCTCCACAGGTCGTTTGGGGGTGTGCAGAATGAAAGTACATTTCCCAGGAAAATTATATTTAGCCTAAAAATAATTATAAAATAAATTTTGACGGGTTCGATAATTGCATTTTATTTACCTCTATGAGCCAATACACGCCGCCGTTGCAGGTTGCCAAATACGATCTCTGTGTGGAAACAATATTTTGGTCATAGTCAGGCTTGTACAAGGGAAAACCGTGGAGATGACGAGTGAAGCAGCTGCTTCAGAGCCCTGGAGATATTGTTATCTGTTTCTGAGGAGGAGGAGTGACCTGAGAAGAGCAAAACCTGGAGTAAATTTAGGTGAAGACTTCACTAAATGAACCCACACAAAGTTTTCCACGGAGTCAAAACACGGAAATGGTGACTTTCCTCCTGGATCGGCTAACATGGCTAACGTTAGCTGTCAGTTATAAACTCCTCTTGTTGGACATGCTGCAGACTGTTGGTCACTTGCGTATCGGCAGTGAGCCTGGCATCCCATCGGCTGGAGTTGTTTTTCTGCTGTTGCAACTACAACCTAGACACACGTGATGTCGCTGTTCTGTCCGTATTACATATTCAACCTTTAAGTTATGATTTAAAATTATGTTTGTACCCAAATGTTATGTAAATTTCCGTATGGATTTAGGTATGCTAAATGTAACCTTAAATCTAAGCCAAACATCTAGTCTTGAGCATATTAAGAGAAGATTAAATCAAGGTAAAATCATTAAAAGACTTGCCATGTGAAAGCTAAGACAAAAGTCAACATGCAAAAAAAGAAAAAAAAAATAATTTTTTAGAAAATTCTATTTGAATTTTCAACATCTGCACGCAGAAATGTAAAGCAAATTGACCAATCCCTGCCATGTGGTGCGGATGGCAGGGATTGGTCAAGTTTAATGCTGCATCATTTGTTTCAATGCAGCATTCAACAGAAAATGTGTTTTTTTTTTTACTTTGGGACTGTTCTTTTGTATCCCATTTACAGGGAGGAGGAGATTTGGGGGGGCACTCAGTTTTTATTCATGGGAAAGGAACAAGTGAGATTTAGCTGGAGACTGTAATGTAGTGTTTGCTTGATGAATAAACAGACTCTCCCCCTCCCCCCGTAGTGGAACGGCAGCAAAACCTTCGTTAATGATAAGTAGATGTTGCGAGAACCCAATACTCAGGAGGACAGCTGGATTAGGAGCAAAAGGTGTTTTAGATAAACTTACAGGAGCGCAGGTGAAGGGTTTAAACATATTGTAAGATATTAGATTTCACTGAGTACAATATTCAGCAGCCATTTGAGATTGACCTTAGTATACAAGATCCCTTGGGATCTCCACTGAGGGAGCTCTTGACATCCACAGTGCAGGCATCAAAAAGTAAAAGGGCAGGTCATTAAAGAACATCTCTCTGATGACTCTGACCTAATCTTTGCTTTCAAATGCTCCTCCCTGGAGAGAAATGGCTGCAGGAATGGAGGGCCCTTTAGTTGTGTCAGCTTTGATATCGTCCACAAAAAGCACATCTTAATGTACACAAAGGTCCTTAGTTGCCCTTCCGTGTTCCTATTTTTAGTCATGTTGGTATCAAAGCATCAGTGGGCTAAGGAGGGAAAGAGAGGTAAGGTTGATAACTGATGATGAGGCTAGTGGTTTCCTGACTGTTTGCATGCTATTTGAGAGTAAAGCACACGGCATATTAAGTGCAAATGCAAAGCAATTTTATAGAAAAAGTTGTGGTTTTGTGCTAATACATTACATGTGATCCAATCATAGAAGATTTGTTGTTGTCATTAATTGAGCACACAGTTGCCACAATTGCCACGTTATTAGTGCTTAGATCAAACTCAGTGTCTTTTTGTTTGTCAGATGTTTTCTAAGCTGTCAGGGCTTAAATATGGGATGGTGAGGGGTTTATTTATCGATCCATTTTTGTATTGTGTAGTGATTTGTCAGAAAATGTAAACGCAAAAGCAAATATTATTGAGGAACGTCAATCATGTAAGTAAATGTTGGTTTATTGGCTAGGGAAATGTTTTTGTGTCGTGTTCCGTCTCCAGTTGCCTTCAGAGTCACTCTGTTATTAGCTGTGCCTGAACATGCCTATACGCACTGCAGAACTGGCTAAAAGGGCCTCTTAGGCATGCCGCACTGTGGTGTTTCAACACACAACTCACAAAAAAACACACTACAGTGGAATCTTCCTACTATGTTGGAATCGATTACACATGAAATATCTGTCAGCCTCTCCCTAATATACTGGACTTACACTCTGACTCTTTCACCCAAATCAGATGTAGATTCTCACATACGTACACTAACAAAACTAGCAAAGCTAAAGAACTGACCTTGCTTTGAGGGCTGCATCTCTAGCACCCTGTTAAAGGCTTGATAAGCTGGCTGAAATATAACCCAGTTGAGTCTTTTATCTTGTTTTAATGAAGCCAAAGTCAACTGTGACAAAGTGGCCCAGGAAAAGGAGTTGATTTCATTTCAGGAGGAAATGTGAAGGCAGCGTTGTTGCCACTCTGCATTTCTGTGCCATCAGTGCCGCAGAAAGGTGGAGTTCTCTCTGATGGTGACAGTGTATGTTCCACTTCCATAGGCGAAATAAGAACTCTAATTACAATCGACTACTGATTTTCTCCACTCCTCTGGGTCTTATCTGCCTTCCTCTGCTTAGTCCTGCTGCTGTGACACAGGCAAGGAGAAATCTAAAGGCATAAGCATTCTGGCCTCGATTATAGTCATAAAAATGGAAGCCTAGCTCCAAGCAATTACCCCATGGGGGAGGAGAACAAGTGCAAGAGGGAGGGAGGGAGATAGAACCAGAGGTGAGGGATGCAGGTGAAGGAGAGTGCTCAGATACACAGAGGAAAGACAAAACACTCAGTTACACTGGTCGGTTAGTGAGGAGGACAAAAGTGAGACTGACCATGATGAAGAGAGACGGAGGTAGAGAGGCTGTCACCTTTGAACGGTTCTTTAAAGCACTGTGACAGGAAGCCGTCAGTGCAGTGGAAAACAGAAAGGGGAGGAAAAGGGAAATAGAAGGTAATCTGCTCTCAATGTGACATGATGTCAAAGGAGTTGTGTCTGCCCTGGCACAGTACTGTCATTTTGAACGCAGCCATGGGAGATCTTCCCCCAACTAGCCTGCTAATACTCATCACCATCACTGTCATCATCATCATTATCACTGTAATCATTGCTACTGTCAACAGCACGCACAGAGGACAGGGTCAATGGGGAACAGGAGTTGTGTTCCTCATTTAAGGAGTATAGTTAAGACTGTTGGGTAATTCTTGCATCCAAAGAGGTGGTTTTGGAAGTCACCAGTCAGGTCCATGTATGATCTTTTGCTCAATTGTCTCAGATCATTTTCTCCAAATGACTGAACCTAAAGTAATCCCACAAGTCACTATGGTCTTTGTTCACTACATCAACCTCTGGATTGACAGTGCTGAGATTGCTCGCTCTCATTATGGCCCAGAGCCCTGTTCTTTTCGTCTGACACAACACTATTGATCCCTCTCTGTGGAATTGTATGTTCCCTGGTCTCCATGGGTCGCTCCGAGTGTGTGATTGCACTGCTCCAGCATTTAGGCTTTTTGCTCCTGTCGAGGACATACAGATTGCTTTTGTGAGTTTCTCCGATTTTCCAACACCATTGTTTGGTGTTCTCATTGGCAGTATCACATAAGGGCTTTTGTTGAAGTTCAACAATTTTTAGCTGTTCGAAACAAGAAAAGCAGGTCTCATTCAAAAGTGAGATCAAACAATGAAAAGAAGATATTGCATTTTAAAATACAGTAAATTACTTAAGCAGTTAACATTTGGGAATTCTGCTTTTGAATCCAGGCTATTATACAGAAAGCATAGTGTTGGGATTTACTTTAAATTAGCAACATAGCCTCGAGAGAAAGAGGGCTCATCATCTGTTAGACGTGGAGTCATGATGGTTCTCTGTTCTTTGATTTGCAATAAAAACTGTGAGGAGGTGTCATGTTTGCTTTCTAAACCTAGTTTTTGACCATAATGATGAATATGCTGTTTTTAAACCATGCATGGACATATAGACATTATTCATTTAAATTGCATAACTTAATTTTTTTTCAGTAATTGCTAATTAGTTGGTTAGTTTGCAGGCTCTGTGTGTATGAACTAGAGCCCGACCGATATGGGATTTTTGAGGCCGATTCCGACACCAATATTGAGGGCTTTAAAAGAAAACAATCCAAAATCAGCTCGATATATCAGCCGTCCGATATATCAATTGGGCTCTAGTATAAACATAATGTAGATGTGCATACACAAACTAAATTATTCTGCTGCTTGTGGTTGTGGTTAAGACTTATTACATTGTAAGGAGCTTTTTTTGTCTGCTTGTGTTCTGGTCATTGTCTTGTTTTAATTATTGCAACTATGTGTTAAGATGTAAATTGTTATTATGTATTTTAATGGATCCAAGCAAGTTGAGCTGCTGGAATAAACTAAGCTCAGGCTATACTAAGTAATTAGGTGTGACAAGCATCTGAAATCACATTTGATATGCTTGAAATTTTTTTATTTTGAATGGGGCCAACAATTATTGCTGCTTCCACTGGCATTTGTGAAATTAAAAGTTTATTTTAAATGTTTAAAGGGGAAGTTCAGGATTTTTGACATAGGGCCTCATTTACAAGTGAGCCAGAATGCTACTTATCACTGAAGACGGTTTCAACATACATGTATTTCATTCATTATTCTAGTTCCAGTGGGTCACCGATGCTAATGCTAGTGTAAGTCAAAAGGAATCTGCTAGCCTGTCATTAATAACAATCTTATCCACTCCACAGAACATACGAGGCAAATCATTTCTAACTTCAGACTATTTGTGTAAATGCCGTGTTAACAGAATAATGTTACAAATAAAACTAACCTGCATTTCGTTGCATTTTGATTGTTGCTGCTGAGAAACTTTACAAAATTTTACTTCCTGCATTTGGCAGCAGTGATGTCATCTGCTGCTACGTGCATGAAGGAATTTGATTACACAAATATATAGTCTAAACTACGGCCACGTCTGAAAGGCATGAGGATATGTCGGATTTTGAAGATGATTTCAAACTTTTTTCATCAAACTGTCACCATGTCTCTATGAACCAGAATACACTGGCAAAGGTAGTAAGCTGGTAAGAAACTAGTTCCCCAATATGTAATGCAAAATTTGTCATACAAGGCTAGTTTTATTTTTTAAACACATGAGTTTACTAGTTTAACACAACATTTACACAGATCGGCTTGCTGATTTGCCCTGGATGTTCTGTGGAGTGGATAAGATTGGTTTTAATGACAGGCTAGCAGATTCCTATTGACTTCCACTAGCATTAGCATCAGCAACCTCCTGGAACTAGAATAACGGGATGAAATATGTTGAAACTGTCTTCAGTGATAAGTAGTATTCTGGCTCACTTGCAAGTGAGGCCCTATGTCAAAAATTCTGAACTTCCCCTTTAAAGATGGGCAAAAATACAGAAGTATGTATCAGCTATGTGCTCCAACTGTTTTCCGATACCACAGTCATTTTTTTTGGGGGGGGGGGGGTGTTAATGTAAGATAACTTGTTTGTGCAGAAATTGAGCCAAGACTGTTGAATTAGATGACCAAATATGGGAAAAAAAAAAAAATCTGTTCAACAACAAAAGAAAAACTAATTTTGAAGTGGTTGCTGACATGTTCATGAATACTGACACAATTTCTCTTTCAGCCTCCCCCTCATGCAATCTTTGTTACTGACAGTTTTTTCTTCTCTTGTCATTCTCTTGTGTGGTATGTGCAGGGTGCAGCACTTTCCAGTGGAAGTGACAGCTCCTTTAATAGCATTTACCCCGAATGACAATCTTAAATGACAATTTAATGATCAGGCTAAATCTAAATTTCCTTTTAATGTTTGTGTTTCATGTTCCCAGGGGTCTTTCAGTTTGATCATTTTCTAAGTAACATTTTAGCAGAAATCATTACATTGATTTTTCGATACCACAGAATGTGGTTTGAATATGAAGCAATACTTGATGAAGAATCACTGATCAATACTGATATTTGTATAAGTTGTAGAGATAATACTATAGGCTCAGTTTTAATATTAGATAAAAAAGTAACATCATGGAAACTTACCACCATCAGAGAAAACAGTTATTTATAACCGATTATTATTACTTAGGACATTTATTCACTTTTATAAAGTGATACAGATCAAGGCTCTTGTCTCAGAAAGAAGAGATGTCCAATTATCTGTAATTGCATTGAAGATGTGTGCATTATGAATGGTTGCAGAAGTTATAAAAATATAAAAGTTTTGTTTTTTGATGCCCTTGTTTATGGAGGCTATTACATTATATTCAGTCATTGTAATTTCCCTCTGGGATTGATAAAGTTGTTGTTTTTTTGTTTTGTTTTGTTTTTTCATTTATTCATTTCATTTAGCAGAAATGCACTTGAAAAACACAGCAGGAGGGCTTTTTAGAGTTCGGTATCTTTTCCAGGGATATTTTGACATGCAGCCTGGGAAGTTGGTGAAGTTGAACCATCAACAATCAAATTAACTGATCTTTTATTCCAAAATTGAGTTCATATGAGCCAATTATCAAACTTTTCCTAGAAATCTGAAATTTATTCAAGCGCATCTTCTGCAGTGTGATTATCAATTAAGAGAAAATTTTAAAACATCATTTTGGCAGCTTTGCAAGGTTCCTTTTTGAAATGCTTAAAAACGTTCCATTAGAAACCCTGGCAGACATTACCACCACAGTGAACTTAGCCATCCATTATTTGAGAGTGAATTATGTTTCACATTAATATTTTTGGACTCCTGTCACATTATCAGCTAAGCTTTATAAAAGCTGTGGATGCTGAAGCAATTTTCATTCTGTGATTCACCTATAGCGCTGCCTGCAGCTGTACACCCTCACCTATGCAAGCCACTTTACTGTATTTTAAATGTCTCTGCCTGCAATGTAGTTATTATAAATCTGCTTTGCTGTCTATGCCAATGGAGCCACTTTTCTAGTATTAAAACAAGGTGACTTTGGTGGGTTTTGCTTATGATCGCGCTGCATGGTTCCTCCAAGTTTTCTCTCACAACCTGCTCTGAGGCTTCTTCTCCTCACTCACGCCTTAGGCCTGTTTTTCTGTCCCTCCTGCTGCAGAAATCCTTTAACCTCTGCTGTCACTCTCCTACTGTGCAGCAGTGTTGGTCCCTTGTTGGAATGCGTTTGCATCACTGCAGTGAGGGTGCATAGCTGTCAGGCCTCATTGCCACTTAATGAACAAACAAATTTCTGGTAAATTCTTCAGTTAAGTGGGAAAGCCATCTGCACTATTTATGCCAAATGGATTTGAACATCATAGATTAGCTTGCATTCTGCATTTATCCCAGTTGGTGATTAAACCAACTATTGACTATGTGTGTAGCTGTCATCTCTCTGTCTGTCATGTCATCATCAAACAGTGCTTGATCATGGCTCTCTTCTCCTTTCTTAATGCCTTATCTTATGAGTAACTGCTGACATAAAGGATAAAAGCAGAGTGTAAAAATAAACTATAAGTAACAAAACAATGCCTTCTTTTAAGCTAAACTCAACCATTAGGTAAACTATGGATAAGTAACTGTCAACAGCTTTGACTATGATCTGTTAACGATGGTTGAGTGAGTAAAATTATCAAAACTCAAATCCAGCCTGATTTTTGCAGAATTGTTTTTTTTCCCCTATGTTTATTTTGACATTTTACCTCAACAAATTTCCTTTTCTGAGCATGAGCTTATGTATGATGTCCTCCTCACATTCTGGACATTGTTCCCACTCAGCTGCTACAAGGAGTATACCCACAGTCAGTCCCATTATCTTTAAGATTTTTCATTTGACTTTGCCCTCTAGATCTTCTCCAGAAAGTTGTAAGCATGGTGTTGCGCACCCACTGCCCAAGAAAGTCAGTTTAGACCCCGAGTCTTAATGAGTTACAGATTCAATCTGTGAATTTTCCTTTCTGTTTAAGGTTTTGGAGAATGTGATCTCTGCACAATTTATATAATATGTTGATGAAAGCACTATTTCCAGCAGCTTTCAGTGTGGTTTTACAGTACTTCATAGCACAGACAGCACTTGTAAAGATGACTTAATAATTTAATTGATAATAATTGGAATTCATTCTGCTTTTATTACTACTAGGGGCTGCGTGATATGGCCTGAAACTGATATTGAAATATCATTTGGCTTAATCCTGATACAAGATTATATCTTCATGTTTAAATAATGCAAGCAAATTTAAGTAAACTCTGTCAAAACTTTTTTTTTTTTTTTTGAACCAGGGACATGCGAGTTTTCTTGATGGGGTAGTTTGCTGTCAGCCTGCTGTCAGGGAGAGAAGCTAAACTATGAAAAAAATCCCATGTAGGAATCTAAAATCTTGGAATAATATTTGATTCTCACCTTAGTTTTTATGCTCAAGGAAAACATGTTCCATCTTGTTTTGTTTTGTTTTTTTCCAGCTAAAGACGGTCAATAAAATCAGACCATTTTTTTCAACTCCTGACTTTAAAAAAAGTTTTGTAAGCTTTTGTCTATTCTCACTTTGACTAGTGTAATTCATTGTACTCGGGTAATAGTCAGGGGCTTATTCTGTCACTTCCAATTGATTCAAAATGCTACTGCAAGACCCATTACCATTATAAAAAAGAATATTACCACATCCCTGTGTCTATACTTGCTCCCTTTCAGCGGTTTTACTGCTAAATCTCGTATTGATTACAAAATCTCAATGCTCACCATCAGAGCCTGAAATGGACATTCCCCCAGCATACTGTACATCTCAGACTTATTAACTTGCCATTTGCCCTCCCAATCTCTGAAATCCACAGATAGTGCCCATCTAACTACCCCTAGATTTTTATTTTTTAACCTTTATTGTCCCTGGAAAGCCCATTGAGATTAAAAACATCTTTTTCAAGGGAGTCCTGGCCAAGAGGCAACAGAAGTTACAAGACAATCATACAAATGCAATAAAATAAATATTAGAAAAAGGTGACAAAGGGAGTTTTGGCTTTTTCCATTAACACCCCAACCTTATGAAGCTCTGTACTGAGGGAAATAACATCTCTTCATACCTTGTAATTCCTCCTTAAAACTTTCCTTTTTCAGAGGTTCTTTGGCATTTAGCTGATGAATATATTACATATTTTATTGCTGCTAATCTGGCTGCTTTGTCCCCATTCTTCTGGATTAGTTTTCTGTAACTTCATTGGGATTAATGCTATGTCGGTAATACCTTGTAACTGTAATGTTGTTGCAATGGTCACATTTATCAGGTAGCCTTTAGGGGGAAAAAAGTATCATGAAAGCATCAACCAAACATGCCATTTGTGGATTACTCTATATGCTGGTAATATTGCAGCTTTTTTTTTATTTTTATTTATTTTTTATTATAATTGTCTTATTGCTAATATAATTCCAAAATATTGTCTATGTGCCATATGTTGTACATTGAATACAGAACCACTTTATATCTGGAGGCATGTGTAAATCAATGTTAATGTGGCCGTATGACATTTGAGGTTTATGTGCACGTAAGCCTCTCTATGTATGCTGAACCATAGCCTATGTGCTGAAGCAGCAGTGGGCTGAAGTCACTTCAGGCACTGCAGATGGGTCTTGTGTTGTCAGCAGTGCCCATAGTGATGGCATGGATGTGTATGCATTTGTAGCTTGATCCACAGCCATGTGTCATCTGTTTCTTTAGGGGCTGTCAAAGGACACAAGGGGACAGGATCTGATTCAGCTGGAGAACTGCTGGCATATCAGGCCTAACGGGCTCATTGTAATGGCAAATAAAGGTATTTGGGGCCTTGTTGGTACTGGGAAGCCTGTAACCTATTGTTCCAGCATTCTCCATCCATTACTGTGTCTGGTTCTAACCAATACTGGGCCCATACCTGTTGGACAAGCATTTTAATCTTCATTATTGCTGTGCTGAGCCCGAGTTGGCTGTTAGATGGATATATCCCTGTCCACGAGGAGACAAAACTCTAGCAATTTACTAAGTACTCCCTCCATAGCTTATGTGAGCCCTGCCTATAACTGGGATTCTCTCTCTCTTTTCATCAAGTGATGACCTCATTTTAGCACATAGTCCTCTGTTATCAGATCTGAATTATAAATATATTGAATCCATATTCATAATAGCCTTAATGAGTCAAGAAAGTCTACTGAAATGTCTTTTGCACCAGAGAGAGGCTGAAGATGCGATAGTAAAGAAGCGTGGATGTAATCCTTGGTCCGCTGGAGAGGCTATTAAACTCAGCATGCCTAAAAGCTGTATTGAATACCTGCCTGTCTGTGGAATTGGAGATAGAGAGCCACCCGAGTCTTGGTTGTGCTTTGTCCTGAGAGTCTGCAATCCTCCTATATACTGTATACTGTACATAGCTATGCAGAAAACATTTACAGTAACCCTGCAGCTCAGAAGAGGAGAGCAGCCAATTTATCATCCAAGAGAAAAGTCCTGCAGGACACAGCTCCTTGCGGGACCCTTAGCAACATTCCTGTTGCTATTCTGTAACACGAAAATGGAAAGATTGAGGCAGACTGGCTGGCAGAAAGGATGCCCGTCTGCTATAGGGTAGAAGAAGCTCTGAAAATCAGAAGTGACAGCCTTATGGCTGCGGCAGATGTCTCACTCCACTGTGTTTAATCAAGATCATAGACCATTTCAGTGGGACTGAGGGCCAGCCTCTTTGTGTTGAGTATTAAGAAAGGAGTAATAGTTTTTCATTTGCTTATGAGAACCAGTGAATAATAAGAACTGTGCCGCCTAAGATGGGCTGGCTTGACACGAGAGGATGACTCGGTGCCAAACAAAACAATTGGATTATGAGCTAAGAAGAAAGAACATAGAGGTGACTGGCCAAGAATAGTGACATTTGGAGGAACAGCGATCTTAATAAAACCTTGAAGTGAATCTCACACCATGTTTAGTAAGCATCTGGTACATTAAAATACAATAAGACATAAGATATGTTGAACTCTATGAGATTCACACATACAAGATGTTATTTTCATTATTCAGATGGTGTGTTGGATGGAGTTGGATTCAACTCTTCACATTCACATCTTCTCTCTCCTCACATTTCTATATGTACTTGTCTATATGGATAATCCTTTCTGTTGTCACTGCCACTATATGTTCTTGTTCCTGTACTAGTGTTGTAAAAAAAAATCGATTCTCAGATACTAATCGATTCTAAATATTTGTATCTAGTTAGATATTAATTAGCACGGGTATCGATATTTAAATGCCACTTCGGCGTCTGCCGAGCCTCGGAAAGCATCAGCTGCCTCTGCCCTTTTAAAAAGGCACTGCTGCTGGCAGCCCCTCCCCTACAGCATCTCCCTGGAGGACCCATTGTTTACAGTGTTGCTAACTTAGCGACTTTAGACCTCTCTGTTAGCTTTTTTGTTTCAACAAGTGACAAGTGATGAATCCAGTGTTACTGGAGACTCATGCAGACTGACGTGAAAACATGTATCGTTTACTTTTCTCAACAAGCTGCGGTTGCTACCGCAGGCCTCGATCCCGCGTAGAGGCGCGAGCCTCGTACCCGTGCAGCAGCATCTCCCCCTCACCCTAACTAGTTTGTCTGTTCTATTGTTGACTTGATTTGGTCTCAAGTATTGTGAAGAAAAGGACACGTAAATAAGTACACTAACTGGTGGTTGAAGTTTTTAATTCGTTTCTTCTGAATCACAGTGAACAGTTGAAGAAGACTGTTGGAGACTGTATGAAGACTCTATCTCTGCACAAACTAGATCTTAAAAATAATTTATTCTCCATTTTTACGATCTTTTCTCATATATATTCATATATTTTTGTTGTGTTGTTTGGATTGTTATTTTATTTATTTATTTATTTTTGGGGGGGTCCCCCCCCCCCTTCAGTATCGAAAATAGTATGGAGTATCAACCACCATCTTTAATATCGGAATCGAGAATGAAATTCTAGTATCATGACAACCCCATCCTGTACAGTGATGGCATTGGTGCTACAGTAATTACAGACTTGCATCAGGAGGCGGTGAGACCAAATGAATCTCACCCCTCTTCCTCTATAGATGCACGTGTAGCACTCCAGCTTGTCACTGCCATTTTATTGTTCTCTGCTATCTTACCTCTTTGTTCTTCTACAAATTTATGCTGTTAATTATTTTGTGAGCTGCATTACCATGTCATCACCTATGCCACCTTCTGACAGCACATGTGCGTATTAAAGGTGTTTACTTAGCAATATGCTCAACTGACGTGGGACTAGTTGCTATACTCCTTGATGCTGCAGTTTACTGAATAGGCTCTTGTGACATTTAAATGTCAGTATGATTTATTTACAATCTTGATTGTAACACAAGTTCACCAAAGCCAGGCAAAGTGTAACCCACATCCAACTCTGATGGGGGAGAAAAGTGATGGAAGGGAATGAACTGAAAAAGGTAGTTGTACAGGTACTGTAGACCCTGTTGTGGATTTCACAGTGTTGTTCTGAATATGACCTATAAGCAGGATTCTTCTTAGAGCTTTATGACTAAAGAATCCATATTGTGTAATTATTGTTAAGTTAAAGTTTAGAAATTTGCATCTAAAAATGCAATTTTTACAAAAAAATGAATAAATAAAGAAAATGGTGGGTTACAAGCTTTTGAATATGTAGCTCAAATGGTAAGACAGCGCACTGTCATATCAGGAATAAGCATCAATGAACAGTTAATACCATAAGCCTATTCACACACAATATTATGATACTTGTATCCGATCCAGTGGAGTCTTATGGACATTTGATTAAGATTTTTGATAGATTTGATCTGTATTCTGGGTATGAAGTAAATATATATCAAAACTCAAATTCTTATATTTAACTGTATTCCAAGTCAAGGCCTAAAGGGACGTAGAATAAAGTTGTAAGCAAAATCCCTTGTATACTTAGGAGTAAATCCAACTAAAAACCCACAACTATAGCCTATAAACTATAGCCTATCAAAGTAATAATGAATGCATAGACATCAATATGAGGAAAGACATGGAAAGGTAGTCTACCTATCCATTAAGATTAAGTCAGAGAACAAGTGTAGTAAAAGTGAATATAATGCCACATCTGTTGTTTTTTTTTTCATCTCTGTCAGTAGATCTTCCAAAAAACCATTTCTGTTAATGGGATTAACTTTTATAAAAATTAATATAGTAAGGGAGACAACCATTATACTGTACCTCACAGCTACCTAAGATAAAAGAGAGAACCGCACTGCCAAATTTAAAACAATACTTTAATGCTGCCCAATTACACCATGTACTACACAGGTGCAATGCGGGCTATATGGCCTGGTGGAAAGAAGCAGAAATTTCTGCACTTAAGCTGTATTAAAGAGAATGTTAATCTAAATCCAGAAACATTATTTACCCTAGAAAAATAATGCAGCTTGAATTGGGGAAGGAACTTGGATTACTGAAATAGCTCATGATGAGTTCAAACCAGGACAATATGACTTCAAATTCAAATAGCGAGTAGAAAAAGGTATAACAGCCATATGCAAAATTATTTAAAAAGGTGAAATGAAAAGTTTTCAGGATATGAACTAATAAACCAAAACCCTAAGAGGAATAGCTGCTGTGAAAGGTCATCAGCTGATGGGGCTCTAATATAACAGTCAAACACATTTTCTGGATTTGTGAGAAAATGCATTCATTCTGGGATAATATTCAGCTGTCTGTGAGACACTGATATATGTGATACCCTAATCTTTCCTTGTACCATATCTGGGATACCTGGAGGAAACCATGTATGTACAAGAACAAAATCTGCTCAAGATTCTCCTTGTGGCTGCAAAGAAAGCCATATTATTCAAGAGCTGGCTTAAGGCTGAAGCACCAGCAAACGAAAAATGGCTGTATATCGTAGAAGACATCCTAACAATGGAAAGACTTACTTACAACTTGAAAATGAAGGAAGAAAATTAGCAAAAGACAAAAATGGTCTATATTTTATTTTGATTTAGGAAAAACTTCTACCCAAAGGCTTTGTTGTTGTTGTTCTTTTTTTGTTGTTGTTCTTTTTCATTTTTATTTGACTTTTACAGCATTCACTGTTGTCAAATTGCAAAATGTGTAATGGGGAAGAAGAGAACTAAGAGGGGAAAGAGAAAAAGAGAAGTAAAAAATCTTGTTCTTATTTGTCTTTTGCCCTCCTTAAAAAAAAAAAAACTTGATTTGAGAATCTGCAATTTATATGTTCATACTTAAATAAAATAACGATTTAAAAAAAAAAGAAAAACCTTTGAATATGCCATCTTCCTGTGATGAGTAAAAAATAACACGTTTAGACATTTTCTTCGTAATTTGTTTTTGATGACTAATTCTGAACGCCATCTGTCTCAAGAAAAGTAAAAATGGAAACAGTAATGATAGATGGAATTGTCGATTTCAATGCTACTGAGTCTCTCTGGTAGGATTTATGTGTCATACAGTGGATTGATGGCTTATTTCTCCCCCGTAATAAATAAAAGGAAAGAAAGGCACCACACTAGGGATGCACAATGCTGGATTTTCGGCTGATATCTGATATGCCAATATTTTACAACTCATTTGGCCGATAACCAATACCAATATTAAAGCTGAAAATGATGTAATATTCATATTCATTCTTTGTGAAAATTAGAAAAGTAGTTATGCCGCAGTTCCAGTAGTTGCCAGAGACATCATAATGTTGCACTGTGGGTGTGATCTTACACTGTTTCCATTTCTTATGGATGAACATGAAGAAAAAAATAAATAGAAAAACAGCATTCCGCAGGTTCATCATTGGTGATTTATATAGGTCCATGTCGGTTCTGATATTGGCTGATACTGATAATATCGTGCATCTCTACAGCACACTGGACCCTCCGTCTCTTCTCTTCCTCCCAGTATACACTATGTATAAGCTCTGCTCCATAAAGCTTGCCTTGTGCCCTCTTCCCATCAGCACTGTGGTCTAAAGGATGAAGTACAGTTAACCACTGTTGGTTTTCAGGTGAAGTATGCTGTTTACTTGGACATTCACAGGTGGCACTCCAAAAGCAAACCTAATTGGATGAGTAAAGTCAAACAAATGGCGACTGAATGGAATTTAATTAGAACTAACACTGATGAAATATAATTGCAATTTTCATTTATAACTTCACATCACTGTGTGCTGTAAAAACTTCAGATGTGTGTGCCCTAATTGGTGTATAAATAGCATGTCTTGTAGCAGCACACAGGTATCCCAGCTACATTAAGAATGCCATCACATTATGGAAACAGTGTGTAGCAGTTTTTCCTCTTGCAAGCTCACTCGCACTGCAGTCAAGCTTCACATATCCTCAGCTGAAGTAGCGGAGAGCTGAGCAGTGGAGGGTATAAAGTAGTAGTTTGGAGGAGGGGTGAGCAGTGCATGTCTACGATATGGAGGGAAATTTCAGTGCAGCCCCAGGGAGCACAAGAGAGGTGTGAAAAGTAGGCTGGTCTTGGTGATGTAGAGTGACTAAATTTCCTCAGACAGGTCACACAAAAGATGTTGATAGCCAATCCGTGTGTGTGTGTCTCTCTCTGTGAGTATGCGGCTGGTTTTGAATGTAATTGACCATGGTAATCGTCATTACATGGGACAGCTAAGGATAGCAAGGAGAGATGCCTTCCATCTGTGCAATGAGTCATGGTGAGTGAGGTCTTTTTGCAAGGAGAAAAAGCAGATACTCTTTATACTGGTGTGTTACTGTTGTTAAGTAAAAAAAAAGTCTTTTTAAAGAATGCAAATGGAAAAAGTGTGTGTACCAGAATTTTCTGTGTAGAGACCTTGTGTGTGTGTGTTATGAGTGTCATGATGCAGTGCTTGGAGCTAAAGAGCTACACAAGTAATGGCCTTGTTCAGACTAGATAATTAGTCAAATGCTGATTTCTCTTCAACTCCCATAGGAACTGTGTCAGGAAGGCTAAATATCAACCACAGAAGTGGTGCTTATTGCTCTGTGTGGGCTCGAAAATGGTGATACCATATAAGCCAATTATATATGTGTGTGTTTAAGTTTAGAAAACTGGGTTTGTACATGGGTATGTAAAGAGTCTGCATTTTCAAGCTGACTGTGAAGAAACATTTTTATTTGGCAGCGGCTTGCTTAAATTTCTGTATTGTGCCGTCGTTAACCCGCATTTCATTACAATGCATAATTATGTTGGAGCAAGTAATCAACTGCCAGCCTGCCCCCACATATTGACCTCACATTTGTCATATTAGTCAGTACAGCTCTATATACTGAGAATGCATCCATTCAATCTTCAATCTCATCTCTCTCTTTTTGTTGTGCTCATGTGCAGGAGCTTCAGTTTGAGCGGCTAACCAGGGAGCTGGAAGTGGAGAGGCAGATTGTGGCCAATCAGCTGGAAAGATGCAGACTCGGGGCCGAGTCGCCAGGCGCTGGTAGCAGCAGGTAATGAAAAGATGCACATACGCACACTCAAAAAGCCACAATCCAACACATGGCTTTCCCCACCTTCACAGCAGTGTCCATATTCCGTAGTGTATGGAACCTTATGCTTTTATGGCTTAATGAAGAGCATCTCAGTGTTCTCAATCATGATTGGCCTTTAGATCTTAAGTTTCCCCTCCTGTCCATTTTATTTGGAATTGAACATGCATTATGAAGTAGGAGTGTTGCATCAATTTTCAATTAAGATTTGTGTTGGTGCTTTTCAGGCAGTGATGTGCATCAATGACAACATGTAGTAAGGCTTGAGAACATGTACAATAGTAGGGAATAAAGTTTTTCCGTCGCTGCGACGGATTTCCGTCAGTTGAAAAACGAGAGGAAAAAAATAGATCCACTTGATTTTGTTGCGGTTGCATGTACACTTTTTAAATTGGAGTTATTAACATGATGCCGCTCTCAACCAATGAAACCTGGTAAAGCCATAACATTAGCCAATCAGAAATAGAAGAGGGGCAGGTCAGCGCAACCTATGGAATTGCGCGTCTTGACCAGTTTTGACATGTAAAATGAAGTTGGGAGCGTTGGACTACGAGACCTCTTGTTTAAAACACCTGAGACGTAGGAATGTTAGCGTGGGTGGATATAATGAAGCTGCAGGCCTCATGTTATCTGTAGTTTAACTTTTCAAACTAGACAGATCGCTGGTAACGTTGTCAGACAGCAGCTTTGGTGAGTGTCCATTTGCTGCTTATAACGTCATTAAACGATGTACCGTTGAGGTTAGAGTTTATGTGAATGTAATGAAAGTTCAACGTTATCCCGTGATACTACAGCTGTCACCGCTGTGTGTTTTTTCCTGGCTTCAGCACCACGGTAGAGAAGCTTGTACTACAGTGACGTTGCAGCGTTTGTGGAGCTCCTCGTTGCAGCGAGCGGTGCGAACCTGCATCTTGTCTGGTATTCGCGAGACTTAAAACAGGCTTGTCAGTGAAAACAAACTCTGCATCATATAAGATTATGAACCTGAATTGAATATTGATGATTATAAAAATGGGTACCGTCGTTGTAAACTCATTGTAACCCACGGCTTCTCTGGGCTTATCGCTTTAATAACCCATCTGTTAAAACAGCTTCTTTATAAACTGTATTTTTATCAGAGCCAGGCCTAAATGATAGATAAAGCTACGAGATGTTATTCTGACAAGATGTCATCAATACAGATGTTAAGTTTCCAGATCTTGTGATGTATCTGGTTCCACCTGCATGTACGTTTTAAGTTAACACGCTTTATCATATAAGAACAATATCAGCTGTTACTATTACAAAGTCATGTCTTTGTTTACTAGTCAGAAGTCTCATCAAGTCATGAAAATACCACTAGCCAGTTATCATGTAAATTATTGGTTTTATTGTCTTTTCTGTGGCTTTAAAAATCATCCCTTCTTCTCTATGGAATAATAATGTTTATAGCAGCCAAACATAAAGTATATTTGAATAAGATCTTCAAAAATGAAAGACAAACTGATGAGGATCCACGATAGTCCATTAGATTTACATGTTGGCGACCTTTGTTTTTACCGAAAAGACCTGGATGCGGCTAAATTTACAGAAGTTCTGTGCTGATATATCCAGGCCTCTCTCCTGGCACAGCTGGCACAATTACACTTATTTCTTCTGATTTATTAGATATTCTAAGAGTAATAAAACTTGCATTGAAAAGATTTATAGATGGTAATTTATTTATAAGAATATATTAAAAACTGAGTAAAAACAAAAATCAGGGAAATAGTTCAAAAACATTTTAGATAGATGGAAAGGAAAAAGGAATACTTTAATGATACCTGGCAGAAAATTCGGGTGTGTCACTTGCCCAGCTAGTAAAGAGGACAGTACTGAATTATCTTAGAGCAAATCCCTGCAATAGTTAGGTGCTGTTCCATGAAGGGCTGCTTCAGTAAGTTTGCTCTTTAAACATATCCTCACTTCATTAGATAGTGGTCATACACTCTGTCCTGACTGCTGTAGCTCAAACATGCCAGGCTCATTTGTGAAGCTCAATTTCACATAAAATGTTCCTGAGGGCTTCAAAGGCTCAGTATCAAAGGCTCAGTATGAAAAACCCCTAACAGAAGTCTTTATTTTCTTATGTAATAATTTAAAAAAAAAGGTCTTGTGGTTTTTCTGATATATGACGACAGACAATATTCAGATCTGTAATGTCACTGCTCTTGACAAAAATCCTGCTCATTTTAAGAAGATTTAAGAAAATATTTTATTTGTATTTTTTTATTTTCAACATGCAACATGTTGTATTCATTAAGAAAGTAGTATGTTGTTTAGATTTTTTGTGATATGACAAACATTATAAAGAGCATTTGATTAGTCACCAGAAAAACTTTCAGCAGTATTTTTCCATCATTAGTAATACATTTCTGGAATAATAGACGAACTGTAATTTCAATCCGTTCTACTGTCTAAAGTGGCCATATAATGGTCCAGATTTTACTTGCAATCATGGTGATTGTATATTGGGCTTCTTAGAGCACTTTAAAAAACATGCTGCCTAGATCATGTCACACTCTCAGTACTGTATCTGAACAATGTCCCGTTTAGACCTGGTGTAAGGCTGATGGAAGATGTAGCTAAATGGCATGAAATTGAGCTTAAAAACACTACTTAATTGTAGTCGGGTAGAGTAGTTTTTTTTATGGAATATCACCTTTTCTTTAAATGCAAGGACTATTTGCCTGTTACTTAAAAATTGTCAACTGACATGCATTGTGAGGGGAAGTTTGATGCATTCACTCTCAAAAATCAGTTATACCTTCAGGTTATATCTGGATACAGAGGAGTTGGTTTCGAGTGGGGCTTGTCATGGCTCTTTGGGGTATTTTCTGGCTTTATGATCATAAGCCATATGCCCTTAGACAGTCCATTCTTGCACTTCAGCCTGCATACTTGTAAAAAATCACCCACCTAATGCCAGCAGCACACACTACTCCAAAGTGATGTCCATTTTTGGAGAACAGGTTTGCAGCAGGGCTAAGTGCTGCCAGAAAGGTGCAGACAATAACCCTGAAAACATACACATGCCAGACTCTTTACTGTCATGTCCTTTTTAGGAGGTACTGATTTAGGTGTCAGTGTCTGTGTATCCACCCACACAAGTGGTTATATTTGAGGGTAAAAGTAACATTTGCTATATTTTTATTGTCCCTTTTATTCACTCAGGCACAACACGCTGAAAAAAGCAGTTTTTCCATTAAGATTGATTAGAAGAGCCGAGGACACTACGATCGTTCTTAATGGAATCATTATTTTAAAGATTAAATGTTTTTGTTCCAATTGTAATGAAAATTATCACCAGAGCATAGTTTTGCAGCTTTCAGCTCCTTTTCTTGATTTACTGTTGGAAGATTGGTACAGATCAAAGTTATTGGTCTGATTTTAAGAGCTTTGAATAGTTGACTCAAGGTTAGGATTAGATAATTAATCTGTTATTCTGCTTGGCTAACAGATGAATAATAAATATTTTCTTGTAAGCATTTGCGTGCCTAGGTTTCACAATCCTACTTGAATTTTGCATTTAGATTTTATGTGCCTTATGTTTTTTAACATTAGGCACATGTCTAATTTGCTTCAACAGGGTTACTATCACACTTGTCAAGTAATTTTAAACGCTGACACTTTACTCACCGGGGCAGCAAGACCACCTCCTAGGACTCCATGAAATAAACATGCTATGCCATTTACACGCCTTTATTAAAGCCAGCAAGAGACAAATAAAATGGTTGTCAGAGGATGTTTGCGTTTGAATGGTGATCAGCTTTAAACCCAGAAGTCACACTGACTGGTTCAATAGCACTGCAGGGCACTAGCAGAGGTGACAACACACTTAAGGGTCCTGATGAGAGCCATTACATTTCATGGCACCTCTAGTGCTGACCACTCCCTCCATTTCTGCAAGCATAAGGGTGACCATCTATCTGACCACCAGCAAAAACTCGTACAAGATTTGACCTCCCACCCAGACAGGCAGTCTCTAGCCGAAGTGGTTTATGGGAAATAAAGCATCCTGCAGGGGTTAGGACTGTTGTGTATCAGCAGTGACAGTTTTACTGTCACTAACAGTGCCTTCTCTCTCACTCTGCTGGTCAACATGCAGCACGCAGGTTCATCAGCATCATCATAGTAGCCATTCTTCTTCTCCATCTGCTGTGGTTCAGTGGAGCACAACTTCACCAACTCCCTCTTTTAATTGCCTGCGTGCTCATTAAAATTCTGAGGTGAGCTTCTTAAAACTCAAAAAATGTCACCTCACATTATAAATAATGATAGCAGTGCCAGCAACTGATGCTTGACAGAAATGACAAGCAAGTAAAAGATGTTTAAAAACAAAAAGAATGGTTACACTGCTCTGAGATCTCCTGCTTGATTTTTTTTTCTGTTATAACAGCCAGCATTTAAAACAAAAAAACATGGCTGAGTGAAAAGCTTTTTCCTTGGTAAGAAAGTATTTTCATGGCTATATTAAATTGTTTGATAGTTGTTAGGATGCCCATGTAGACAGAATTATATCAACCTTGTTTGCTCTGCACTTTTCCTTTTGCTAAGAACTGTTACGCTTTCAGTGCAATGCATTAAAAAAAACTACATCAGTTCAACTTTATAGGGTGTATTTGCATTTTTAGATGTTGATATTCTTGAGCTTAGAGGTTTAGAATCGATTTCCTGAAGTTAAAATGGAAACAGAAACGTTCATATGATGTAGCAAATTTGAAAACTATCAACAGAAAATATTAAATAGTGTATTTTATAGTGACCGTGAGTCTATTTGTAATAGGAGGTTTCTGAAAATTAATTTAGGACCTTTTAAAGTTTTTTTTTTCCCCCATTCTTATATGCACCGGTCCAATATTCTGCTGAAAGCTTGCATTGAGGCATGAGCTAGTGGTCCGGGACCATTCATCATTAGGCTTTACCCACAGCCACAAGGTGCTTCCTGGTTTTTTCTTCTTGTTTGGTATTCTGTGTATTGTCTCTGAATAATAAACTCAACTGTTATCCACTCGCATGCTGGACCATTATTCTCCTGCATTATTCCTTTAGGACTGGCTGCCCCTGTGAGATCGTCTGCGCAGAATAAATTGTGGCATGCATGTCAGGGTAATGTCAGGATGTCAGGACTCTGAACTTCTAGACTAAGGCTGTGTCCGAATGTACACCCTGTTCCCTACATAGGGCCCTATAGAGGGATCACGCCATTTTGTAGGGGTGTCCGAATGTCCAGAAAGAAAAAAAGTAGTACACTCAAAATTACCCACAAAAGATATTGAAAACTAGTGAGCTTTGATGGTCCCTAGACGGGACAATGTAGACCACAATGCATTGCGGTCAGGAGAGCTGAATGGCGCGAGGTGTTAGACACATTGAGTGATGGAAAAAAGAGAGAAAAAAAAAACAACAAAAAAGGGATTAAACACAAAATAAGTAAATAAAATATCTTCACTTAAAACTACAGATTTGATTTGGAATGACATCTTTTCGTGTGTCGTGGGTGCCGCAGTGGTTGCCATGGTGACAGCTGGTAATCACATGATTTGCTGCGAGAAAAAAGTAGTCAGCTTCGTGTCCGAATCGCAGACAGAATGAGGGCACTAGATAGTGTGCTATATAGTGCAGCCCTATGTTGTGAATGAGGGGTTAGGGCAGGGGTCGGCAACCCGCGGCTCCGGAGCCGCATGCAGCTCTTTAGTCCCTCTGTTGCGGCTCCCTGCATTGGAAAATGAATTAATGACTATTCTACTTAAGTGTATTGTATTTTGGTTGGTTCACTTTAATAATGTGATTCTAAAAGACCGAGACAAATGTCCCCTGGAGAGACAATAAAGTTTCTTATCTTATTCTAAATTTGAGGATTATGATGATCCCTCTGAGGGATTCATGTACAGTTGCGCACTTTTCCCGAGTTCTCCGAGCACTGCAAATGCAGCACGTGAAATAAAATCCAACTTAACTATTAAATTAAAGACATAATTTATATTTTACCATTTTGCAAAGCAGCCCATTGAGTGTCAGGTGTAACAAGCAGGTAACTGCAGTGAAACGGCGAGTAACTGTCCAGCATGATATGATGCGTCTCACAAACCTTTACGCAGCCAATCAGTGTTAATAACTGCACTTCATGCTCACGTGCCGCTATTGTGCAGCATAGCACGATACAGCCCTATTGAATCAGCAATCACGGAATTAAACAATAAAAACGGAATTAATTACAAACAAAGAATATCACTGAGTGTGGACGTGCCGCGGAGCGCTGAACTTTCCTCCTGGCGCACTATCCCACGAACGTCTCACAGCGGAGCGTCTCTGTTGCGCTGTTGCTGCAGTTCTGGCATTTAAAGTGAATAATAAACCAGCAAAAGCTTATTTGTCCACTCCGACCCTGTCATGCTGCGCTTTGATCACTTCTCCAGCCAGGTAGGCCGACGATGGAGAAGAAAAGTGTCTGATGCACTGAGCATGTTCAGCGCTGCGTAGGCAGATTCATTTGTTTTCACTGCTGACCAGATTATTTTGCGTAGCTATGTTCATATTTTGTGAAACAGTAATTTCATTTTTCGGGTAGCTTACTGCACGCGCCAGTAAAAGGATGAAGGCACAGACAGGACAGCGTGTTTGGTTTGCTGCTGGTAGATTATTAAAGCTGCGTCTTTTTCCATCCTACATAAATACAACTACTAAAATAGATTTAAAAAAAAAAAAAAAGTGACCTTCAACCCGACGTCTTTTCTTTTTTTTTTAGTTTAAAATGTTTTTCTTGCTGGATGCAGAAATGTGATTTCGTTTTCTCGTTTTTATGTTAAATGCAACACATTTAACGTTAAAGTTTTATTTAATTATCAATGTTAAAAGTCAGTTGATGCTCCAGTGTTTTCTTTATTGTAGGAAACGGGTCTAAAAGGCTGTTTGGCTGAAACAGGTTGCCGACCGGCGTATTTAAGACTTTTACATTTTTGCGGCTCCAGACAGATTTGTTTTTCGGTTTTTTGGTCCAATATGGCTCTTTGAACATTTTGGGTTGCCGACCCCTGGGTTAGGGAGTAGGGAGGACATTCGGACACAGCCTAAGTGTGTGGATGTGCAGTTTTCACGAATCACTTCTGGTTTATTCAGGGAGCTTCTCTCATTTATCTGTGCTCAGTTTTAGGTCCAGTTAGGTTTTACTCCATCCAGTAGCCACTGACAAAGCTGAATGTGACAAACAGCTTCCATTCTTGTATTATTAAATTATTTTGTCAATCAAGCGAAACAACAGCTGATCCCAAACGCTTTCAAATTATTACAAACATATAACAGGAACAGATTTAACAGTATTTTCTTAGACACAGTTGATGTCTTAACATCCGAACAAACTCTATACAAAACACTGTTTTTTTTTCTCTCACATTTCTATGAGTGTTTTTTTGCTTTTGTTTTTTTAAGCACATGTGTTCATGCTTTTCTATTGTTTCCTCCACACAGCTCATCAGAGAAGTCCCTACCATGGAGAACTGCAGGTATGTAAGCTCAGACTGCAAAGTGAATGAGTAACCATTGCTTTCTGATAAACTATCAGTTTTTATTTCCATTCACACTGTTTACCTATTCTGGTCATAGTTGGTATTGTTTTATACTCCCTGATAGAAGTACTAAAGAGAAGACACACCTTCCCCCTCAGTTTTTAAGCAGTCCTTAAATTACTTTTCAAATCCACATAATGCAGCATTTGTCCAACAGTAAATACAATTACATATAGCTTAATCTTTACAGTGGCTTTGTCCTGTGATAAAAAGTAAAGTATGTTCACAAGTATTAACATCTGTTTCTGTTTGAACCTGATCATTTCTTTTATGGCCTCCAAGCAGTGGCCCATAATCATCATCAGATATTAATGCACATCTGCTTGTATTCTTTCACTCCCATATGCACTACTATAAATTATTATGAAACAAACAGCCAACAGTGTGTTAGGTATCGTAGCAATGGAATACTAAAACAGTCAGTGCTGAGCTTGGTACGTCAGTTCACACTTGGTTTAAACGTATCTGGGCAAATACAGGAAGTAGACCCTCTGCCATTGCAGGCATTTCTGTACATGTTTGAGCAGAAGTGAAGAGAATTGTACTATTTTCTAAATAATGTCAATGAAATCTGGAAAGACTTGTGCAGTTCCAGGCTTTCTGAAGATAACACGGAGATTGCCCGTGTCTGATATGGGTAGGAGGGCAGTGGTTGATGCTCTGAGCTTCAGGGGGAGAGTGTAGTCAGCCACTTCATATAGTGGTAGGGAGAAAAACATTTCGACTCCCAACAATGGCACCATAAAATTTTGGTGAACGGTTGTCAATCCAACGGTAAATTCTACACATCTATGTTACCGTCAAGATGATAGTAATGGACTGAGAAATGAGGGGCTGCAGTGCTACTTAGAGTACATGACTAATTTGAGAAATATTTTGACGTGTAGTTATTTGTTGTCATTAGGGCAACATCATTACCAGCAACTAAAAAAATGACTGTCTGTACAAACAGATCCTGTACAGTGTCACCCTGCAGCCTAAACTACGTCAAATATCTTTTAAATCAAAAACTGACAGCCTTTGCAAAAGTTTCAATCTATTTCTTTACCAACTTTTGATAAGTTATTATAAAGAGATTTGTGTTTTATATTCAAGTCCGCTTTTATTAAAAGCAGTTCCTATAGATGAAGCAGAGTTAACATAATTGCACTGATGTCGATCTAATATGAAAAACAGAATAATTTTGAGATCTCTGTATAATATATCCTTATAAGTAACTTTGAACTGTTGTCTAATGTTGTCAGTCCAGCCATCCATGCCACTGTCCACTTTAGCCAGCAGTAGCAGATATGAGGTCATTAAGACTGGCCACTGCAGTCATGGTGGCACCAAAACATGGTGCAACATACAAAATGACTGCCATATTTGTTAGGGGTGTCATGATTCTCCAAATCCTCGATTTGATTTAATTTTCGATTTTAGGGTCACAATTCGATTCATTTCTCTTTTTTTTTTCTTCTTTTTCTGACAGCAGACAAGCCTATGTAATTATTAGAGTAGTCTAGTTTATTATTATTGGTTTATTCATTAAATTTTTCAGTCATCATCAGTCATTTTTTGTACCGCTTATCCAGTTCAGGGTTGCAGGGGTTGCTGGAGCCTATGCCAGCTATTTTCAACAAACATGAAAAATGTAATAATTAAAAAAAAAATTAATACAAATAATAAAAAATAGTTCTATAATGGCATGAAGCCTTCAAGTGCTCAGTGCTTTTCATCAGCATTGAAAATGCCAGCAGATCTAAACATTCTTATATGAATAATGAGCAACGTTTCATAAAACACAATAATGGAAAATTATAGCACAAAACAGCACACACGTGCAGTGCACCCACTTGGAGTGAAGCAGTTATAGGTTGCATCATATTGATTCACGGACATGATGGTGAATACTACTTATAAAGTTATTTTCAAAGCCTTATGGCACATTCACATCAGGCCCATGCACCTCTTTCGCTGCATTCTTTGCGCTGCAGTTTCGTTTTGACGTCCACAGCTCACATGCTCACAACAACAGGCGAGATGCAGAGATATCTGACATGCTCGGTGCAGCTGAGACTTGTAAGGCAGCACACGTGGGATTTATGAAAGGCGACCTGTCGCTCCTAAATGAATGTAGAGGAAACATCGCCGATCCTCCCTTTCACTTCGATGATCAAGACCATGACATAATTTTGATCGATTTCGATAAAAAATCTAAATTGTGACACCCCTAGTATTTGTCCATAGAGAAAATGGCAGCGCTGTGTTTGTTTCTCAGTGTGTGAGGAGTGCAATTCTATGTGGTACATTTCTTAATAACAGCCTTTTTCTCCAAGGCATTGGCTGCGCCAGGGGTGTTTTGTTTTTGTTTTGTTTGGGGGGTTTTTTAAGATTTTTTTTTTCCTGCTCAGCATCAGTGACAAGCTATAGACAGATTTTTCTTTGACCTCTTCAGTGCATGTTTTTTTTTCCCCCTCTTCCTTATCAGATCTTTAGCAGAGAACAAATAATGAATTGCAGTTGCTTATGTCTTTCATGGGTTATTAATTGCGTAGTGAAAAGAAGGATTTTTGTAACTGTTATTAATCTTTTATTGTCAATTCTGTCAGAAGAGCCTATGGGGGGCTGTAGCTGTACATATGCAATGGGAATATTAATAATCCTCACTTTTCTCATTTGCTGCCTGCTTCCCATTTCCTTTCTGAATGCATTTTATTAATGTAAGAACAGAGTGGGGCTAATCACAATCACTGCTTGGTTTTGTATTGATTTTTCACCACACCGTAGATGATGAATTATACTCAGATGCAAAGTAGCTCCCCCCTCCCCCTCCCATTTTAGATGAATTAAACTCTAAATGTGTGGCACACAGTTTTTCTGTGTGTTGTCCCAGCTGGAATAACAGAACAGCTGCAGAAAAAAGTCTTTTTGCCCCAGGAAATGTCAATGCAGTCACACCTAATATCAACTGCAAGTGGAGAAGAAACACCACAGAATCACACTTTCGCTCCGTCTCTGTTCCTTCTCTTGTAATAATGGTGGTTGTTCAATATGTTGGCGGATCTCAGACCCTGTGTGCTTTATATTATTGCTAGACATTTTATATGTGTTAAGAACTGATATAGCACAAATTAGATCATAAAAAGAAATTTGAAATGTGATGGGTGGTTAGTGTGTGGATACTATTAGATAAAGTTTCTCATCAGGAAACCTTACCAGATCTGCACTTTGACCTCACCTCGTGTCTAACAAGAACATTTGAAGTCGATTGGCCCCTAAGTGCTTTAGAATATACATATTCAACCCGGTTAGAGCCAAAATCAACTTAAATATAATTCATAATCCAAAATCAGTTAATAATTTGAATGTGAAACTTGATCTGGTTTGGCCAGTTTTTTTTTTTCAAGTGATGTTACATCAACAAGGTAGCTTTTTTTAAATAGATATTTTCCTTTGAAATGAGTTTCTGTATCATTTTCCAGCTAATTAAACTGTGGTTACCTACTAGAAAAAATGCTTGTTGAAATCCAGTAAACGCCTTGAAACTTGGACATGAGATACAAAAATAAAAAATAGAAATAATTGAAGAAATCCAGATGAGGTGATTGTTTGGATCCTGTTGGATTGTGGAAACAGGGAAGCAGTTTTCCACATATTAATTGAATGTGCTGTATATTGAGGAGAAGATGTATCAGGGAGGCACAGTTTTCTCAGACAACTACAAGTAGTGTTTTCAAAGCAAGACCAGATGTAAGCATTCAACTATAACATGAACAGAAACTGAAAGAATTTATAGTTCTTCTTTTCACATACTTTTTGATCAGTGATTCCAGTACTGGTTCAGGGCTGGCACTAGGCCAAAGTCTAAGCTGGTTCTTGCTAAGGACTGATTTGGTTTCCACAGCCAGAGAACCACCATAGATCCATGTCATTATGTAACTTTTATCTCTTCTGATACATATTTAACCCTCTATCTTTCAACCCTCTTAAGGGACTTGGAGACAAACTTTCTTTGTGCAGATGTAACAAGTCTGAAAATACACACAACTGAGTTGATGCATGTTGAATTTGATGGCTAAAAACATACATTTGTGTACCTGGAGGTAATGAGCCATAGATTTATTTTAGTTTTTTTTTAAGGCTTCTATCCTCCAATTTGTTTGCCATTTGTCTCTCTCCCGTTTTTCCTCTCCTTTGACATTTTGGCTTCTCATTTATTACAATGAGTCAAAGCAACGTGTGACTCAGGCATCACTGTCATGTCACCACTAAGTTTTAAAATCCTGTTTAATTAGCGAGTATTTTGTTGTGCCAGCTTCAACTACACAGATATGTTCCTCCTTGTAAGTTTACTTTTAGCCTCATATCACAGTTGTAACAGTCGGATGGCAGTGTTTCCTTTCTTCCTAACTTTAACAAGAATTCAGTTTTACGTGAAAAACAGAGAAATTCAAGTTGAACAGAGACTGGAGCTTTATGAAGTTGTTGAACTCAGGGGAATGTTTTCAATTAACAGCGCTGTCAAACGTGTCACACTTGCTGAAAAGTGAGAAGTTTTACAAAGACTGAACTCACGGAAGTTGCTATATCCAGGTCACGCAAGGGTTAACTTCCTCCCAGCAGGCAATGCCAAATATGTATTTTAACAGCATGACTCAAGATTCCTTTTAATCTGGTTTGAGTCACTCGTTGTAAAAAGGCACGCACCCTCAGATGTCCGGAGGTAGGAGTGCAAGATGTCAGGTTGTCAAACGCACTATGTCTGTGTGTCAACAGCTTTATTCACATGTTCAGCTTTGGCAACAATAAGGGCGCCTTCATAGGACTTAGCGCTCATTCACACACGGCTAAATGGGCAGGATTTCACTGAACCACAGTGCCAATGTTTGCCTCCCCGTTCTCTGCCTATTGTTCTATTTATTGCTGAGGAACCCATTGATTCTGGTCACGCTTAACTAGATTGCGACTGTGGGGAAACAATGTGCATAGGGACATTAGAAGGCTAATTCCAGTTTCTGTTTGCCACACCAGTTGCTTTCATGCATGGGACGTGTGTGTGTGTGTGTTTGTGTGTATTAAAGCAGTACAACTGTGGCTCTACTGTTTGTTTGCACAATTATGGTGAGATACAACCCAGTTTTATATTCCCCAAATTAGCCAGGCGGTAAAATTTAATAACTTAAGCTGTACACAGATGTGAAACTAATGTTGCAGAAATCATAGTCCATATTGTGTCTGCTTATTTCCAAAATATGTTCTGCTTTCTTTGCTATTGTAATATTTCAAGCCATGTTTCTCCCTGAAAGCTCTTCATTTCTATTTGACTCTATCTCTTTTACTTTGTCTCCTCAGATGCCTCCGCTTCAGGGGACACAAAGTCTCGGGTGACTGACAGCTCCCAGTCGCCCAGCTATCGAATCAGGACCGAGTCAGAGCAGGTGTCTCTGTACTCCCCGGAGCAGTCCTCCCTTCATGAAAGTGAGGGTCTGTTATTGACTTCTCTCTATCTTCTGCAGCTTTTCTCTGCTCACATCCTTTTGCTTCAGCTCTACCTCACCAAACTGATGGCAAATTCAAATTATTAACTACCTCTTTACTTTTTTTGGATAACGAAAAGTTTTTCTAAATTAACTTCTTGTCCTTTATTTTAGCCACACATTTGAATGTATTCTGTCTTTAACCCCATTCAATAGTACCTTGTTGTACCATTGAGCTTATTGAAGGGCATCCTAAGAAAGAGAATGTAACGCATTATATACCTGTGGACTGACAACCTGTCTGAGATTGACCCTGACTCCTGCCTAATAGCAGTTGGGATGTGCTCCAGTTTCCTCACAACCTTGTAGTGGGTAACCAGTGGAAGGATAAATGAGATTTCTCAGCATTTAGCAACCAGCGTAGAGGTAGTGTACTTTCCCTCCAACTAGTGGACTGGAGAGTTCTGAGGGCTACAACACTGGCTTTGTGGATTAGCCTTTCACCAAGATCAGCTCACGATCAAACTTTATCATCCAGCCCTATAACCTGTATGCTGGTCTTTTCTAATGTTTGAGGTGTTAATTATAATGTAATAAAGACGCTTTATCCACCATCTTTGATATGATGACAACAAAACACAAGTTTCCATGGTGTGCTTTTTCAATCACTTCCTGCTTTACCTGTATTCTAGCCAGACGGATCTTCCTCCATAGAATCTCTCTTTGTGAAGTGAATGAGTAAAAAGTGAAGAGAAAACTCAGTGCATGACCTCCAGACAGCCCTAGTCTTCATGTGTATAAATGGTTTACATCTCCCTTAAAGGGCTGGTGGTAACAACTTATCCCCTATTTAAGGTTATGGAAGCTTGATGATGGTACACTGCAACACAGGGTGATAGAACAGTTATCCCCTGTTGTGTCGTCTGTCATTAGGAAGACTCTTGGTAAAGGTCATGGCTGTTATGAAACCACTTCTGATATGTTTGTCTCCAGTGCCTCTAACCCTTCATTTTCCTGTTTATATTCATTTCATTCTCATCTGTCTGTTAC
Source organism: Atherinomorus stipes (assembly GCA_023101725.1). Lineage (NCBI taxonomy): Eukaryota > Metazoa > Chordata > Actinopteri > Atheriniformes > Atherinidae > Atherinomorus > Atherinomorus stipes. Next base: position 1,981,689 of record JALJCO010010476.1, on the reverse strand, counting down.
TGTCATTCTCTCCCAGGGTCTGCAGGGAATTCCTGTGGCTCAGCTCAGATGAACTCGTACTCTGACAGTGGCTATCAGGATGCCAGCAGTGGCTACCTCAGCAGCCAGAACCAGGGCAAAGCTGAGCTGAGGATGCAGCACTCTTTTCCTGGTGCCGGCACTGGCACCCTGATGAGGAATGCCAGGGCTGAAGGCCAGGCTTCAGCCCAGGTACTAAGAGCTAATGATTTTAAAATACATTGCTGCTTTTTACAAGCTTATCATACATTTTATCATTGTCATGATGATTACATGTTTTTTTTTTATATTTAATAGCTTCAAAATAGCAATTTTTTTTCACCTTTGTGATTATAACAATGTAAAAGCTTTAAAGCACAGTAGGTGCACAGTGAACTGAACTGTGCAACATAATCATGCTTCATACAGCTTTGTACACAGAGACTGCTGAGTTACCAAATGGTACTGTCACACTATAGAAGGGGGGTGGAAAGGAAAAAGCAAATGGCCTACAGTAAAGTCGTGCCCTATGATGAAATGGTTTATGTAACACTGTTATTTATCTTTTCGTTGTTATTGTACATGTTAATATTGTACGTGTTGATACAGTATTCCCTATAGCTGGATTAAAGAAACTAATTCACAATGTTTATTTATTCTTACGTTCAGGTTCAAGCAGTCACAACAGCAGTGCCTGGTCGGGCTATGCGAAGGGTTAGCTCAGTGCCTTCTCGCTCTCACTCGCCAGCCTATGCCAGCAGTATGTCGCCGTCCCGTGGCTCCTTTCGTACCTCAGTTGGCAGTGCCTATGGCTCCCCCATTGTTACGGAACCCAAACCCCTCTCCAGCATATACGCCACAACGTTGCCCTCTGCCCAGCGCACCAGTAGCACCGGCGGCAACGGCTCACCCTATTCCACCCAGAAAAACTCCCCTGCAGGACTGCGACGTATGGGCTCCACGAACTCACGCTCTGGTAGCGCCAGCCGCACCACCTCACCCTATCAGACCTCTGCGGGGTCGTCGTCGGGCCGTATGGGTTCACCGCTGACGATGGTGGACAACGTCAACCCTCCGCTGACTAAACAGCCCACTCACTCTTCGTCTCCAGTCAGGGCCAGTATGACTGCCGTGCCCCAGCACTACAGCTCCACTCTGCCTCGCTCTGTGCTCCACAACACTGACCCCTACGGACCTCAGAGTTATGACATTTACGAGAGGATGACACGACCTGACAGCCTCACAGGTGCTCCACTGAACACACACACTGATATTTAGAGTGCATCAGTGATCTTCTGTCAAATCAGAGAAGATCACTGCGATATGTTTGTTTGTGGATCTGAGAACGGTGCAGTCGCTAAACTTTAAAAAATATGCTTCAGTATAGTACTTTTTACTTCAAAATAGTATGTGTTGCTTCTGCATAAATGTCATTATTACATTATGAATACTACTGTTTCCTTAAACTATAAATTTAATAAGTTAACTTGTAGGTTGTATAAAGCTATTCCCTTCTTTTTAAGTTATTTCTATGAACTCAAGCAAAACTGCAGACAAGACATTTCTTCTCTGTGCTTTAGTACCTTAGACACATGATATATTTCACATTAGATTTTTAAGTCTATGTGGAGGGAGAGGAGAGGGAGAGCACCTTAAATTAATACTGGTGATATTTTGTATATGTGAGATATGTGTGTATATTGGAACTTTTCCAATCAGCTGGTGACCAGAAATGAGCATTTTTTCAGCTGGACCAATGACCAGCAAGTGAGATGCTGAGAAATCAGATATTTTTACCCATTGTTAAACATATCATAAGCTCAATGACACCGACAGCCACACTCACTTTAAGTTATGTTGTTTGTTTGCAATTTCATTGAAGTCTGTACAGTTCACATTTCCTTTTAAAAGATACACATTTACTTGCTGTAATGTCACACATGAAGGGTCTAAAACTGACAGCAAATATTTGTGGATAAAAGAAATGTTGCTAATCCGTTGTACCTGTCTGCAAAACAGATATGTCCAACATAGTCTGCATGATACGGTGACATGCCATCCATTCATACCATCATGCTTCCTAACTGGTAGTTACTTGATGCATCTCCTGCTCTGGGAATACAAACATAGCCCTCAGCTAACTGAAATTAAACATGCTACCACTTGTAATGGGAAAGGGTTTAACTGCCTTATTTTAACAGAAACAGTAGTGTTTAAAGTGATACTTGTGTAGAAGGTCATTCTAATAAAAATTTTAAAAAGGTATCAGGAATTTGAAAACAAATCCCATTATGGGGTAAATTGTGGAAAAAATGTCTGATTTTTATGGTTTCTGTTTCATAAGTTCATAGTGCTAAAGTTTAACACAGTTTAATGTTAAATTAAAACAAAAATGACTATGCTTTTAACCAGCGGCTTAAAAGAAAGTCAGCATTGGCAAGTCAGACATAATTTTTTAGATCTGAATGACAAAAAAATACTATGTGCATCTGTTTTTGTTTACATGTTAAATAACTGACATTAATCATGTACTTTCAGAAGGTCCATGTGTAAGGAAATTATAGATGAGGACAGTAATTTAGCTCCTTTCAACAGTTTTTTTTTTGTTTTTGTTTTTTTTTCGATCTGTGAATTTGTCAAGAAAGGATTCAACTAAGGAAAAATGAAGTGACTCTAACTATGCTTGTGTTTATGCAGTTTTGTTTGCTCAATTCCTTCGCTAGAACAGGAGATCAACAAGATAGTTATTGAAGAGGAAACCAGATAAAACTAATTTGGATATGTTATCCTTGTAAGAGATGGAAGCAAAAGCAAGAGCTGTTAGATTTAACCAAACTTATATCATGTCTCAATCTGGAGCCAGCAGCAACAGGAAGAGGCCTGCTTGTACTCATTCATTCCTTTCTCTAAACCCTTACAGTTTCTTGACAGAAGGTAGCCTGAACAAATACTGGCCATAATATTTACTTTGCAGCATTGCATTGTGGAAATAACAGCTTTATTGACGTTTCAGTAACTAGAGCAGTACCACTTTGGGAGGGAAATAATAATGCAGTTTACTTGCAATTTGAATAAACAATTTACAGATTTTGCCCAAACACCTTACATGCAAAGAAGACTTGAAAATGACTTCTCAGATACCTCACATGCAGGCTCTGAAATCGTAACAGGAAAAGTTTGAACTGAAATCTGAGAAATGCCCATCCAAACAACTTAATAACAGTAAAAAAAAAAAAAAAAAACTCTCCCAATACATCTTAAGATAGATCAGACAGATGCTTCAAGTAAAGCAATGAACTGTAATACATACAGAGATTCCTGCTTCTATTAAAGGGATATTGTGTAAGTTCTCCTATTATCTATTCATAAAAAAATATTTTGTTCAAAAGTGTTTTTTCATTAATCAGTAATCACTCCCATCAACAAACTGAAGTGCTCCTCTCAGTTCTGAATTTGCCATTCGTATCATTTATATCTACATCGAACGGGTCGGCTCGGTGGTGGCTACCATGTCGTATCGCCATGTTTTTACGTTCAGTAGAAGCGTGACAATAGGAAGCCACAGAAACTCACCGGAGACACTGGAGCTGTCAGCTCAGTTCGAGGTAATGTTTTTGAAAAGTCACCGCGGTGCAGTGAGGAGGAACCAGCGTCATACTGATGCTGGGTTCATGTACAGTCGGGCAGACGGCCGTCGGTAACAAACCAGATGTCATTTTAATCACAGAAGCCGAGAGAAAGATGGTAAAACACATCGCCATGACAACATATCATATGTGGACTGAAGTCACTGTAACTGACAGACCACGTCTTCACATAGAGGCTTGTTTATGCCTTTAAATGCAGCTGAAAAGTACAAGGGAGCTGCTCGCGATATACAATTGTTACACAATGTCCCAATGCAGGTTTAGGAGAGTCACTTTATTTCTTGTACACTTCACATACAGACTGCTTGTGGACTTTTCAGTTTACAAATGTTTCCTAAACACCAGAAATCCTTCAAAATGGTTGTGAAACAGTAACAGACCCATGGAGATTGTCACTGTGAAGAGAACAGCTATCAGGATACGGTCAGTGAACGACTGTCACCCAACATGCATTAAGTCAGCCAGAGGAGCAGAAATAATGCTAACCCGGACTGTTGATAAATGATCAAATAGAAACTTGCCTTGTGCGGCTTTGGATTGAGTCTACATGCTGAGAATGTTTTTTCTCTCTTACTTTTACTTTCGCTGCTTTTAGTCGATGGACTGCTTGTCCAAACAACTTAAAGCTGCTCTGCAGGTTTAAAGTTCTCAAACAGCTGTTGACAAAAATAAAATGGCCACAGATACACAAATACAGATATTTCTGTATTTATTAGTGGAACATTAATGGCTCATCAGCTGGAGAAACAAATTAAAATGGTCTTTAAAAACCAAAGAAAGCAAGTTGCCACTGTGCATCTGCTGAATAGTTTTATTTCTTCTACAAAGGGTAAATCAAATGCTTACTCAGCAAATGTCTGTCATTAGAAGGTTGACCTTTTTTTTTCCTTGTTAACTTTATGCTGCCGGGGATTTCCTCAGATGCCCTCATTGATGGTAACATTCAAGGTGACATTTTTGGTTGTTTTGCATTTGTTTCCTATTGTACAGTGTGTTTGTGCTTATATGTTGGTGCTGCATGAATAAGTGTCTTATCAGTTTGTGAATCATCCTGAACAGTAGTCATTTAACACATTTTAACGTACACACAACATTCAATGACATTATTTGGTTTAAAGTAACGTAATGCACCATGGTTTTGTTGGTAACTCATCTGGCATTGTAAATATGTCATCACAGGTGAATTTAGGTTAAATTCTGCATCAACTTTCAGGTTTGACGTTTTTAAAAGCAATTTCAGAAAAAAATGGTGTAGAGTTGTCCATGCAGTATGTTTAGCTTCATATATCAACATCTTTTTAACGTTAAACATCTCTCCACATATTTTTCTATAATAGAAGTTTATTCATTCAGTTAAAATTTTTTTCAGAAGCATGGCTTCGCTTTCCATCAAGGGGGAATGTGATAATCACGACTGTCACAATTATGCATCAATTCAGTCACAGTTAAACTGAGAATTTGAAGCCTTTACCAGACTAAAGCGTTTTGGATGAATTTACTGAAAACTATTAACTAGATAAAACGCATATTGTGTGCAACTTCACAAAAATGTACAAAACCTGAGGGAGCAGAGCTAGCCTGACCGATTACCCAAGGATTAAAGAGAGTGCTGTCAGCTTTGGTCGCCATTCCTGAGAGAGGGAGGACAGTTTGATTCTCTGGTACCATTCATAGATATATTGAGACAACTGCCGACCTGCGAAGTATACACCCCGCCTTTCACCTTATAAGTCCTGTGCTAGGCAACACCCCCACCCCGCAACATTGAATGAGATAGATTAGATAGCAGATATATAGATGAATATGGATGGATGGATGGATGGATGGATGGATGGATGGATGGATGGATGACACATCAAGATGCATTTTTAGATGAATTCAGTTGCTAGCAGTGAATCATAAAATTGAATCATGACGACAGCAAAGATCTACACCTTAACTAAAGATATACACATGTTGCTCCAGTGACTAATAATATGTGCAACAGACCCAGAGGGGCTTTCGGCTTCTGTCCTCTCACCAGATTGAGGCACCAGGCTAAGCTCTGTCTTGCTCTGACAGTTTTTTCCTCACTGTGTCTTCTTCATCTCTGTAATATTGTTCTGTCGCACTCAAACTTGCTTGCCTCCATCAGTTGGTCTTCCCTTTTTCTCACAAACACACCATCTGTACTTGGTCTTTATCACAGAAATTTGTCACTAGCCTGCGACAAGCTATATTAGTGAAAATTGGAATGTTCAGGCTCAATTACAAGCATTTGGAAAACACCATCATACAGCGTAAATTTGATACATCCACAGGAAGTCTTCCTCATCCAATTCCTGCTTTATCAAGCATGCTGTGATTTTCTCAGTTCTTATTTTTCTTGTCTTGTTTCTACCCCCTCAGAGCTCTTTCTTTTCCCTCATTCTTTGCTACAATCCACCTGCTTTCACTTCCTGGGTTGTCATCAGCAGGATGTCATAGTTTCCCTTCACTGCTGAAAAATGGGAAATGAAGACAAATTGTCCCTAATGATGTGCTCATTACACTGTCCATTTCCGAGCCGAGTAGGACAAAATGAAATGCGAAATAACACATCTGCCTGCATTTGTTTTTTCATTTGGATAGCCAAGCTGCCATTGAAGCTTTCACAATGCTACATTTTGTTCTTACAACTAGATTCCTACCTTTATGTATAGTAAGTCCCTGGTAATCCTTACATTTTTACTTGTTGGGCATATTTTGCTCAGGTTTTTGGATATTATTTTTATTGAGGAATGCACCAAGCTGCATCTGTATCTCCAGAGCAAGCACAAACCAAGACACCACCGCCCTTCATCTAGCATCCGCCAACTGTAATCTGTTAAAGCCACAGTGAGAGGATTGAGGAGGAGAATTAAATGACTATAACACAAAAGGAATGTGGGCTATTCATCCTCAACAGACAGGAGTATGTTATTTCTCCCTGACAATTTGCAGATGCTTTGAGAAGTCACTGCAGCCCCTTTATCAGGAGAACGGAGAAGGCAGATAGATTAGTCTCCTCATAGGTTGTTTGAATGCATCCACTTTGAGGAGTCATGCTGCTGAAAGGGAGAGATAGGCATGAGGGCTTTTTACCGAGGAGATTCTGTCGCTTTCACTCATTCACAGCTGTGCCAAAACCCCTGTTATGCAGCCAGGCCTGACATGGTATAAGAAGTCTCTGGTGGTCCTAGACAGCCTCATTAACCTGCTATTCTTTTCATCCTTCACACCTCTTCACCCCCACCCCATTCTAACATTCTCTGCTGCTCATGCCTTTCCCCATGTCTATGCACGCTCTCTTCTCTGTCTCTGTTTTCACCCTTTCAAACCTTTTAACAAGAGAAGCCGAACTGATTTCCCACCAAGCTGCAGCTACTGGCTATTGTGTGCAGTACCACAGTGAAAGGCTTCCTTGGCTATTGAGTGTGCAGCTACTGCACACAGCAGAAAATGATTCTTTAGTCTGTTTTATTTCCTGCTCTGGACAATACCATCTGTCTAATTCTGAAGTGCATGTTTATACACTGCCTGGCCCCCCAAAAAAGTTGCCAGAAAAAAGATTAGACACACTAAGCTTCTGCAATGTTGCAAGATTTATTTCCATCCACGGCTGCATTAATTTTTCTCCGAGATCTTCTATTAACGATGAGAGATTCTGACCACTGTGCAAAGCCTACTGCAGCACATCCCAGTGATTCACAATGGGGTTAAGTCTGGACTCTGTGGTGGCCAATCCATGTGTGAAAATGATGTCTCATGCTCCCTGAACCAGTCTTTCAGCCCAATGAATCCTGGCATTGTCATCCTGGAATATGCCTGTGCCATCAGGAAAGAAAATCCACAGCTGGAATAACCTGGTCATTCAGTATATTCAAGTAGCAGCTGACCTAATTCTTTGGACATATAATGTTGCTGAACCTAGACTTGACCAACTGCAGCAACCCCAGGTCATACGTAGACTGCCCCCACAGGTTTGTAGAGTAGTCAATTCAATTCAATTCAATTTAATTCAATTCAACTTTATTTGTATAGCGTCCATTCATGACAGTGTCACCTCAGGGTGCTTAAACAGACAGAAAAGTTCAGGTCAGATTCATAATAGCCTAGTTAAGGAAACCAACAGATTGGATCAAATCTTGACTTGACCCGGTCCATTCCCCCATCCTGAGCAAGCACGGAGGGGTGGTGACAGTGGGAAGGAAAACACCCTTTTAACAGGGAGGAAAAACCTCCGGCAGAACCCAGCTCAGGTAGTGCGGCATCTGCCTTGACCGGCTGGGGGGGGGGGGGACAGAAAGGGAGACCAACAAACACTGCAACGTTATCCAGCCAGATCTGCTGAGAGAGGAGAACACAGTTAATGATGCAATAGTTATCACTAGGCACTAGGCATCACATAATCTGTCTCTCTTCTTACCTTGATGCAGTATTCACTCTGGAACACAGTAGATCTGGACTCATCAGACCACATGCCCTACTTCCATTGCTCCAGAGTCTAATCTTTATGCTCCCTAACAAATTGGAAGTCTTTTTCTCCAGTTAGCCTCACCGAATACTGTTTTTCTTATGGCTCCACAGCTGTTCAGTCCCAATACCTTTAGATCCCTACAGAGGTTGCGCTAGACTTTTTCGTTGTCCGTCATTTTGACTGACAGGGTCATAAAAATCCAGTCATAATCTATTTCTTTCCTGTCACTTTAATTAAAATATATACATATAATAATGACATATTCGGTAGCATTTTTCCATTAAATGCTTGGTTGCTCAGTTGGTTCCGAAGACTTTTTTGTCCCTCATCTTCCACTGCATCAGTCTTCCTTTTTCACCTCTTTTGTCAACACTATCTTCATTATTGGGCATTTTGAAGAAGCTTCGGACACTCAGCTGCCATGACATTTTTCCGAGTGAACCCAACAGGCCATGCATCAAGAGAGACAATATGCTAACTCGCCATCTAGTGGTCAGGAGTGTAAATTGCAACCTGTCAAAATGACTGACGGCCTTCAGATTTTTCTGTCACCGTTTAAAAAAAACGGTCAATGACAGAAAATATTCGGTTAACGCGACCCCTGGATCCCTACCCATTGTGCGTGTGGAAATATTCTCACTTTCACTATTAAACACAGCTCCAAGTTCTACTGTTGTTTTAATTCAATTTGATTTTTACCAAACCTTTAATTGATCACTGATCACTATCATTCAGGATTTTTTTCAGACCACATTTCTTCCTGGAAAATGATGGTTCCCAGCTATCCTTCCACTTTTTAATGATGCATTGGACGGTTCTTAATCTAATTTTAGTAGTTTCTGCATCTCCTTAAATGTTTTTCCTGCTTGAGGCCAATGATTGAACCCTATTTAAACAGGCTAACATCTTTTCCATGACCACAGGATGCGTCTTTCCACATGGTTGTTAAAGAAATGAAAGGCTACTCCTTGCATCAATTGGGGTTAAATAACTTGTTGCCAGCTGAAAAATAATCGCCCATCGAGTAATTATCCAATAGAGGGCTCATACTTATTTGCTCAGTTAAATCCAGGAAGTGACTTTTTTGGACCATGCAGTGTATTTTGTGCATTTTTAAGTGTTCCTGGGAAGTTATTTGGATAGTTAATAGTCTTTTGTTAAGGACTGATATGAACATACAACATCTTCATTGGTTTCTTTAGTTAGCAGAGACAAAAAGATAAAAGAAATTCACCTTGGACAGCCATAAACCCTCTAAGTTGTCATTGAAATGTTTCATAAAATCACTCAGCTCTTTTTAAAATGACAAATTGAATCAGAAAGATCAAACAATACCCTTGCAGTAGAAAATAAGTATAAAGGGGAAAGCTGAAAGATTCATCACGATGAGACATTGACTATAGAAACTGGACGTAACAGCTGTGTAGGAGACATGAAGCTAAAGCCCCGTTTCCACCCACGGGTCTGGGTTGGGTCGGGTCGGGCCAGGCCAGATCGGGTGGGTTTTGGTACGTATGTGATGATTTCACGTTGCATCCCCACAGCAAACTGTACCCTTACCTGGAGGCAGAGTATTAACTGCATAGTGCTGCTACGTGATCACGTGACATCATCGCCATGCAACGCCTTTTAACCAAAACACCACACCACATGTGACAGAAACAAAGGAGTGACCCCTGCTTTGTTTTTACGTTGGGTCACATGGGAAGTGACAGATTTTTCAGAGAATCAACAGATTGCTGTGTATTAGCTCCTCCTTTTTGGTCCAGATCGGTTAGATCAGTACTGCTACGGAAGGGTACCGAAAAAGTAGGCGGGGTCGAATTGAATATAAGGGTACCCGTCCCAGGTTTTATCTGTGGAGAAGCAAAAAAATGTGGACCGATCCGACCCGACCTGACCCAGACCCGCTGGTGGAAACAAGGCTTAACATTTGCTTTTCACTTCAGGACCTCTTTCATACTCACTCCAATACAACTCAGACTTTAAAAAGGTTGGGACAAGATTGTAAAACTGTAAATAAAAACACAATGCTTTGACATCTTATTTAATTAAAAACATGAGCTGATCTTGAATTTGATGGCAGCAGCACAATTGAAAAAAGCGTAGGGACATGGTTTTTTTTAACAACAGTCTTTAAACATCTGGGAACTGAGGTGGCCAGCTGCTGAACATTTGGTGAGGAATATGTCCCTGTCCCATTCTTTTCTGATGTAGGATTCTTGTTGCTCAACGGTTCTAGGTCTGGACTGCAGGCAGACCAGTCTAGCTCCCGGCCACTTCTACTATTTCTTATTTTTACTGCTTATTTTCCAGTCTTTTGTTGTTCCTTTCCCACATTTGAATGATGCTAGTAAGTTGATTTTATTAAATAATGAAATGTTTCACTACAAAGATTTGATGTGTTTTCTAAGTTCCATTTTGAATACAATATTGAGATTGAGGTTTTAAGATTACCATTTGTAAAACATCAGCTTCTGTAATCAAATATTAAGTCAATGCATTTTCATTATGGTGTCGTTGACTACATTGTCTCTGCTTTTGACACAATTCCTTGATTAGCTGAACACTGAGGAGCAAAAATAAGTGTTTTTCTCCAATTTGAAATATCAGTCTCAAACAGATCACGATGGTGATGGCAGCAAACAAACTGGTTTGCAAACCAATGAGTGACATCACACTGACTAAGCCTAGTTTTTATATACAGTTACATGTATTTTGAAGCAGGAAGTGATCAGATGTAGTCAGGAAGCAAACATAACTGGGCTTGGTGGCTAATTTTATCTTCCTGTTATCAGACACCACTTTAAACAAACTATTGCAGTCAGTCAGTCAGTCATTTTCTGTACCGCTTATCCAATTCAGGGTCGCAGGGGTTGCTGGAGCCTATCCCAGCTATTATCAGGCGAGAGGCAGGGTACACCCTGGACAGGTCACCAGTCTATTGCAGGGCCAACACAGAAACAGACAACCACTCACGCTCACTTTTACCAAGGGATAATTTAGAGTAACCAATTAACCTAACGTGCATGTCTTTGGACTATTGGAGTAAAAATTATACATCGATTTTTTTTTAAATAAAATGCGTAAAAGTCAATAGTCTAGTCAAGGGTTGTCCCGATCCAGTCACATGATTGTAAATCTGGGTTGGTCACATGGTTTCTTACTTGATTACAATCGGCTGTTGCATTCTGATCAAGGATCGGGTAAGTGTTTCCTTTGCTTACATTGACCCTGCAGTGGCAGGCCACCACTTCTATATTGTTGTGCCATGTCTTCAGACTGACAGTTTCACAAGTCCAGTGTCAGCATTTCTTAAAGGCCCTGTACCTGATTTTATTTTAATCTCTCTAAGAAAATTGCTTTCTACATGGTATAATGTGTGTTAAAAGAGGTAATTTCATAAAAATAAATCACTCATTGATTACGTATATGCATGAATCCAGGCCTTTTTAGTTTAGTTTTCTAATGCTGGCGTGACGCTCTTCTCATGCCAATGCGGTTCATTCTACATAAGTTTTGGTTTCAATCAGCCACTCACAGTGTTTTCTAACGAGAAGCGCCCTCCCCTCGCGCGTGCACGGCAGCACTTATAAACAGAACCGCATGGCGTCTACCAAAGGGAAAGTCGCGATACCTCAGCACAACAGCCTGAAAGCATCAAAACTGAGGAGGAGAGATACTTGAAACGCAGGAGAGACCAAAGAGGGAATAAAGTTCGTGTTCTCGGTGGATTGTACTGAAGGTAGAGAGCAGCTGGACGCCTCGGACTGAATGTGGACTGAAAGTCCGTCTGGACAGGTATTTTTTCAATAACTTTCTTCTTAGAAGAACATGTTATGTCCTCTGTGCCTCAGCTGGTCTACCGTATATAATACATAGCGATATTTACAACGTAACGTGACAAAGCTTTACATCACTTCTTCTCAAAGTGGCTGGTTAGAAACTTTAAGGTTGTCATGTAGTAATGTCGCCTGTAACATCATAACTCGTCATAATTGTGCATCTGTGTACATAACTGTAGTAACGGTTAACTACTGGTTATGACAGAAAATGTCATTTAGCTGATCTGCAGCTATTTACTGCAACCAAAACAGGAAATTCACTGGAAGATGCAAGTTTTCTCTGGAGAGTTTCTTTGTGCACGAGTATAATGTTGTGCACATTATTTCATGCATGTCGAGTGGGAGGAGAGAAAAAGAAGCAGCGTTTCTCACTGGGAGAAACAGATAGGGGCGGGGCTTACAGTTCAAACCACACTGTTCACCTCACTTGCGGTTCGAAAATGTGCAAAATCTGGTATAGCGCCTTTAACTGAAGCCGCATTACCACCTCCGCCAGCGCAGTGGCAGTAGGATACTCTGCTGTCAGCCATCTGCTCTGCATGTGAACCCATCATGCAAAGAGGGAGAGCCTCTGGCATGCTTCCGGTGCAGGTTGATGCTCTGCATGGGTTGCAATGAAACCGCGGCACACCCGGAACGCTGTGCACACAAACCTCATGTGAATTGACCATAAGGCTTCAAAGATATAAACTTAATGAATAAGGGAGATAAAGTGTTTCTTAGTGGATTCAGTTCACCATTTAATCAAAACACCTACTATCCCCAAATCAGTATCTCATAATGAGGTAATGCCAAATATGGATTTTTGATCTGACATTGCTTGCTGTATAATGTAGTTGTTTAGAAAATAAATGCGTCAGCTTCACAGACTCTCTCCCCGTATTAGAACATTAATTTTGACATTCCTAATATTATAATTTATTTTAGCGTATTCTTTTTACTTGGTACCCCACAGCCTGGAAAGGATGGTGTAAGCTATTATTTATGAACAGTCTGTTTATGTGATATGACCCCCTCTCCGAAGAGTGGTACTACCACAGGTAGTTCTCTTCAATTTTAATGTATTATAGAAGTATCGGATCGGGATTCGGTATTAATTGGCCGATAATCATACTCAAAGGACTCGGAATCGGAGGCAAAAAACCCTGATTGGGACATCTTGTCTAGTAAAGTGTTTAGGTTTTTTTTTTTGGGGGGGGGGGGGTGTCGTTGTTGTTTTTTTCACTTTTTTTTATGTACTTTCCAACTGACATAAGCAGGGTCCTTTAACCAAAGCTGCCTCAGACTGGTCCGCTATCTCTACTTAAAATCTTCACAATCATTGCCCTCAGAGTCATCTTATCCACAAAGGAAGCAAATAAGCTTATTTATTAATTTCCTCAGTTCTAAACTGTGACAGGACTCCCTCATTTAGCTGGTTCTGCATGGCAGAGTCGGCGTTTAGCAGCAGTCTGTGCCCGAGCTCATACATTTGGAGAGGACCCAAGCGGCGTCTGCAGGCTCTCAAAATGTGCAACGAGCAGTAAGTTGCCAACTGTATAGTGTTCCACTGGGATTCACAGTTTCATGAGCCTCACTGATGTGAGGTGTAACACAAACATAGGCTTCCAGATCACTTAAGTGTTGGTTTATTTGGACAATAATGACAAATAAACCAAAGGGAAAACTTCCCTAAAGCCACCTTCTCCTCTATGTTTCACAGCACCCATGTGTTTTTAATGTTTCTGCAGCTTTGAATAAGATTTCTAAACCTTGAAACAATCATGCCATTTTCATAATTTAGCAGGAATAACATCACTATTGTGTAAAATAATTTTTAAGAAATGTGTCGCATCAGCATTTACAACTTTGAGTATAATTTATTTCAAGTGATGATGGGCTCTTTTGTAATTGTATTCATCGAAACTTTAAAGCTTATTTTCATCTCCCATCAATGTTTTAATCAGCTTTTTCATTAAGTTTTGTCTTGGTGCTATTTTTCATTTTAATTTATTACGGACATTTTTCATGTTCTTATCTGAGCTGCCTTTTCAATTGCAGTCCTGCTAACACTGCCCATGTCCTGCAGAGGATTAGAACCAGTTCCTTGTTTAAAGTTGCGTGTTACGACAGGGACTGGACGATTGTGATAAGATTATTCAATACTCACACAGAAGCCTGGTCATAAACATGTGGAATTAGCACATCTAAAGATACCCTCTCTTTAAGAAGTTGCATGCATGCACTGCATTAAGCTTTTGAGGCATTTTGACGTTGGTCGGCTCAGACAGTAGGAATGTGGAAGTGAGCAGTCTGAACGCTGCTGTTTTGCCTTATGTGAGAGGATTTATAGCAACAGATGAAGTTGCTGCCTCAATATTTGATTGTGGTTTCACATCTGCACTAAATCTGAGAGGGAGGACTTGTTTCTTCATGACGCCCCCCTCACCAGGTTAAGTGCCCTGACCGGAAAAGATTATTAATAAGGGAACTTTCTTTTCCTCATCAGTTTGGCTGGGTGCAGATAGCCAAAGCAGTTTGTTGTACTGTGCAGTTCTCAGTGTCTGCAGATGTTGATACACAGATCTGTTTACATGCCTCTTGGTCCAGAACTGTGCACTTTGGCTGGTTCTCATCAGCGGTTCATTTTTTGCTGTTCAGAGCAAAACAGTGCAAACCCAAAAAATGTTTCTGTACACATTTCAGTACTTCATCATATTTTGAGTTTGCTAAACAAAGATTTTACATGTCTATTCATCTGTAACAGCACCCCTGTGCATGCACAGCTGAGGGATTGTGTCCTGTCAAGTACAGAGCAGAGCTTGTTGTCAGATTGTGACTAATATAAGAAAAACAGATGGTGATGAAGTACAAAAACTAAGAGATTGCCCAGATTGGACTTCCTCATTGGACTTCTTTGAAAAGCACCTCCATGTCTAAAACATATGACACACAAACTCAAACAGCTGTCACACTACAAATGTCCTTGAATGCGTTTGTATTTTTTGACACTGGAAAAAACAAAGTAATGTCAGATAACAAGGTCACTTTTTTTCTAATGAGGTTATGATACAGTGTCACTATTTGCAGTGAAAGTCATTAAGTCTATTTTACATATTTACATAAGTAGAAAAATATTCTGCTTCATGTAGAAATAAAAAGATAATTTTAAATCATATGCACAGCTTTATAACTCATAAGTGTGATGTATATCAGTGAAGTAAAAATGACTGCAAAAGTTGTAGTCTTTAGTGGTTAGTATTCATACACAGTAAATTGAGATGCACAAGAACCTTTTTTCCCATTTACAGTAACTCACATGTTTATAAATATGTAGGAAAAGTCATTTAGAGGAGTCTGTAGAAGTGGATAGTGATAACATATCCCAAAGGTTTTCTGCCTTGTTACAACCTAACTGGCTGACTGGCTTCTCCATACCCTTGTGGTGCGTTCTGGGTCACAGTGAACATCAGTCTGCTGTTATTTTTGTCAGGTTTGCATTATGGTGGCATAGTAATACAGTGCCAACTTTGCAAATTGCTGAACTGTAGAGCCGAGCAGCAGTGTCATTATCTGTGATAAGAATAAAAGAAGATATTTTCTTTACTGTGATTGGCTTCCTAAATCAAGAGACTTTAAACTAAATTCTACATCATAGCTGAAGGAATGGAAAATTATGACGATATTATAAGTAAAATGACTTCGCTTTCCATCTCCTACTTTCTTTTGTTGTTGGTCTTTTTAATCACATTCATAACCTTAAAGTTATTCATTGTTATCCCCTCAGTGCCACACTGGAGGAGCATGTCCTTGTAGATGACAGTCCTCTCTGAAGCAAACTGTTTACATCAACCACTCAACTGCACATTGTTCTCCTACATCCACAGGAATACGGAGCTCATATGCCAGTCAGCACAGCCATCTTGGCCAGGACGTAAGATCAGCTATGTCCCCAGATCGCCACATTGCACCAATCTACGAGGATCGGACGTTCCAGGGTCCCTTGTACCGAAGCCCCAGTCATACCCAGCAAAGCACCCTCTACAGGACCAGCTCAGGTTGGTTTAACTTTATTCTCAAGGCAGAAAACCCGTATAAAGGATGACAAGCAACCCATTGCACACAGAGAACAGCAAAAGCAACACAGGAAAAAGGCAAGTTTGCCATGAGGGCTTGTCTTAACACGTGTTGTCCTTAAGTCAACCTGCTGGATCATTGCCAAAACCACTGGTTAGTCACTACATTGCAATCTGGTATCAGGCTATGCAGTCTTTACTACTTACTCATGAGTAAACAAGATAATTTGACAGAAATTATTAATCTATAAAGAATGTAAGACTATTAAAGTTTATCTTGTGCAATGGTGAAGTTAAGCTTCTACATCTGAATTTTCTCAGAAGATAGTTATATTTATAAATATATCAGCAAAATGACTCAGAAATTGAGAGCTTAGGTTTCTTCATCAGAGATGTATAATATAAGGCAATTTTTATGTCAGCAGTGTTGCACTTTTCCCACCACTCTGCAACATTTATGTCTTGATGTGGAACAGATCCGATAGAAATTATGTTCAAATCTACCAGAAACTCGTTTGTTTTCTTTGTTCTCTTTGGTTTACTTTCTTTTTGCTTCTGCTTTGGCTGTCTCAGTATCTTCACACAGGTCAAATCAAGCTTGGATTTTTCAGTCATTTCATTTTATTATCAGGTCCAGATGTTCTTTTCAACCTCAAATATCTCAAAGTATTTCATAGGTGCCCTTGACTCTGGTGTATTGTCTTCCTTGGGGATCAACATCTACACAATATCTTTGCCCTTTATATCTGTCCATGTTATGTCTTTGTGTTTTTTGTTTTTTTCTTTTGCTTTTTTGATTTCAGCCCTTCCTTTCTACTGCCCTTTCTTTCTCTGTCTCATGTTGTTTCCCCTTCCTCTCTCCACTGTCAGGGAGAAAGGGATGAGACTTGAGTTAATAGGCAGGTTCTGATATGTCATCCTACCACAAAGAAGTCCATTACCCACGTGTCACACTGAGCTCTAGAAAAAAGGACAAAGCCAGGGGACAGCCCGGTTACCCCCATCCACTGCCCCCTCTCTCCCATCTCTCTTCCTATGTTTGCATTCTCATCTCATCATCTCTCTGCCTAAGATACCAGTGCTTAGTTCTCACACACACACACACACGCACACGTTTGTTTTTATATCCCCGTGGGGTATATCCATTGAAATAATGCATTCCCTAGTCCCTTACCCTAAACCTAACACCCATAACTGATTGCCTAAACCTAACCCTTGTCATAATCCTAACCAAAACCTAATTGTAACTTAATCTCTAAAACCTAATCTTGACCCTCAAAACGGGGTTCGTACCCGTGGGGACCGGGAAAATGCCCCCACGAGAGCAAGACGTCCCCACGGTGATGGTAAAAATCTGGAACATGGTCCCACAGTGTTGCAAAAACGTGCCCACACACACACACACACACACCATTCAGTTTCCTCCCCAGTATGTCTAAGATCCGCTTAGACAGATAAGTTCACTTATAAATGGTACTGATGCTGTGCAGAAGCCCCACAGAAAAACCACTATAATGTGTTTCTGGGATAGTGAGAAAAGGCGAGTGACATGGAGCTGGAGGGGTGTTCAATATGGAGCCTCATTAGAAAAATCCAATTTGATCCCACTTTTTCTTTATGTGTTGAAATTATATTTGTCAGGGGCCAATTGCTCCTCTTCTGCTTCCCATGAATTTTTTGGGCTTTTTCTAAAAGCATGCACTGTGCTTCTTTGTGTAAGTTGAGGTGAGATTTGGTTAAATGGAAAGTATTGATCCTTTGCTGAAAAAGAGACAAATGAGATCCAAACCGTTCTGGTTGTATTGTAAAGCTGCACTGTGTTGTTTACAATTTATCTTTAGTGTCTCTGCAAGGTTGTGTTTTGGAAGATGGCCACATTGCAGTTTTGAACTGTAGCCCAACATAGAAGTGCACTGATGCGAGAAATTGTGTTTTTGGAGCAACACCACAAGTTGACGTTTTGGTTCCTGGTAGGAGGGAGTTCGAGTACACTCATGCCCAGTTTTGTTGGATGGCTGATACAGATCTGACCGGCGCAGCAGTCACGCTGGCACACATCACGTGGCCTTTGTGAGAAGGAGGGCTAAATCTTACCAGCTTGTTTATGCAGTTCTGTGTTTGTGGCCCATTGTTCTTTAAGAAATTGGGTCATAACATCACATGGAGCAAATGAAAAGAGGAGAGACGGCTGATCCAACAAGCTCCCTGGCTTTTTGTACTTGTTTTCATGGTTTTGGTGCCTTAGCCTCGATAGGCTCTGTCTTGAGTGTTGTTTTTGGAGCTGGACATGGTTTGCTTCATTTTGTCTGCTTTGCCTTGCAAAGAAAGCATAAGAATGCAGAGTCGCAAAGGATTAAGAAGACGGTAAAGAAAGAATTTGTGGACCTTCAAGCAGGTTGAGTCCTCCTGTCATCTGTTTAACACCAGCAGGACCCCTCAGGCTAAACGCCATCTCATAAAAGCAAAACGACGGGCGAAGAAGTCTTTGAAGGAGAAAAGCCTCTGCTTTCTGCAACCAAGGAAGCTGTGTTTTATCCTCATCATTAATTGGTTCCAGATTTGAGAATTTGCAGAGTCTGTCAAAACAGCAGCATGTTTGTATTTTCAGCTTGGTGTAAACCTGTCCACAAACAGCGTACAAAACTCCGGAGTTTAGCTGAAAAGGTCTGAGCGCTGTTAAAATTGTGCTAACATTGCTTTGTCATCCTTCATGTGGTTGTGTGTGTGTTTTAATCTCTGTCAATGTTTTTGTGTCTCAGGTGTGGGAAGTCTGCAGAGGACGTCCAGCCAGCGCAGTGCCATGACTTACCAAAGAAACAACTATGCTCTTAACACAGCAGCCACCTATGCTGATCCGTACCGCTCTGCACAGTACCGGCCCTCCGATCCAGCCTACGCTCGCCAGGCTCTTGTTATGGATGATGATGCCACCCGCTCCCCTTCCATAGACAGCATTCAGAAGGATCCCAGGTAAGCAACTTTCACATTAGAGCTGTGTTATGTACCACTAGACCTACCCTGTGGTTAGTAACCAGTCTAGTGCAGCGCAACCCAGTCATCCAGAGGGACTACTTATGCTTACAAGGCATCCCTGTTCTGCTGGATCAACTCCGGTGTCCTCTTACTATTCAAACAGAGAGCCCCCTGGGTAGCCACACACAGCTCTAACCATTAAGCTGGATCAACTGTGCCTGGCCACTTAACAATAGTTTCTCACATGCTCTAAAGTGCTGCGTCCGCTGCTGTCGTACAGATGTGGGGACATGTAGGGAGTTGATTGACACTTGCAGCGAATCCCTGAGCCTGCACATTCAGAGCTTTGTTTACTCTTCCACATGCCACCGTAGTCTAACTACTTAAAGTCAGGACTCCACAGGGTTTTCTTTGAGTCAAATCTGTCAATACATAAACTGCAACAGTGAAGAATTTCCCCTGAAATAACGTTAAACAGAACAATTGTTCTTGGGTGTATTTTCAGCTTTGGCTTAAAAAAAGGAAGAGACAAATTTAGGTTGACCATCCTGGGACTTGCTGCATATAGTTTACACTGAGTGAGGCAAAGACATCTCTGCTGCAACTTCCACACCAGTAACCTTGGTGTGTTTGTGTGTGGATGCCGTTTGGTCTCACTTTGCAAGTTGTGTTTTCCTAATTAACCTACATTTACATAGATTTTCTGTTAAAGCCTTGAGTGACACATGAGTTGCTTTCACATTTTTAAGACACTTTAAGTTTTAAATGATACTGTTTAGCAAAATTTTTAAAGAAAAAAACCTTTAACTGTGCATTTCTAAAGTTGTTCAGACTGCAGTGCACTGCATACAGAAAAGCAACTATCTAAGTGTGACCAAAGAGGACTATTGTATACAGTGTTTTATCAATTTGCCCCAGGGTGCTCAAGTGTTTAAAAAAACAGAAAGAGTGCGTTTGGCTTTTAAAGCTACTGCACCCTCTGTGTGTCTGTTGTCATGCTGATACATTTTCACCCTGCCCACCATACCTGTACTTCCAGAGAGTTTGCGTGGCGTGACCCAGAGCTGACAGAGGTAATCCACATGCTCCAGCACCACTTCCCCTCAGTGCAGGCCAATGCAGCTGCCTACCTGCAGCACCTGTGCTTCGGCGATAATCGAGTCAAGACCGAGGTAGGTGTTTTACCACTGATCCCATGCTGCATCTTATTATAATGAATCCACCAAGGCTGGTGGATAAAATGCTTCTAATAGCATATATTTTAAGAGTTATATCAGTTGGGCAAATGACTGTTGTATTTTGGTTTAGCAGCAAAATTTCTGAAATGAAAAATGAGCCTGTTTAGATCAGAAAAAAGGTGAACTTAGATTTTGGTAGATGTAGGACTGGGCGATATGGCCTCAAATCTTTATTGCTGTATAATCTGAAGCATGTAGGGTAATGATATACGTTGATATTTATACAGGTACTACCCAAAGAATTAGAATATCCTGAAAAAGTTCACGTATTTCTATAATTCATCTTAAAAGGTGCAATTTACATATTGTGTAGACAAATAATATGCAAATCAATATATTTCAAGCTTTTCTTTGTTTGGATGTTGCTGATTAGGACTTGCAGCTTAAGAAAACCTCAAATTCAAAAACTCAAAAAATTTGAATATTGCATAAAATCAATTATAAAAGGATTTTAAAAGCAAAAAAAGTCAGGCCTCCTAAAATAAAATCTTGCATCTGTACTTAGTACTTGGTTGGGGCCCCTTTTGCTTGAATGACTGCCTTAACCCGGCGTGGCATGGATGCTACCAGCTTGTGGCATATCTCAGGTGTTGTGGAAGACCAGCATGCTTCAATCACAGCCCTGAGCTCTTCTCTATTGTTTGATCTCTTCCTGTTCAGCTTTTTCTTGACAATGCCCCACAGATTTTCAATGGGGTTCAGGTTAGGTGAGTTTGCAGGCCAATCAAGCAAGGTAATCCCATGGTTTTTGAAACAGGATTTTGTAGTTTTGGCAGTGTGGGCAGGTGCCAAGTCCTGCTGGAAGATGAAGTCTGCATCCCCATACAGCTGGTCCACTGAAGCAAGCATGAAGTGTTAAAAAATGTCCTGGTAGACGGCTGCATTTATGCTGGACTTGATGAAGCACAGAGGACCAACACCAGCAGCTGACATGGATCCCCAGGTCATCACCGACTGGGGAAACTTAACACTGGACTTTATGCATCTTCTATCTGACGCCTCTCCGGTCTTCTCCCAGACTCTGGGACCTTTGTTTCCAAATCAGATGCAAAACTTGCTCTCATCAGAAAACAGGACTTTTAAACACTGGGCAACAGACCAGTCCTTCTTGTCTCTCGCCCAGCTAAGGCGCTTCTGGCTTGCTTGCTGTTGCGGAGTGGCTTGACAACAGGAATTCAACATTTGAAACCCATGTCCAGCATCCACCTGCATGTTGTTTCTCTTGAAGCAGTAACTCCAGCCTCAGTCCATTCCTTATGAAGTTCCCCCACACTTTTGAAAGGCCCTTTCCTGACCATCTTCTCCAGGCTGCGATCAGCCCTCCGGCTTATACACCGTTTTCTTCCACACTTCTTCCTTCCACTTAACTGTCCATTAATGTGCTTTGAGACAGCACTCTGAGAACATCCAGCTTCTTTTCCTATCACTTTTTGTGTCTTTCCCACCTTGTGCAGGGAGTCAATGATGGTTTTCTGCACAACGGTCAGATCAGCAGTCTTCCCCATGATTGTGAATTCTTCTAAACCAAGACAGAGACTTTTTAAAGGCTCAGGGCACTTTTGCAGATGTTTTGGATTACTTATCTGATTAGACTGTGACACTCTGAGCCTACAATACTGGAGCTTTTCACAGTATTCTAATTTTTTGAGTTTTTGATTTAGAGGTTTTCTTAAGCTGCAACTTCTAATCAGCAACATCCAAACAAATAAAAGCTTGAAATATATTGATTCACATATTATTTGTCTATACAATTTGTAAATTGCACCTTTTAAGTTGAATTACAGAAATATGTTTAAAAAAATTTTAAGGATATTCTAATATTTTGGGTAGTACCTGTTTTTTGTGGTTGTGGTGAGTTGTCAGAGTACGATGTTTTGTATTTGAGCTTAAGATCGTGCAAATCAGGGGCATTTTTCTCCCCACTTTATGACCACCCTCTGCAAGTGTTAAAATCTGTTTTTACTTCTACGTTATACTATAGAAAGAAAAACATGGGTATTTGATTCAGTCTGCACATCATCAAGATTTTTACTAATTTCAGTTATAAGTTATAGGGAATTTTTAGACAGCAGGTTGGTAAAAGACCTCTATGATACTACTTGAGTTGAAGTATTAAAAACATTTGTGGTAGCCTTATGCTGATGTTATCACACTAAATGAAACTGTCGGTACTGATTAATATGTTTAATAACAAAGTTAATATTGCATGGTGGGTCCATCTGCTCCTTCCTGTTGCTGTGAAATATTAAACTTCTCACAGTTGTTCTTTTATGCTGACAGTTTTAGTCATTCATGTTTGAGTCTTGACCCAGCTCCTGTCCAGTTCAGTTCGTAACTGAATTTAGCTCAAACATATCTTTGCTTTTTTCAGAACCACTAGTACTGGAAACCACAGCTATAGAAATGAAACCATATCATATGCTATTTCCTGATATGATGCTATCACCATAGCATTATCAGGAAATGATGTGTTGCAGTCATTTCTTCTCGTTAGGTTTATCAGTTTGATCCATCAACTCAACAGGCTGCAAACATTTCTGGAGAAATCACAGCAGATTCACAAGCATGTACACACTCACATTCTTACTTGTGCACATTAGAAGCCAATGAAAATGCACACCCACAAAAGTAAAACAACTCAGACATCCCTTGTTTTGCACTTTTTCCCCATTAAGGTTTAGCCATGCCCTTTTTGGCATAATGCATTTTGATTGAAAGGCAGAGAGATAAATAAGATCTCCAATATAAAGATGGTATGTTGTGTTCTCTGAGCTAAATGTCAGTGTAACACCGTGAATGAATCATCCTGTGCAATGAAATGGAGATTTGTTTTCATAGAAGTATTTTTTTAAGGTGCTCCTCATTGTGTGCTCAAAAGAAAATTTAAATTCATTTTTCCTTTTGCCTGCTATCTCTTTTGGGAAAGGCTTTTTTCCAGTGGCCATATATTAGCATTACTTTTCCAGATAATTTGTGTTCGGTATGAATAAATTCCCTGTGTCCAGATTCTCTTGTCACATGAATAAATGCATGATTTTGCTCTCCACACCAAACAAGTTGGAGGAAAAAAATGCTGCTAGAGGTCAGAATTATTTCCTGCCTGATATCACCGTTTAATCTCATTCATCCCGCAACAGGTATGTCGACTCGGAGGGATTAAACACCTGGTGGATCTGCTAGACCACAAAGTCGTTGAGGTCCAGAAGAACTCTTGTGGAGCTCTGAGGAACCTTGTCTATGGGAAAGTAATGGACGACAACAAGGTTGCTGTTAGGAATGCAGGAGGTATCCCAGCCCTGCTCCGGCTGTTGAGGAAGACTGTGGATGCAGAAGTGCGAGAGCTTGTCACAGGTTAGTTTGCATGTTTGGAGAAAATGTGTCTATTTTACACTTTTTTAAAGTGAATTCCAGCTTTATAAATATTTAACACACTTGTTCAAAAGTCAGCGTATAAAGTAGTCATTCAGATTCTCGAACCGTCGTATCGTTCCACATTAGTGTTGAGCAGTGTGCTGAAAATTTTAAATTGGTGATTGCAGATATATTTCCAGAGGTGTGTGAATATGCTGGGCAGTTCATTTTTTAGGACATGCAATAATTTGGAAGCTTTTTTTAGTGTTTGGATGGCCAGACTGGTTCAAGCTGATAGAAAGGCAACAGTTACTCAAATAACCACTCGTTACAACTGAAGTATGCAGAAGTGCATCTCTGAACGTGCAACACGTCCAACGTGGAAGCAGATGGGCTACAGCAGCAGAAGATTACACCAGGTGCCACTCCTGTCAGCTAAGAACAGTAAACTGAGGCTACAATTCACACAGACTCACCGAAACTGGATTTGTCTGATGAGTCTCAATTTGTGCTATGAAATTTGGATGGTAGGCTCAGAATTTGGTGTCAACAACATGAAAGCATGTAAACTACCCTGCCTTGTATCAACGGTTCAGGTTGGTGGTGGTGTCGTAATGGTGTGGGAGATATTTTCTTGGCACACTTTGGGCTCCTCAGTACCAAGGTGGCATGGTTAACCACTACAGCCTAGCTGAGTATTGTTGCTGACTATGTCCATCCCTTTATGACCACAGCATAGCATCTTCTGATGACTACCTCCAGCAGGATAACGCACACTGTCATAATGCGTGAATCATCTCAGACTGTTTTTTTGAACATGACAATGAGTTCATTGTACTCAAATGGCCTCCACAGTCACCACATTTCAATCCAATATAGCACCTTTGGGATGTGGTCCCAAAGGTAGCCGACAAATCTGCAGCAACTGTGTGATGCTGTCATGTCAATATGGAGCAAAATCTCTGAGGAATGTTTCCAGTACCTTGTTGAATCTATGCCACAAAGGATTAAGGCAATTCTGACGGCAGAAAGGCTCCAACCCGGTACTAGCAAGGTGTACCTAATAAAGTGGCCGGTGAGTGTATTATACCACAGAACAAGTAAGAGGTGAGTGAACTAAGGCTTTTAGAAAAGCTACCACAGATGCGCGACAACAAATAGGCTACTACAACAAAATGGAAAAAATCTGGAAATTGATTTGTGTCTTCTTCTTTTCTGTATAATGGCGGTTGCCACACAATGAGTTGGTGATTTCTGCCACCTTAGTTAGGTTGAACGATCTTCTTGTCTGTGATCCTGTGGAGTATACAATCGTTGAATGTGCTATCCCAAATCTTGAATGAATCTACAGAATCCACTCGGATAGTGTGAACGTCTCAGTCTTTTCAAAATCTGCAAAAACTGTGACAGTCATGTAGTGTGTCCCTTGCTTTAGAGTTCTACAGTGTACACTGCCTGGCCAAAGACCAAAAGTCACCACCTTGATTTCTCTAAGCAAATAGGTACAAGCCTCCTATTGACTAATTACTGCATGGGCAGTTACTTATTTTTCAGATGGCAACAAGTTATTTAACCCCAACTGATGCAATAAGTAGCTTCTTGTTTCCTAAACAACCATGTGCAAAGATACATCCCATGGTTGTGGATTAGATGTTAAATCTGTTTAAGAATGGTCCAATCATTAGCATCAAGCAGATAAAACATTTAAGGAAATGCAGAAACTGTTAAAAATCAGTTTAAGAATCATCCAATACATTATTAAAACTGGAAGGATAGTGGAGAAACATCATCTTCCAGGAAGAAATGGGGTCTGACATCAAATTGGTGAAAACCAAAAGGTAGAACTCATGGCTATGTTTCATAGTGAAAGTAAGAGCATTTCTACATGAACAACGTGAAGGGAACTAAAAGTATTGGGACTGAACAGCTGTGGAGCCATAAGAAAACCACTATAGGCAAAAAGACTTCCAAGTTGTTAGGGAGCATAAAGATTAGACTCTGGAGCAATGGAAGAAGGTCATGTGGTCTGAGTCCAGATTTACCCTGTTCCTGAGTCAATGGCGCGTCAAGGTAAGAAGAGAGGCAGATCAAGTGTTGCATCCATCATGCATAGTCTACTGTGCAAGCCTGTGGGGGCAATCTATGACCTGGAGTTGCTGCAGTTGGTCAGGTCTACTTTAGGTTCAGTAACACTATTTTGCTCAAAGAAGGAGGTCAGTTGACTACCTGAATATACTGAATGACCGAGTTAATCCATAAGTGGATTTTTTTCTTTCCTGGTGGCATGGGCATATTCCAGTATGATAATGCCAGAAAGAGTGGTTCATGAGACATAATTTTCACACATGGATTGGCCACCACAGAGTCCAGACCTTAAACCCATTAAGAATCACTGGGATGTGCTGGAGAAAGCTCTGCACAGCGGTTGGACTATCCCCTCATCAATACAAGGTCTTGGTAAAAACCAAATAATGCCGCACTGGGAGGAAATAAATCTTGTGACATTGCAGAAGCTTATCGAAACAATGCCATGATTGCTGCTTTAATCAAGACTAAAGGCAGTCCAGTGAAATATTAGTGTGTGACCTTCCTTTTTGGTGGCAACTTAAAATTTGCCAAGCAGCGTAATTTCCTTTATGGGAATAATTGAAGGTAGAGTCCGAAGTCTCTCCATGTTTCTGTTTGTAAACAACACTATTCAAACTGAGCACTCCTCCCCTCGGGCTAATGGCCACCTCGTTCTTCAGCCTATTCAGCTTCAACGAATCCTTCAGAACTTCAGAAACCCAAACCAATATTAACCCTGGTTTTCCAACGTGCACTACCTAAAGCTCTTACCGCAGGGTACTTCCTGTTCTTCGCTACGTCCGCTGTTTTTTTCCTTCTTTCTCTTTTTTTCTTCAAGAGTTTGAGTGACTGGCATCTGCTCCAATCATGAGCCCATTCCCACACAGCGCCATGCCCTTAGCTCTGTCATCGGCTGGCAGTTTATATGGAAATCTCCACCTAGAAACGTCCCGACCACAAACACATGGAAAAGGCGAGTTACAGAGAGAAGGAGAGGGAGTAGCATTCAAACTCACCACTGCACGAGAGTAGAGCCCCAAAGGAAGACAGATTTCACTTGCACAGGTCTAATGTTTATTTTCAGGAGGGGAAACTCCAGACTCTACCTTTAAGTATTTTTTCATTTAAATTTTATTTCATTGTTAAAATGTTAAAGTTTAGTTTGAAGTCTTATTGATTTATAGACAAGTAATTTATTTGGACCCCCCGCTCTGCTTTTGATTTATTTTACCCACATCTGATCCTTAAGAGGTCCAATGTGAGGATACAGCAGGACCATGAGATACTACTATCCTGTAGTTCTTGAACATTAACTAAACATCAACCTTAACTCAACCTTTAATTCCAGGGTGGTATAGGTTGTTTAAAGCCACATGTTTTGCGTAAACATAGAATATTGTTTTTCGACTTATCAAGATGCACTGAATAAAGACATTCCTTACCATGGTTCATTTTCAGACTTTGATTGTAGTCATTACTAAGCCCTGGGGTTTTTTTTCTTAAGGTGTTACTGTTATTTACAATGGCACACTAGAGTAATTCTTTTACCCTTGGGACTGCAGAATATTTATCTTCTTTCCTGTATGAAAACAACCATCCTCTTGCCTCTACCTCTCTGCACTGATTTGTGTGCAACCCAGTTTTATTTGTGTGTCACTTAAGCCCTGCAAATACAGTATAAATCCATGTTGTTTTGGATCAGGGTGGAGCGCGACTGAAATAAGCAAGCCAAGACATTTGGCTCCCAGGTGGCTGAGTCAGCTGTTTGTGCAGGACTCCGGCTTCCTCTCTAACATGGTCTCAGGTTACAGTTGAGTAGTCCCCTGGGGGAGGACAATACAACCAGAGTACAACACAATTATTTTGTATTATCGGGGAGGAGATTGTTTTCAGCTTCCCCCATCACTCAAGTGTGTATTTACTTTGCCTAACGCATACCACAAGTGAAAATAATGATTATTTTTAAAGGGGCAGGAGTGTATCATTTGTCTCCTCTCACACGTTT
This sequence comes from Atherinomorus stipes, assembly GCA_023101725.1. Lineage (NCBI taxonomy): Eukaryota > Metazoa > Chordata > Actinopteri > Atheriniformes > Atherinidae > Atherinomorus > Atherinomorus stipes. The sequence continues at coordinate 1,954,034 of JALJCO010010476.1, read as the reverse complement.
TTCTTGAGGCACACGGGAATCTAAAGTCTTTAAAAACATGCCTATTTTCATGCCTTATTTCAAACTGTAACAGACTTTAGGGTTGATTTGTTTGGTTTTTTTGCACAGTCACATTGAGCAACCTTAATGTGAGTTCTGTTTGAGTTTTCCTCTTTCATCCTCTCATCAGAGAGACTGTTGTGGCTAATTGGTAGTGCAGACCCCTGCATGAGGAGCAGCCTGAAAAAGGTCAGTAGTGCTGCATCACCTGCAGTCAATTACAGCTGATGAGAACAATCCACATAACGAGCTTTCAGGTGGAAGACGAGAGCAGCCCACATCACAGCTTGACATGAAGCAGACTGAAATCACTTACTCACCCACAGCTCTTTTCTACTTAAAAGCAACTTTCCTGCTGCATTCATAATGTGAACTGTGAGCGCTCTTAAATGCTCTGGTCAAAAGTAGTTTAAAAGGCTGAACAGTTGTTAGAGCTCCTGGTGGCCTGTTGAATCTTGGCTCCCCCAGGAGTCAATGTGTCATATTTAGGACTAGCTACAAGAACAAGACACCCTTGTCTTAGGTCAGGGGTCGTGTTGTTGGTAGTCACAGTGCGGTCTGATCTCCTTACCTGCCTTGTCTTCCAGCAGCTGCTGTTTATTGCTTTGGCCTCAAACAAGTCATCAGATCACAAGGCCAATCCCATTGCTCTGTCTTTAGCTCACACACTCGTGCTTCAAAGATATCATGTTGTTCTTTGTTAGATCGCATCGCTTCAGCTTCACTTGGTTTTACTTAGACTTAGCATCATGCTGAATTGATCCAATTAACACAGGATTTACACTGAGACAAACGGAATAGTATCAGCACACTAGACCTAGTTTCAAGAGTTTGCACAAGTTGCTGTGTTTTAGAGAGCAAAGAATGAGGTTTGATCAAGTGAAAACTGAGTAATGCTTTGGATCCAGGATGAATCCAGATATTGCTATATACTTTAATGCTCTGACTTCAGCGGCATGAGGGAGAAAATGAGAAACGCCCACTAACCTCAAAAATATACACCAAGCTGACTCTGAGGTTTAGTCAATGCAGCATTGACATTTTTCTACTTCGAGCCCTCCAAAATTTAAAGGTTAAAAAAAATGGACCTCTTTTTTTCTCTCTTTTTGGGGGGGGGGGGTTTACTAGCAGCTTTGCAGACTGACCTAAAGGATGACCCAGCTCTTGCTTCACCAGGCAAAGTTGATGACTTACTGATGTAGTTTAGAGACAAAGACTGTCTTCAAGGAGTGGACGCACACAAAGGAATCAGTCAAAGTTACCTTCATAATGTGTGCCCAGAGATAAGATGTATCGTTTGTATTTTTTCTCATTAAACATGAAAACTAGAAATATAAAGAGAACGTTTTTGCATAAGAGATGTACTGTGAAGCAAAATCTCACTAAAAGATTTTTATTGTTTGTTGTCTTAAATACTTGTGGTTTGCATCTCTTGTGGTTCGAAGTGTTTAAAGACTTGTGAGTTCACTACATGTCCTGCTAATCTTTATCAAGCCATTACTTTTGCCGTGTTAAGTCCCTCCATCATTAGTGTTGAAGTACAATATATGTAATTCATAGTGATTTAATCTATTTTTCTTACCTGGTTTTGAGGAGAATTTTTTTTTTTTTCCCCCAAATCTTATCGAATGCCAATGTGCAACATCACAACAGATGTTGCATGTTGGAAATGGTTACCTGAGTTCAAACACCATGCTCTTACACTGTTGTATGTTTATTTGTAGTCCTCTTCAATCTTCTTGTTTCTTTGTATTTTCTTATTGGTTATATTTGCTCACACATGGGCCATCATCCATATCAAAATATCTTGACTGCTAAATGTTCAAGTCAGAGACGTGGACATGCCCATTTTCTTCAAATATAGCATTTGAAATCTCCACACATAGCTGTTGGTGACTTGTCAGTTGAACCATGAATCAGATCTTGGCCATTTGTCTACAACCTCCATCTGAATGAAAATTGGGTTTAACATCTTGTAGTATAAATCTGGGTTAAATGGCTGGTTATATACAATTAGATCATATACTTTGGTAGTTTTGGCTCCCACATGTTTCTATTGTGATTTCTGCATACACAATCACACTCCAGTTGACATGCATGTCCAGAATTCATTGCGCTCCATGTTCATAATGAATCTACTACACGGTCATGACAACATGTCAAGACCACAGTCGTCAACCAATAGCTCCACTCTGACACACTGATGATCACTTCTATTTCACATGCACCACATTAGATCCTCACATGCACAAAGAGTAAGATCCCTGTAAGCATACTTTAAATCACACTCAGCGTTGTAGATCTTTCATTTGCATGCTAATAAAGCAGAACTAAAAACTTGTCTTTTGAGTTTTTGGACCCCCCAATCTTTTTTTCCTTAACTGTCTTTCAAAGATCTTTTTCAGATTATGCACTGTTATAACATTTGTGAGGATCTTATAAGGAGGAAATACCTCCAAGTAGGGATGCAGTCCACCGATCGATCAGCCCCGATTTCCTTTATTTTAGGGGTTGTTATAGGCCAATACATAAAACTGATATCACCCACAGATCTTATCTACCTCTGCAAATGTCTTTTTGGTCTGCTGTAAGGGAAGGCTGACTCACAAGCCTGCCCACCAGGTCATTTGTGCATGCATCTGTACAGGTTCAACAGTCACCCAGAGCACGGTCAACCACTGATGTCTCAGTTTGCAAGTATTATGCAGTAAAAGAAAAAGAACAAAGAATCACAATGTGCAATTCATGCAAGGCCGAAATATGTCACGGCTAGGCCTTGCATCCAAAACGTTCTATACAAGAAAACCTCATTCACTATTTTAAAAAAAACGCCACAAAGCTGTGTATGCAGCAATAAAGCTAACGGAAGCAAAGTGGCTGCTGGTGTGTTCCAGTTGTCTCAGTTTAGTCACATGTGCGCCCAAAAATTTGCTCAGTGCGCCTAACTTTTTTGGGGGGTTGCACCGATGTGCCTAACCTTGCAGGTGCAGGCGAACGATTTTCTCCAAATGTGTCTTTTCTGTGTTTACTTCCCTCCTAACGGAGCTCAGAGAATAACGCTGATAAAAGCCCACAGAAAGGGCCAGTCTTCATCTCTAACTGGCTCTGATCCACCCTGAACATGTGAGCACATGAACGCCGTGATGCGCTTTAGTTTGAGATAAAGACCAGTGGGTCCTCGTTAGACTGCGGCGAAGAACGACACCGACGAGACCCGCGGAAACAATCAATTGTAATACAGTGCGTTCTGCTCATATGTGCTTGTCATCAACTATCTTCATGAATTTAAGAGTTTTGTCTGAGCGACATGAAGTAGAAAGCCGGATGAGCGTGGATGTGCTGTGACGCTCCAGCCTCCATCTGTGTGACATCACCTTACCTCCAAAGTCCAGCTGCGGGTCCAGTTTTAGGCTACCGGCCCGCACCCATCTGAATCTGTTTAGATGATTACCAAACCCGACCGGTTCCACAGTTATCTGCCGGACCGGTCAAATCTGGACCCGACCTGTGGATGTAGGCTAGAACCCGCGACCAGACCCACCGGTTAAAGCGTGAACTGTAAGATGCTCACCGTCCCTCCTTCATAATTGAGTCAGCAACTTTTCTTTATTTGTTCTATTATCTAATGTGTTTAAGAGGTTATTTCATAGTAATAATGAAGAAATCCAACTCTAATGAGCTCTAGGATCTGAAAGAGAAGCTAGGGATGGGCAATACCGAAATTTTTTATGTCGATACCAAAAACAGTTGAAATGTGGTCATGGGCTGTACTATGCTTGGTATTGTGTTTCTGTTTCTCTTTTTATTCCGCCAAACTTTGGCACGCTACTCCTCCTGCACCTTTTGTGCCACTTTAACCATTCAGATATGAAAATGTTCTGCTTTTTCTGGAGATTGGGGCTATATCTCATGGTATTTGTAGCTTTCATACTTTTTGAATTATTTAGACTTTTTAAATGCAACCATTTGATTGCATGAGTACTCTTGTGACTGCTGAGCTGGCCAATGGTGGCACAGCTGGGGGCAATGAGTGCAATCATGAAGCAAAGTAAAAGTTTAAAAATTCTGCATGGTGCACCAGATGGACTTGAATCCACAACCTTTGAATGTTAATCACTGCATTATTCATGACCGTTTGTTTAACCACTACACAATCATTGCAGGGTATGCATGAAGGTGGATGAAACCAGGAAAACTGTGGTGAATGGGGTTTGGAATGCTGAATGGCTGAAATTTTTCAGCTCGCCCTGAAGGGGGCCAGAAGATGTCCAGCAAAGTATAGATGAAGTCACAAAATGCTGAATAACTCTAAAAGTATAGAAGTTAGTGACGTGAAAAGATATAGCAGGCATCTGCCGAACAAGCCGAACATTTTGATACCAGAACGGCCACAGTGGCACAAACAGTGCGGGAGGAGTAGCATGCTAAAGGTCTCAGCAGGAGGAACTCAACTGCATTCACAGTAGTTAGCAGACAGGTCTGAGACTCTATTATAGATATATGTAATAAAGGCTCACATACGCTGCTGTGAGGAAACTGTTCTTGGGGATCTATTCACACCAGGGGCCAAGCCACCACCCTGCAGTGGGCCTCGGCACAGGGACTCCCCTCCAGATCAGGGCAGGCCGGGGTCCACACCACAGCCTAGGGCTCCAGTGTATGACCCCAGCCTCCTAGGTAGAGGCAGTCACCACAGCTACTACCCTTCAGATCGGGTAGGCAAAGCCCCCAGAGTTAAGAATTCCCATGAGGAAACACGAGTTTAAAAATGTTAAACAGTTAAAACAAAGATCAAAGAGCCCAAAAACAATAACAGGCAGAGAACAACAAGAGGAAAAAAAAACACATAAAGGAAAATGAATAAAAAATTAAAACAGTAAATAAATTAAATTAAATTAAATTAAATTAAAATTTACCACGAGTTTTAGTCCTCACTCTGGGAACAACTAGAAAGCTAGTACCAGAGGACCTTAGGATCCATGAAGGTTCATAATTTAAAAGGCAGTCAGATAAATAAGATGATACAAGAGCATTAAAACATTTATGGACCACTAAAAGAACATTAAAATCTATCCTGAATGCAAAGGAAGCCAATGCAGTGAATTTAAAACTGGTTTAATGTGTTCCCGCCCTCTGGTCCTCGTCAGAACACGCGCTGGCGAGAAATGGGCAGAGTCTGGCAAGGTTTTTAAAATGATAAAATCCTGTCTTTGTGACATTTCTGATATGTGGAATGCTCAGAGTAAAAAAAGACAGCCAAGCTTCTCACACACTGGGAGAGTTTAAATCTCTGCAGTTTGCATGAAATTATCTCTTTTATCTTCAGGACCGATAATTAAAGGGGAACTTTGTTTTTTTTTCAATCTGGACCTATTTTCTAGCATGAAATATGTTCATTTACTCACCCAGATAGTTTTGGTGCAACTTGAATTCCCTCGGGGGATATTTAGATCCACTCGAGATCAGTGTATGCGCGATAGAATGGCAGTGATGGGGCAACCGCGTGCAGCCTCTAAATAAGGCATTATCTGCCACAAACTTCCTCATTTCACCAATGTTTTGCTACGAAACTTTAGTCGGACCCCCACTGTGAGATCGAAGCGGCTATTTTGTGGTGATTCATCCATGTTTACAGACTTTTTTACTGCGACAGCTTTGATGACGTCACTATTATGCGACACCATAATAAGTAAACGTCTATAAATAATGACGAATCACCACGAAAAAAGCCACTTTGAGCTCACAGGGGGGGTCCTAAAATACAGTTTAAAAGGACCTTAACTGGCTTTAAGTCATCAGGAGACATGGCGATGTAAAGCTGGGTGTCATCAGCATAGCTGTGAAAGTCAATGCCATGTCTCCTGATGATGTCTCCAAGTGGTGACATGAACAGATTGAAAAGCATCGGGCCTAAAATTTAACCTTGTAGAACCCCACATTTTATCTCATGGATTCCTGAGGAGCATGTATCCATACTTACAAAGAATTGTCGATCTATGAGATAGGAATGAAAGCATTTAAGAACAGGACCTGAGAGGCTCACCGGACTTCTTTTTATGGTCTTTTATGCATTTGCACTGCTGTCCATTTAGTTTTCTGCCAGAGTAAAGCAAATACAGAGGCTGAAAATGAGGGAAAATGGTACAAATAAGTAAAACAAATTTGCAACTTGCAAAAGCTGCTGCTGATAAGAAGGGAATCCAAACAGTGCAACATCAGCAGGTATTAGTCAGTTATAAACATCTAATGACATCAAATAACTGCAGCATTAGTGTTTCTGGACTTTAGATAACTGTCATACAAAAACAATCACTCTGGCCAGCTAGGTCCTTATCAGTGATATTCTGACCTGCACCCTCACTGTTTCGTGTAACCTCTCACTACTGACCTACTTCACATTAAAAGAAATATCTAATCAGTTATCAGTTTAAATTGCAACTTAATGTTTCCTCAGCAGTTGAAGATTTCCTAACCAGCTTCTTATTTTCTTTTCTCCATTATCCCATTTCTGTCATTATATTTCCTCCCTGTAAAGATTTTCAGCCTTGCTGTCATAACAGAGCTATTTAGGTCAGCCAAAGTCAGATGAAGGCACCAGGAAAAGGCCACAGAGCAAAGGAAAAAAAATTAGGATTATGTTTGTACACACATACACTCTCACACGCAAACACAGGTCTGGTCCATCTGACTGTCAGATGTGACTTATGGGTATGGCTTCTGGTGTTGCACCACTGACAGGGTTGTCAGTCACACCTCAGTAATTCCCACTGTTGATTTCTTCAGCATGCTTCCTCTGCAGGACCAATCTGATATCCTGCAGACAATATTCATTTCTACAAATTGCTGTTAGAGCCGGTGTGGAGGAACGTACTGGAGGAGGTTCAGGGTTGGGAGTAGATTGTGTAGTTAAAAGAAGGAAAGAAGTTACTTAGTGGGCATGAGATAGTTTTATCCTCTACATTAACTTTCCTGTTACTCCTTGTGTGTCTCTGAAAAAATGCAAACACACAACAAAGCATGCTCGTGCAACTGCAGAAATTTGATTCAAATATTTGCCACTGCCTCAAGTTGTGCAGAGAAAAGAACCCACCTGAAGCTCCAGTAAGATGCACATGCTGCGTACTAAGGTTTAAAACTAAAGTATACATGACTCTCCAACTTGTCCAGATAGTTTCTCATAATTCTAAGTGAAATAATGAAATTTCAGGATTCTAATAGGTTTTAGGGCATGTAGGGATAATTGTAATTGAAATAACTGATTAAATGTGTGGAAGTGTATACCCATCTGTCTGTAAAGCTTTTTTTTTGCCAGCTGTGTCTGAACTGGGCTCCTGGGCACTATTATAGACTTTATCATTTCCTTCGCTTTAATTAGACCTGGGGGAACAGCATACAGACAGAAAATAAAAACAGCAAGTTTGAGAATAAAAAAAAAAAAAATTAAGAAAGCTTGTAATTATTTTGATCCTCCTATGAGGTAAGAAACGCATCTGGAAAAACGAGTTTTAGCGAAATCGTGCCCTGCTTCTGGTCCTGTGCTGGTTCTTTCAAACCAAAGTGAGTGAGTTGTAGAGAAAAGTCAGCAGTAGATCAGACTTGACTGGTAGCACACATGCTCTGTACATGTGATGTGACCTTAAAGTTGTGTCATAGCAGCAATTTTTAGCTTTAGCTGCTGTTTGTATTTACTTAGTATTTACATTGCATTTCAGCCCAAGCAGCATTAGTCTCCTGCAAGGTTACAGATACTCTGTAGAAGTAAGTTCCTTGCTGTAAGCCTTGCAGCAAGAGCCATCTAATTAGAAGAACATGTTACATGCTGGCTAATCCTCAACAGATGCAGCATCAAAGGCTGCCAGGACTGCACTTGAATGTCAGTGGTTAAAAGTATATTTGAATGCTGAGCAATGATAGCGTAATTTCTGAAGACTTTACATTATTTATATTTAATTTCAAATGACTGAGCCATATGGATCTCTGCCTTATCCTTTTTTTTTTTCTTTTTGTTCATTTCAAGAAATAATCTGTGCCTTCAGGATATCTACTCCAGATGAGATTTGATGTGAATGTCTGATGGCTTGATGCTAGAGCTTCTCTCAGGCACTTTTTGTGCATGTCTTTGTCTGCTTGTTTGTATGCACTTAATCATGATCACATTCACATCCAACTCAACCTTTTGTAAGGAGCATTTTTGTTTTGTTTTGGACTTTCGAGTTGCCTTACCTTCACAAAACAGCTGATCAGTTTTTCCAGTCCTTATGTAATGCATACGGTTGCTTTCTCAGGTGTGCTGTGGAACCTTTCGTCATGTGACGCTGTCAAGATGACAATCATTCGGGACGCCTTATCAACCCTGACCAACACTGTGATCATCCCTCACTCTGGATGGAGCAGCTCCACCTTTGACGATGACCACAAGCTGAAGTTTCATTCCTCCCTCGTGCTGAGAAACACCACTGGCTGTCTGAGGTAAACCACCTGATGATCACACTGGGCTCTAGCTCCCCACTGTGGATATGTAATGCTGTTACATCTAACCAGGGAGATGCGCTCATGCAGTGGCCCCTTTCAGCGCTGACAATGTAAACATAGAAATATTAATAAGTAAAAAAAAATTTAGAAAAGGCAAAGAAAGACTAGCTTTTAGACATTAAGATGGTTTATCATAACAGAATAATGTTCAGCATTACATGACTGCACAATATTGACCTGTCTTGCCTTAGGCTTTACTAGGTAGTTAAACTGAGTGTCTGTGCATCTCTTAGCTTGTGAATGTTTGCAGGTATGGGTGATAGTTCCTTATTTACACACTAAAGTATTATAATTACTTCAGTCTGGCCACACAACTCCTCATCTTATACATTATAGATGCTGAATGGGAACGGCAGAACCCACATTACGCTTTCAAGTAGGACACTAACACAGCTGTTATTTGCCTAATGTGTGTGTGGGGTTTTTTGTGTGTGTGTGTGTGTGTGTGTTTATGTACGTGGATTTTAAAAGGAACCTGAGTTCAGCTGGTGAGGAGGCCAGAAAACAGATGCGCACTTGTGAGGGCCTAGTTGACTCATTGCTCTACGTCATCAAAGCCTGTGTAAACACCTCTGACTTCGACAGCAAGGTACACCGCACAAAAATTCCCGCCCACCCATGCCCACACACACACACACATACACGTTTAGCCAAGAGGAGAATATGCAGCCAGATGATAAGAGGCTGTGGAGAAAAATCCTACTTGAATCAATCCTGCTTTGAATCATTTTATGGTCTATGTCTAAATGACCCCAACAGCAATAAGCAGGAACTGTTTCATGTGCTTTGTCACCCAAAGCGCTGCTGATATGGGAACAAGAGTAAACATTCAGAGTTAGATGGTGACATCAACACCCTGTTCTTTTTTTGTGTGTGTGTGATGGTAACAGTAGAAAATAAATCACATTTCCCAGACATGAATCTTCACTCTCAAAAACTGAAAAAGTGAAGTGGATAATGTGTAATGTTGAGATAATTTCCCTCAGGAGACACCTTTTAACTTTGTCTGACATGCAGTACTTGCTCATTGACATTCTATGAGGCAAACCTGTAGAAAACTCACACAGCGTGGCATAAAATCCATTTGTTCTGGTCTAGATCTCTTTCCTAACCTGATACTTGGATTCCATATTTAATTGATATCATTGTAGCACAGACAGTAAAACACCTGGTGATTTTTTTCTCTTTTTTTTTTTGCATGAAAGCCTACGCTACTACTTCTTCAAGTCCCTTTCTTCTTGTGCCTGTCAGATTGTGGAGAACTGTATTTGCACTCTGAGGAACCTGTCGTATCGTCTGGAGCTGGAAATGATGCCTTCTCGACTGATGGGTGGGCAAGAACTGGATGGTTTACTGGGCAGAGAGTCTCCCAATAAAGAGGTGGATTCCAGCTGCTGGGGCAGAAAGAAAAAGAAGAAGAAGAATGGCTTACAGGAAGACTCTGTAAGTGTGTTTAATCAGAAATATTCAAACTGGAAAAATGTCACGTTCATATTTAAACGTGTTTGGTATTATCAAGAAGAGACAGTTTGGTCTGAAGAGGAATGTTTGTGAGAAGTACTTGCCTCACAAACAAATCACACAGGCTCTTTGTGCAACATTGTTTACATAAAATACTGTGTTTGTTTAGTGGGATGGTGTTGGGCCTATCCCTGGCTTCTCCAAGTCCCCCAAAGGTGCAGAGATGCTATGGCACCCTGCGGTTGTTAAGCCTTACTTAACGCTGCTGGCTGAGAGCTCCAATCCTGCCACTCTGGAGGGTTCTGCAGGATCCCTTCAGAACCTGTCAGCTGGCAACTGGAAGGTAGGATGAAAATATTTCTCTCCCAATCCAAACACACGATTTCTGTGTTAATTTTCTATTGTAGACTGTTTAATGTGATGCCTTGGAGACAAACCATTTTTTCAATTAGTTTAAAAGGATTTAACGGCTCACCTCCTCTGTTTCAGTCAAAGCTTATGTCAGTTTAACGCTTAAAATCAAACACGCCAATAGGCACATCACAAGAACACTCATTTTTTCCTGAGGCATGGAAACATTTATAGTTTTAACTTTTTTTAATGTGTGTAGTTTGCAGCGTATATCCGTGGAGCTGTGCGTAAAGAGAAAGGACTGCCCATTCTGGTGGAGCTGCTGCGAATGGACAATGACAGGGTGGTGTGTTCAGTCGCCACTGCCCTGAGAAATATGGCACTGGATGTCAGGAACAAAGAACTCATAGGTGAGGAGTTAAACTGTAATGAAATGTACATTTCATTTTCTCAGTGCGCCTAATGGACATGGTATGACACGTAATGTGTTGATGTTTAAACAGTCTGAAATTCAAATATACTTGTGAGCCTTATCCAAAATGTTGTTTTAGCTGACTGAAGCTTCTTTACTTCCTGTAACTGATCACATTGTCTACAGTTTATATTTGTTGTCATAAAAACTGTCTCTCACAGCATTGACCAGCAAACCCTGTCCTATAATGTCTTTTAGAGCCAATGTTGAGCAACTACAGATTCCAGCATCGTCAAACATGTGTATGTAAAAGTTATTGATGGTTACAGCAGCTTTGTCAGCATCTTGAATAAGACAGCAAATGGTTTGAGTAGTCATGAACCACCAAAGCATGAGTATTGAGCTGGAAGCTGCTGGATCACAAGTGTTCCTATTCATAATCCAGCAAGTTTTACATTAGCAAAGACTGAGAGGCTACCATCTGAGAAAGAAGCCCCTACTCCTGAATCTACAGCTTAAAGGTTAACTGCCATCTGCGGTTTATTACATAGACAAAGCCCTCTTGACAAATGTATGGTCAGATAATGGAAACATACATTTTTTGTCTCTACAGAAAATAGAGGTATGTATGGAGAAGTTATGGTGTTGCATTAAACCAGGGAACACTGTTGGATGGTATCATGCTCAGGTGCTGTGTTGCCATCTTTGGAACTTGACATTGCACAAAGTGGATGAAATTATAAAGTTGTCTCATTTACTCAGAAGACTGTAAGCAAGAAAGTTAAAACTTAGGTGCAGTTTGGTGTGCTGGCAGGAGAGCAACTCCCAGCACAGAAGAATTGTTCAAAGACTTAATTTAAAATGTTGTAATATTCTTGTCCATGATGAGGATATATTAAAACTTCCAGTTAAACCTGCACACTTATCCTGTTCTAGCCTGTTATTTCTCATGAAATGATCTAATCTCTGTAGACTTGATGAGTAGTTAGTAGTAGCAGAGTCAAATTTGCTTGTAAAGTTGTCATTAGGAGTGTGTGTGTGTTTCACTTACTGCAAATATTTAGCTTCTTCAGCAGGGCTGCTGCACTGAAGGAGAGAAAGGTGAAGCAATCCTCTTTAATGCACTCTCTCAAATGCCCTTACAATGTCATTTAGGAAAACTGCATACCACTCTGCAGCCTCGAGCAGAATTAATATATCCTTCTTGATATAGAAGCCAAATCATGCAGTTTAGGTCAGTGTGGAATACATTTGTTTCTACATTATGTAACATGGAAAAAAATGCACCAAATTCTCGTATGAGCAGCAGCTTCCCTCGCTTCTCTCTGTGCCTGAGGTCCTGCCCACAAACCTGCAGTACAGTATGTCATGATGCATTAGCTGCATGTCTGACCGCCTCCTTCCCGCCTCCCCCTCAGGGAAGTATGCAATGAGGGACCTGGTAAACCGCCTCCCTGGGGGAAACACCACCCTGCTGTCAGATGAGACCGTAGCAGCCATCTGTTGCACCCTGCACGAGGTCACCAGCAAAAACATGGAAAACGCAAAGGCCTTGGCCGACACGGGCGGCATCGAGAAGCTGGTCAACATCACCAAGGGCAGAGGAGACAGGTGTGCTACAGGAGCATATATCTGTTGGAATGATTTTTTTATTAAAAGCTCCCGCTGATGTGTGTGCACATGTTCAAATGGAGCATGGACTCCTAGAAAATACAGCCTGTGAGCCCTCAGCCATATGTGACTGTGTTTTGTAGACAGTCCTGGACACTGGACAATGTTTTTCTCACTCGTGCAAACATTTAAATGCTGGAGAAGGTGAAGCTATAGAGGGAGGGGGGTAGTGTGTGCATTGAGGCTTTATATCCCTGTGGAATGATGGGATAATGGTACAGCAGCTATTTCTAGCCTGCTATATATTCAGTACTGTTCTAGGATGAAACACATTGAGGACACACATCATCAATCGTCCTGTTCTGTAATATTCACGGTGAAATATAAAGTCAGGTTACAGTATTTCAGGGGTACTTAGATACACATATTATTTATTTATTTATTTTTAACTTTTTTACAGATACTCTATGAAAGTGGTGAAAGCAGCAGCCCAGGTGTTGAACACACTGTGGCAGTACAGGGATCTGCGTACCATCTATAAAAAGTAAGTACGTTATCACTGACAATAGCCATCAGTTGCATTCTTTAAAGGGAAGATCCTCCTTTTTTGTTTACATGAGCACAGTTTTCTGAAGTCTTCATAAAATGTCAACCGTCTTCAGCTGGTTCAGAATGCAGATACCCGCTTTCTAACCAACACTCCCCAACATCAGCACATCACCCCGGTTCTCTTCTAAACGCTTCCCGTTTCTTTTAGGATTGATTTTTAAATCATATTATTTGTTTTTAAAGCACTTACTGGTCTTGCCCCTCCTTACCTGTCCGAACTTTTACATGTTGGGAACCCGACCAGAGCAAACCAGCTCTTGTTGGAATTCCCGAGAGCCAGATACAAGCATTGGGGTGATCAGACGTTCTCAGTCGCTGGGCCCAGACTCTGGAACAAACTGCCTCCTGACATGCGCTCCATAACAGACTTTGGCCTTTTTAAAGCCAGACTCAAAACATATTTATTCAGACTGGCCTTTAACACTCAGTAAAGTGGTGATATATTTTCATATTTTATTTGTATTTACTTGTATTTGTTTATTATTTTCTGCATGCTGTTTTTATTCTCTTTCTATGATGTTTTTATGAGAAAAGCTCTTTGGTCACCTTGTGTGCTGTAAAGGGCTATAGAAATAAAAATTGACTGAATGATAGATGTCTATGACAAGCTTTGGTCAAATTACTAAACAGAGAACCACATGAATTCAAGCTTGACTTTACACCGCTTTTCATAGTAGCCTATTGTATTTTAGGGAGTGGAAGGGTCCATTCAGTTCTCCTCCACTTTCTTTCACAGGATATGTCTTATTTGAGCTCTGTTCTAAACCTTAAAGCTAGTGTCCAAACATAGATTTGGACACAAATAACCCTCAATAATCCTTGAAGCATGTTATTACCTTATTAGAGTTTAACGTAGCCAGAGAGCTCACATTAGCATACACAGCAAACCAAGCTCACATCACCATGAAACAAACAGAGAAAAATGCTTCTTGATTGGCAGGGTCTGCTTTTTTATCTACTTAATTTAATTGAATAGGGGATTATCACGTTTACCGGAAGTTCCCGGATTTTGAGCACTTCCTCTTCCGGGCCATGTTAACGACAGCCGTTCCTGCTCTGTTATACTGTTTAAATCGGATAAACTCCAAACATACTCAAGTTTTCATTCTAGACTGAAATGATACTAAGGAAGAAGTGGATCAAAGCGATCGATTCGCGGCGGTGAAGGGCCGAACTTTATAATAAAACACACGTTTGTTTGTCGCCGGTGGGGCACAACACCGGCACTTCACAGCATGCTAGCATTAGCCAGCTAGCGTTTACTGATGTGCTTAACATTGTGCGTCTTAAAACACACAAACATCTGAAAATCGGGTCTGTACCTCTCGTTTCCAGTGGAACAACTGGGGACTGCCAAGAAAGGAAACGCTTTCAGATGCTTGTGTGTTTTCAGCCGCACAAAGTTAGGCACGTTATCGAGCTGGCTAATGCTAACACGACTGCGCAGTCTGCCGGCCACAAACAAACGTGTGTCGTTTTATTATAAAGTTCGGTCCTTCACCGCGGCGAATCGGTCGTTTTGATCCACTTATTCCTTAGCATCACTTCAGTCTGGAATGAAAACTTGGCATTGGCGTTTATCCGATTAACAAAGTTTAACAGAGTAGTAGCTGGCGGACTTCTGTTAGCAGGTTAGCATTAGCCAGCTTGATAATAAACTTTATAATAAAACGACACACGTTTGTTTGTGGCCGGCAGACTGCGCAGTCGTGTTAGCATTAGCCAGCTCGATAACGTGCCTAACTTTGTGCGGCTGAAAACACACAAGCATCTGAAGGCGTCTCCTTTCTTGGCAGTCCCCAGTTGTTCCAGTGGAAACGGGGACATCCAGATGTATGTGTGTTTTAAGACGCAAAAGTTAAGCACGTCGGTAAACGTTAGCTGGCTAATGCTAGCATGCCGGTGTTGTGCCCCACCGGCTACAAACAAACATGCTACGTTGTTTTATTATAAAGTTCGGCCCTTCACTCTGGTGAATCACTTTGATCCACTTCTTCCTTAGTGTCACTTCAGTCTGGAATCCGTGAAAATTTCAGTAGGGTTGGCGTTTATTCACGTTATCTACGAAGTAAAGCAGGGACATTGAACTGGGCCGGAAGTGGGCCCTCTAAGTGTTTCAAACAGGAAGTTCGGTAACACGGAAGCGTGATAATCCTCAATTGTTCAACTGCTGATGAGAATTTGTAATTGGTATCAATTGAAAATATTTTTGAGTTTCTGCTTCCAAGTTGTACCAGAAGCGGCATGTTATGAGCTAAGATAAGGAGGCTGGATACATCTGATCTACTAGAAATCTGAACCCACTTAATGAGACATTTTCAAACCTGCTGAACCCCAAAGTGCCAGGGTTGTGAAGAGTTTCTAGTTTTTTTTGTTCCTTTAGACACCTGGATATATGCTCTTATTTTTTGTGTCTCCTCTAAGACAAATTTTGCTGCAAATATTGGGATTAAATACATATTTTAACAGAAATAACATTAATAGTTAGAGGATAAACTGTTGTGTTTTAAATAGTATATTATTATCATTATTACTATCATTATTATTATTATGAATGTCTTGTCAATACAAAGTGTTAAAAAAGAATAAAAGTTAGATGTCTGCCCCTGTTAGTAGTATGGACGTTCCTGTGGGCCCCTACTAATTCCACAGTTATATTTCACAACATCCAGTATGTTATGATCTAACCCGCTTCTCTCTCCCTCTGTGCTGCCCTTATAGGATGGATGGAACCAAAACCATTTCATCACCCCAGTTTCAACACTTGAGCGGGACAGATTTAAGTCGCAACCCACCCTCCCTACCAGCACCATTCAGATGTCCCCAGTCAGCCATCCTGGTGGGCTCCGTTATTGTAACTGCAGAGCCTGCGAACAAATATCGTTTGTGATACAGGAAACCATCAGCTGATTTACTCTTTTTTTCTTTGCAGCTGCCAGTGCCACGTCATCTCCTGCCATGCTGGGCATCAAAGAGCATAGAGACACTATCAGAGATTATCAAAGAGCTCAGTCAGCTATGCAATTTTATAATTACCAAGGAGACGGCAGCATTCATAGAAAACAGTATACAGGTACTCATCCGATTCTTACCCGCTCTCTGCATCAGACTGGAGGCTTCTTTATGGTCCTCTCTAGACAGGGCATTATCTTCTTTACCCGCCTTCACGCTCCAAGTAGATCCCATGGCTAGTTTCCGCTCCCTGCCAACACTTTTCTCTTATCTTTTCCACCAGCGCTTGCCTGACTTGAGACAGTTGGTCAGTTTAATTCACAGCACATCAGAGCAGTTTTTCTGTTGTTGTTCTGCCCAGCAGTAAAGTGGACGAGAGAGGACACTTCACAATGGTTCCATTGTTGGCAGGTCCAAGTCGCAGCCTGCAGGCAGGGGCAGCGAGTGGGCATCCAGGCATACTACAACCAGACGTGAGCTCTCGCCAGCCTATGCTGTTTGGCGGGAGCAAGAGGAGGGCAGAGCAAACAAAATGAACCGCAGCCTCAACAATGCATGTTTTACATGGGGAAGTGGAAATTGAGTTTCTGGATTCCACCGGTTTGATAAAGTGCCAATGAAATACCCATCCCATGGGTTATGTAAACAACAGAGCTGCAGCGGCCTAGTCTATTATTTGGTGTTATTTCTCTCCAGCATAGCACAGCACTTCTTGATCCTACTCTATCTAAATACAGACATTTGCCCTTTGGGGCTGTACAGACTTTCACTGATATGAAATGAGGTGCTTTTGTCCCACCGTTTGATTTAATGCAGCTCTCACTTTTATTGTTATCTTTTTTTCCCAGGGTCTGGAAAACCATCTCCGTATTACTACTCATCGCCCACAAGGGAGGAGCCCAGGAGAACACAGGTGAATATATTGTTTTCTGGTTATATCTTATAGCCTCTGCATTCTAATTTGCTCTGATTTAACCCTGCAGATGTAGCCAGTGAGTTTATGCTGTTATACATACAGTTGTGTGAAAAAGTGTTTGCCCCCTTCCTGATTTCTTATTTTTTTGCATGTTTGTCACACTTATATGTTTCAGATCATCAAACAAATTAAAATGTGAGACAAAGATAACACAAGTAAACAGAAAATGCAGATTTTAAATAAAGATTTTTATTAGTAAGGGGGGGGGATCCAATTTTCCATGGCCCTGTGTGAAAAAGTGACCCCAAACAATTTTCTTTTGGTGTTTTTTCTCCCCCCCCGGTCCCCCCCTCAAACTTTAAAAGCCCTGATGATTTAAACAAAAACCCCAACTAACATCTCTCGACCAAAAATTCGGAAAAATGAGAAACAAAGTAATTTAGATCCCTCTCTGAAAAGATTACAAAAGCCATTTCTAAAGCTTTGGGACTCCAGAGAACCACAGTGAGAGCCATTATCCACAAATGGTAAAACATCAACAGTGGTGAACCTTCCCAGGAGTGGCTGGCCAACCAAAATGACCCCAATAGCACAGCAGCGACGCATCCAAGAGGTCACAAAAGACCCCAGAACAACATCCAAGAACTGCAGGCCTCACTTGCCTCAGTTAAGGTCAGTGTTCATGACTCCACCATAAGAAAGAGACTGGGCAAAAATGGCCTGCATGGCAGAGTTCCAAGACCAAAACCACTGCTGAGCAAAAAGAACATAAAGGCTCGTCTCAGTTTAGCCAGAAAGCATCTTGATGATCCCCAAGACTTTTGGGAAAATACTCTGTGGACTGACGAGACAAAAGTTTAACTTTTTGGAAGGTTTAGGTCCCATTACATTTGGCGTAAAAGTAACACGGCATTTCAGAAAAGGATCATCCTACCAACAGTAAAATACGGTGGTGGTAGTGTGATGGTCTGGGGCTGTTTTGCTGCTTCAGAACCTGGAAGACTTGCTGTGGTAAATGGAACCATGAATTCTGCTGTCTACCAAAAAATCCTGAAGGAGAATGTCCGGCCATCTGTTGGTGACCTCAAGCTGAAGCGCACTTGGGTTCTGCAGCAGAACAATGATCTAAAACACACCAGCAAGTCCACCTCTGAATGGCTTAAGAAACACAAAATGAAGACTTTGGAGTGGCCTAGTCAAAGTCCGGACCTGAATCCGATTGAGATGCTGTGGCATGACCTTAAAAAGGCGGTTCATGCATGAAGACCCTCCACTGTGGCTGAATTACAACAATTCTGCAAAGATGAGTGGAACAAAATTCCTCCACAGCGCAAACGCTTGATTGCACTTGTTGCTGCTAAGGGTGGCCCGACCAGTTATTAGGTTTAGGAGGCAATCACTTTTTCACACAGGGCCATGTGGGTTTGGATTTTGTCTCCCCCTTAAAAATAAAAATCTTCATTTAAAAACTGCATTTTGTGTTACTTGTGTTATCTTTGTCTCACAGTTAAATTTGTTTGATCTGAAACATATAACTGTGACAAACATGCAAAAAACTAAGAAATCAGGAAGGAGGCAAACACTTTTTCACACAACTGTATATTGATTAAATTATTTAACTTTCTATTTACATTTTTGTATGGTTTATTTGTGCAGATGTGTAGTCAGTGAGACAGCAGCTGCTGTGGGCATCAGTACCACTTAAAACAATGACATTTTCCTATAAGAAATGTTTGATGGTCATTTTAAAGGTCTTTGTTTGAGATCCCTTTACGATATGAACCTGGCAAGAATAATCAACTATTCCAGCTCGCCTTTCTCATACAAAGAGTCTGACACATATTCCACTTGCCATGCTGCAAATAACCCAGCACATCAGCTATTGTTTGAGCCAAAGTGAATGTGACTGCTGGGATTGGGAAGGCCTGGGTGCATCTCAAGCACCTGTCACTGTCAGACATGTCCATGTGTGCCCATTCAGATAACAGGCACAGAGAAGAGAAGGCAGGAGGGAGGAGAGGTTGGGGCACCAGGAGAGTTTTCTTAAATCCTTCACATCACCATCAGGCTGGTTAAGCCGTTACCCTATTTCTTTCAGACGGACTCTCATCCATCAGTCTTGGATATCCACCGTCTATCTTGAAGCTGTTTTCTTTGTGGAAGAAGATGATTGATTAGCTTATTGTCTGGAAAAACTCCAGCTAGACAAAAGTGCATTTTGCTGAAATCTCAGGGATGTTAGTATGCACTGTTATATTTTGACACCAGTGGAGGATCAACTAAGAAGTGTTTATGTGCTTTGACAATGTTAGCAGAAGCATTCAGGTTTCATGAAATGAAAATATTTCTGACATTCTTATTTGCTTCCTTGCAGAGAGTTGGATGAGAATTTAAACGTTGCTGTGAGGTTATTGGATCCACAGCAGGCAGTCAAAAGAAACAAGTCATCTTTTTTTTTTGTAAAGATTAAAGCACATATAAAACCTCTCAATTTGAGCTTCAAAGGGTTCCTACTGCTGGATAGCTGGTAACACACCCAACTATCCTTTAATGTAAAACCTGAGTGAATGCTTAATGGAGCATCACATTTACCTCACAAATGTATTGTTGACCTTTTCACCTAATCCTTGGCTACAGTGGAAATTAGTGGATTTCCCAAAATTTTATTTGGTGGAGGGATGCAGTAGGTGGATTTGCATTATGGATTAATGTTCAGTGCACATGCAACTTTACAACAGTGTGTGTAGAAAATTTAATACACCTTCACTGCCTTTGTAGAAATTACAAATACTTATACCCAAATACTTATCAATTCTAAAATTTTATTGTTCCTCCACTGAGTACCCCCATCTACACTGTCCTCCACGTTTGTTCTGTAGTAATTCTGCTAATTTTACTCTTTCATCTCTTTCTGCTCTGTCAATACAGAGTGATGTCATCTTTGCATGAATTCTGATACGGGTTACCTGGTTGTTCAGACAGCAACCGCATTCCGGAGAATCAGCCCTGAATCAGATTTAAAACCACAAACAACAGTGGCCCAGATCAGATTATACAACGTCAGATTCCATGTGACTCGACCAGTTCACGCAGTCATGAAATAATCTCACCTGATTCACTGAAGGGCAGACAAATTAGAATGAGAACATCGAACATATGCTGCTTTTAATCCATCCAGAAGGAATTATAAAGTCATTTCTAACTGATTTGGAGTCCATTTTGCAGAGAGAAAGGTGGGAAATACTCAATATGGTTGATAATTTTCCCAAGAGCTGATGTCCCAAATACCCCCCACCCCCAAGATTCATATCTCAAACTCTGCAGGGCTTAGTTTGAATGTTCATGACTGTACAGCTGAAAAAAGACTGAACAATTATCACTTGTATAAAAGTGTTGCCACGGAAACGTCTCATTTCTATGAAAAATAATGAAAGCAACACAGCTCAAGTTTTCAAAGTTGCATCTGAACAAAACTCAAGACTTCAGGAGTGATGTCTTTTGGACAGATGAGTACAGATGACTATCATGTAAAGCACCACATGCAGTACATGAGTAGAAACTGTCCCAGCAGTACCAGCATCCAGTTACAGCAGCTGTAATGATTTGGGTTTGTTTTGTCATTGGACCTGGACACTTCGCAGTCACTGAATTAACCATGAGCTCCTCTGTGCACCGAAGTATCCTTCAGTCAGACATTACACCGTCTGTCAGGCAGCTCAAGCTTGGCCAGAGTCAAGCCAGAGTTGCCAAGCATGTCATTAAATCTATAAGAGAATGACTGAAGAGAAAAGAACCAAGGTGTTGCGATGACCCAGTCAGACTCCAGACATCAGCCTGATGGAAATGCTGTGGAGACCTTAAGAGAGCTGTGAACTAACAAATACCAGTCAAGCAGCATTGTAGACTGTGGGCCAAAATTCAGGAGCAGACAGTTTTTGTGACATCTGGATATGTAAGACATTAGATATAACTGCTGGTGTATTATCTTTGTCACATAACCATAGTATCAATTTGACTTAATGACAGTCTTTAAGATTAGATTATCACAGCCTGCTGTCCTTTTTTTTTTCTTCTTGCAGCCGGTGTATTACACAGAAGAGCCGAGCAGGAGGAACTATGATACATACAGAATGTACCTGCAGCACCCCCACGGCTACGATGACACGTATTTAGAAGAGGTCATCACTTACCCTCCAACAGCAGACTACAGCTCCCAGCCTCATGGACTGAAATCCACCGCTAATTATGTGGACTATTACGCCAGCACGCGGAGGCCTTCCTACAGGGCAGAGCAGTACCCGGGCTCTCCTGACTCCTGGGTATAAGGTCCACAGAGGCCTCTGTGTTACCATAAAGAACATCTTTCCTCCCTCCACTCTTATTTCAGGGTGTAAGGAGGAGCATCTTCACCCTGCAGCAGAGGCGAGGAGCACACAGGAAGCAACATTTTTCATGAACTTGGCTTTATGAGTGTTTGTTCTACAGTGGATGTGCGTGTATGGAGAGTTCAGCAGAGCGGTAGCAGATGGAAAGACGGGATGTGTGCCAAAGAAGGAAATTAAGGAATGTTTTTGAGATTATTTTTTATTTACCAGAGGAAGGTGGAATCATGCTGGGGGCGGGGGGCCGTTCAGGGACACTACAGCGAGAAGATGTGCGTCCTGTTGCGTGTAGATATCACTTTTATTTTTTTTTTAAGGAACTCTTAGCTGTGATAGCATGGTGAAAGGTGTGAGTCATGTAAGCGAGGGTCTGCGGTAGGAGTCGAGAAGGGGGAATATGTATGTGCTGAAGCCAAAATGGATCATGAACTCATCTGTAAAAAATGAAAAAATGAATAGTAAACTAATGATGTTAGTTTGTACAGAGGGATCAAATTGTACCTGTACTTGTTGAAGCTGTGTAATGCCATGGAGTCTTGTACATTTCATTTTATTGTAAATATTAAAAAAAAAATTAAACTAAAAAAAAAACATGTTACCTGGTTTACACATCAGCACTGGTTAAAAAAACAGAGAAACTTGTGCCATGTTAGAGCTCTAAGATATATAAATATACAAATATGTGGACAAAGATGGCATCATAACCATGTTAACAAATTAAAAAGGTCAGTTTTTGTTTTTTAAACTGATTGTGTCATTTGCATTTTTTTTTTCACATTTCCTGTTGGCTGCCATGTTTTCCGCACACAAACATAAGTTTTAAGTTTATAAAGAAGTTCAAAGGAGAGAGATGTGAGTGTGACACCATTCTTTGGTGGGGGTAAAAATGTTTCGCTTCTCTGTATTTACACAGCCATGGGTGGAGGAAAGCCCGCATCGAGCTCCATGGACCTGCATTTTATAACATTACACTGCTGCACCCTCGAGCAGAACACTGAGCCCCTCCACCCTGATCAGTAACACCCTCCGAGCTCACACCTGGCTGAGCAGAAGTAGGGGGAGAAAAATCTCATTTCAAGCCAAGTTTATTTGTTGTGGAGCACTTTTCATGTACAAGACTATTAAGATGAAATGCAAGAAATAAAAGTTCTTGTAAGGGGAATTAACAGTTGGACAAAAGGTGGCAAATAGAAAAGGTTTTAACCTTGATTTAAATCTTCTGAGTTTCAGCAGACCTGCAGTTTTCTGGGTGTTTGTTCCACATGTGAGGAGCATAAAATCTGAACACTAGCTCATGTTTAGTTCTGATCTGGGAACAGAAAGTACGACCTGAGGGATCTGATTGGTTCATAACAAACCAGGAGATCCTGAAAGTATTTTGGCCCTAAACCATTCACTGTTGTGTAAACTAACAACAGGATGTGACAAACAGGAAATCTGACTGGAGTTGAATGATCCACTTTCTTGGTCTTAGTAAGGACTTAGGGGAGACCTGTAAAGGACAGCGTTACTGTAGTCTACTAAAGATAAATGCATGGACAAGTTTTCCGAAATCCTGCTGAGACATTCGTCCTTCAGTCCTCCATATGACATCACAACTATCTAACAGCTGAAATTCAGGTCTTAAAAAGAAAAATGTTGAAGCTGAACCTCATTGGTGCACTGGTTGGAGGTCATAAGAGTCCACTGACCAAAACTTTTCTTAGAAGGCTCTCAGTTTCAGACATATTCTGCCTCAATGGCAATTCATCATGTGCATGGCTGCTACTGTACGTACATCATAATGTTAATATTCTAAGTAATGAAATCAGGAACATCACGGACCACTAAATATAACATTGATGGTTTAGCTTATGTATCCATATACTGAAAAATGACATCACCTTGAGAAGTGATCTGGTCTGAATGCTAAAAAATTCTGCTCTTATGCAAAGTTTAGTTATTAATGTGAGGCAAAAATGGTTTTACAACATGAATTTAGTCCTTCCCACCTGCACACCAGATACACCACAACATGAAACGTCACACAGAAATGTGTTTCCAAGCAAAAAACCCTTAAGTTTGCATCTAAATATTCCACAAGCACCGAGCTGATGACCATGTACTATAGCCTGCAGCCAGCACAGCCTGAGCACATTATAACTAACTGAACTGCACTTATTTAGATTTTGGGGTCTGAACTGATGAGTTGACTGAATGGGAATTAAAACCAGCACAAGTTAAATGATAAATGATGAAGTCTCAACTGTTAAATATCTTAGTTTGTTTATAGTCAATTGAACCCATTTTCTTAGCTGCAGTTATTTTCCTGTGTTTGAATTGCAAAAAAACAAAGATAATGTTGATCCAGGTGTTTAGGCTACTCTGTAATACATGAGTACGGATGTAAAATGGGAATATCCATCCATCCATCCATTGGCTGCTCCCACATATTCCAATCGCTTCATAAATAAGAAAATTCAACCAAAACACAAAATAAAAGTAAATCCTTTACTAAAATACCACAGAAGAAGACTTTACTGATGGCAATTCACAGAAAGGGTAAATGCCGCATTTTTAATAAAAGAGGGAATCAGAAGTTAAAATTTCATGAGCTGATCAGCCACAGCTGACTTCGGCTTCGATTTGATAAAAACAACAAAGAAAACGTCTTTTCTTTCTAATAACCATCTTTACCTCTAGAAGTTAGTAATTCTTACATACTGTACCTTAAACATCAACCCGCAAAATAGATAACGTTCTTGTTCATGGTATGTTAACCTGCAACAATCTACAATGGGGTACGAAAGTTTAGATACCCTCCCATTAAAAAAAAGGCTAATTGTAGTAATTCAAACAACAAAAAAACTAACTAAATAAATAAATATGTAATACATTATTCTTAAGCAAAACAAGAGATTAATTTTGAATTATGGTTTTTAAAAAAATATTTTTTAAAACAACAAACAAACAAAACTGTCCCAGACAAATTAGAGCACGTTGCTTATGAACAGTGGACCAAGAGACCTTTCAGCAGGTGCAGACATCTGATTGGACGTTACAGAAAAAACACTGAGAGCAATGGTTGCTTCAAAGTGGTAAAATTTTAGTTCAGGACCCCCATCATGGTTGTCTACTTGTTTCATTTTTTTTGTTTGTTTTTAATATTTCTGTTGAAACACAATCCAAAAGCTATGTCAAGATTTTTATTATTATTTACTTATTACTTTTGTAAGTTTCAACTTATTTAACTGACAGCTGATTTTCTTCTGTCTTTAATGGGAGGGTATCTAAACTTTCGCACCCCACATTCGTTTGTTTGTTAGTTTTTTATCTTAATCATTTATTTTGCAGGCTTTTTCATATACTCTGGTCCTCAAGGCTCTCTGTCCTGCAGGTGTGAGGTGCTTTAATTGAAATGAATCCAACAACTTGTAAGTTCCAACAATGACCCACTCATCTAAATCAGGTGTGTTGAAGCAGGGGAACATCGGCCCCCGAGGGCCAGAGTTTGAGCTCTCTGGTCCGGCACATTATAAAATACTTAACAGGGGTGTAAAACTAAAATGATTTCTGTACATTCTTGAAACTAAATTTGTTTGGACTATTTTTTGTTTGTTTTTTTCCATACAAGCTGGTAAATCTTCAGACTTTTTTGCACAGTTGGCACTAACATAAGGTGGACATGAATATCCAAAGAGGTACAAGCTCCACACATAAGAAAGTTATTTTGTTTTTTGTTTAAAGTTTCATCAGCACAATGAATTAAATTGGGCTGATGAAAATTAGAGCTTATTGGACTCACCTGGTTCAGTGGCTGGGCAGAACAAATACATGACATGGGAAAGACTGGTTGACTCCACAATTCCAACCTCTACTACTATCCTGGAACTTTTAGATGTATCCCTCTCCAACACACCTGAATCAAATAAATGGCTCGTTATCAGGCCTCTGCAGAGCTGAACGCCGTGCATAATCAGGCAATTAAGATATTTCAGGTGTGTTCGAAAAGGTATGCTCTAAAACAGTTTCTCAGTCCTGGTCCTCGAGAACCCCTGCCCTGCAGGTTTTCAGGATGTTCATACTTTAACACACCTGACTCAGATGAATAGCTCGTTATGATGAGCAGTTCAGTTGATCTGAATCAGGTGTGCTGGAGTTGAAAACCTGGAATATATGTAGGGCAGGGGTCCCCGAGGACCAGCATTGAGAAACCCTCCTATTACCAATAAGTAGTATGCAAGTATGCTTGAAGTATACTAATTTTAAACTTTAAATAAGACAGTATACTTTCAGTTTATTGATAATGTACTTATCAGAAATATACTTAAAGTTTAAAGTTTACTTTCCATTTACGAATAATTATACTGGAAGTTTAAGTATATGAAGAGTTCATTTGCAAAAACCGTTAACCACCACTTAGAAACAAAGTTAACTGCTTTTCGTCGCTGTCGGGTACAAACCTTTCTCCATTTAACATCGTTGAAACCCTCTGCTTCATGAGAGTGCGATTTGGTGAAAATATTCAAAAAGTAAATGGGTTTATTTGTAGAAGCAGTTAACTCGGTTTTAAATGGTGGTTAACTGTTTTTGCAAATGAACTCTTCATATCTAGCCTATACATATATTTAAACTTTTGAACGACATGCTTTAATAGCAGTACATTCATAGTTCATTTTCACACATACTGGTTTCTTTGTGGCATACTGCGAGATGTACATTCTATCATGTTTTTAAATCCTATCTTGTAAGATTTAGGCACTGCCTCGCTCAGACTTTTAAAACCCCCAGTTCATATCATATATTACTTTTAGTCTACTTAAAAGTGTACTTTAGTATACTTAACCCTCCTGTTGTCCTCGGGTCAAAATGACCCGTCACTGTGTTGAAAACTTACAAAAAAATCCCCTAAACAATATTTTTTCAACTTGAAATTTCATGACTTTTCCTAGATTGACCCAAACATTAGAAAAAGTGAACTGTTGCCTTTATTCACACTTTCATGTAAGCTGTACAAAAAAAGGTACAAAGATGTCCTTCAGGTCAAAATGACCCGTCAGTCAAATTCAGTTGAAATCAAAGTCACAGAGTTAGTTTCACGCCACAGAATGCGACAAAGTTTTAGTTTAGTCTCAGAACAATCAGTAGCACCCTGCACACAGATGCTGACATTAGTGATCGTGAGGACAAGAAGCCAACCATCATCCTTTACTATAACTGCAACAAAGGAGGTGTGGACAACCTGGATAAGGTGATTGGAACCTACAGCTGCAGAAGGATGACGGCCCACTGGCCCCTGGTCATCTTCCACAACATCATTGATGTTTCCTCCTACAATGCATTTGAAATTTGGAGAGAGATCATGTCTAGTAAGCGAACAAGAGGAGGGTGTTCCTGGAGCAGCTCGGAAAGGCGCTTGTAACCCCGCTTATTGAAAGAAGGAAGCATGTCCCCCGCACAGAAGCCTCTGCAGCAGTTGTGAAAGCTATTCAGAGTACCACATCTCCTGACCGACCTGAGGAGCCAGCTGTCACAGCCGCTGCCCAAGCTGGGGCAAGCAAGAGGAAGAGGTGTCAGTTTTGCCCAACAAAGAAGGACTGTAAAACACATACTGTATGCTGCAGGTGTAAGAAATTTATCTGCAAAGGCTGTGCACTTGTATATTGCCCTACATGTGCTGTTGAATGAAATGTTTGTTGTTTGGTTCACATGTTCACATTTTTGTACTGTACTATACATATTCTTACATTGTTCACTGGCAAAAAAAACAAACAAAAAAAACAAACAAAAAACTGACTTATTGGGATGAATAAAAAATGCATTAAAAACTCCTTTTTGCACATTTCTGTTCTAGAAATACTATACAAATATTAATTACCACCTATACAGGAAACAATAATACAACTGATAATGGTAGTGGTGTCTTCAATAAAATACAGTTTTCTGTCAGATGACAGGAAAAAAACAAGTATTCACGCAATTTGTGGTGAATGTTAAGTTGTTTCTTCAAGCAATATAATATTTTGTGTTTAAAAATTAAATTAAACTGCTTATATTGGGGGTTTAATGACGACGGGTCATTTTGACCCGGAGGACATAGGGTGTATACAGAAAATGAGGACAACAGGAGGGTTAAAAGTGTACTTTCTAAAAGTAAAAGTAAGGAGTGTAGGAGTAAACTAACAAGAAGATTGCTTTCAGTATACTTGAAAGTGTACTTTTAAATACTTAAAGTGGGCCAATTTAGTCCCAAGAGGTATACTTGTTAGTATACTGCTAGTACACTTGGTATCAGTGCAGGCCTATTTGGTAAATAAAAATACACTTGGGGGATATACTTTACTATACTTGAGTATACTTAATGACATGTACTTATGAAATACTTCCTTTTGGTAAGGGATCCTCTAAATGTTGTAGGATAGTAGCTCTCAGGGGCTGGACTTAGCCCCTCTGTCTCACACATGTAACCCTTCTTTCAAACACCTGATTCAGGTTAATGAACTTCTTCCTCAAATTTGTTGCGAGCCTGTTAATGAGCCATTCATTTGATTCAGGTGTGTGAAAGCAGGGTTACCTCTAAGACATGCAGAGCAGTGGGTCCTGAGGACTGGTAAGAGACAGTGGTGTAGGCCCCCATTTTACAGAGTTATGCTTTTGTGCCGCAACATCTGCATATGATCAACTTTCTTCTGTTGCCGTGGTTACAACAGTGTAATCTATCAGAATCAGTTCTACGAACAAAACATGAACGCTTACAAGGCATTTATTTTTAGTTTTTCTTACTGAACAACAGAAGTTCTACAAAACTGAGTACTACATTTAGAAATATCTGGTTGCAAATCAAAAATTTGCATCAAAGCATGTGTGTGCAGCTAAACGGCTTTAGTGACTTACATAAGGAGAAAACATCCGAATCACATGGAAACATGGTAGAAAATTTGAAATGAAAGGTTTTGAAAGGCTCATCTATGAATTTATAATTTTACTTATCTAAAAAAAAAACAGCTGTTAGTACACCTGTAAAGATTTCAAGACTCATAGAATCCAATTTGATATTTAAATGTTTGGATGTGGGTAATCTTGCACCAGCTGTTGTGTTTATAGGCTATCATGATGAAAAAATATGATCCTAATTTAGCCATTTCCTGGAAAACAATTGAAAATATTCAGTCATGACT
Organism: Atherinomorus stipes; assembly: GCA_023101725.1. Classification (NCBI taxonomy): domain Eukaryota; kingdom Metazoa; phylum Chordata; class Actinopteri; order Atheriniformes; family Atherinidae; genus Atherinomorus; species Atherinomorus stipes. The sequence goes on along the minus strand of JALJCO010010476.1, from coordinate 1,925,612 downwards.
TGTAATGCACTCAAGGGTGAGCGTTTATTTGGCATCCACTGTGGGGATTTTCTTTTCATTGTCCTTTTTGCAAGTCATTAGAGCTGAACAAACAAAGTAGCTTGTCCTTTTGGGGGAGGGGTACAGTATCACTAACATCTGGTTTTTTTTTTTTACAGAAAATCTGTATAAGTGGCACTGAGCTAGCTGTTTTATTGACCTTCAAAAACCAAGTTCATATTCTGAAGTTTTGGTCTTTGCCCTGACAGATAATAGTCATTGTCTTTATAATTTGAAATACATCTTCCAGGAATACAGCCAACACAAATCACAGGCCATCGATAAATCCGACCGGCCCTGTGGGTGCCACTTATGTTGTAGACAATCAAATTCTTACAAATATTCAGAGTGAACTAAATGTTCATTTACAAATCTGGAAAAACCCAATGATGCCCAAATGCAAGTGAACGCAGCAGGTGATAAACCACTTAAATACAGTCGTCCTCAAAAATATTCATTATTTCTTTAGTTTCTTGTTTTTTTATTTACTATTACAAATTCAGCCTTTTCCTTAATTTGAGAGTATGAATAATTTTGAGGACTGTAGTTACACATCAGGGATCTCAAACTTCGGACCTTTGGGAGCCACTGTGCCACTGGTTTTAGATGTTTCCCTGTTTCAACACACCTGACTCATTTTACAAGTTTTTTCTGGAGAACTTGACAATAAGCTGTTGGATCCATTTCTTTTTGATCAGGTAGCTGCAGCACCGCCCCTTGATACACGCAGGCTGCATGGGGCCTCAGGTTACCAGGAGGGCCTCCATTAGATGGTTCGTTGTAAGGAAAAAAAAAAAAAGTATAACATCTCGGCACTGATCTAGGCGCGTGAGTGGCGTGACCTCACTGTGGCCCCCTTAAACGCAGTTTGCTATTACTGATTAAAAGTCAGCGAGGTGGATCCAACTCTTCTGCTGCAGGACAGGTGAGGTGCCTACATGTGATCGTCTGCCAGAAACTGCGTAAAAAGCCTCGGGAGCGCGCGCAGCCTTTTCGCGCAGTTCCCCTCCGTCTGCAGCTGTTCCTCTCCACATCAAACCGACGTGACTCTCAATTTCACGTGACATTATAGCCACGCTGACACGAAACTGTGTTTTTGTGACACGTGGTGCTTTAACTGATTAATTACTAGTGTAGAGGACGATATGAGTTGTAGGCTAACGACTTTTAGGGATGTTGCTGCTTTACTGGCTTCGTGTTGCCTTTTGATGTCCAGTTAATATGAATTAGCCTATGTATCATAAGTGAAATGTCATTTCAACGAATTTTCATTACTTTGAAGTGGATTAAGCTAATATAGGCTTCAAAGTAGTGGTATTTGCTTGCTATAAACTGAAATACTCCGACAATTGTCAATTAAAAGAAAACACTTAAATTACGACAGTTTATTTAGAAAAATCATATAGATTTCTGGTAAAGTAATCCCTTTCATTCCCTCCCCCACCTTTCTAAGGTGGAATTGAGCATTAAAATTGCATATTTTATATATCTAAGAACTGATTAATGGCAACTGAAAAGCTCTAATTCTACCAGAAAATGTGCAATAGTGTTTGAAAGACCTAAACTGCTCTAACTAAACATGTTTCTCTTACTGTAACTTACTAGAAACTGCAGCGAACTCTAAATGGCAAGTCAGAGGCCTTAATCAATTAATTACATATCCCCCAAACTTAGACTATTTGCTCATACATTTTTAGGGGGTCTGGAGGAGACCTGCATGGCTCGGGGTGGGGGGCCTCATCTGGACCCTTCTTGGGGCCTCACTTTGGGTATGGGTGGCTGTGCAAGACAAGTAAGTATTAAGTAAGTATTTCCATGTGCCACCTTTTTTCTGGTCTGTGCCCTACTCTTGCCCCTGCCTGCCCCCCCCCCCCCCCCCCCCCCCCCATCTAAACTTTCCTAAACACGCCCGTGCATAAAATATTCCGGCTCCATGTCCGATAGTCTGCTCTGAAAAGAACCGGATTAATCTGAGCATATTCACACAAATAAACAATAATAAAAGCATATATAATGTAAGTTGAACCATCTACTCCCCCAACAAAACACACCAAAATTAATATTGAATAATACTACTAATAATACTACTAAAATACAAATAAACTCATCTTCAAATTGAAAGGGTTGCATCATGAGACATTCTACAGCTGTTTCCAGTTTCGCTTTCTTCATAAATTGTGTTAACACGACACGAGTGAAGCAGCAGGCGTGCCCGTGGACGCGGACTTCCTGTAGCCTCGCGGGGCGTCATCTGCTGCTTGAGCATAAAAACAACAGAGTGGGCGTTCAGCGCAGTTTTTTGGTGCTGTCGTCTTTGCTTTGCTGCGGAAAGTTGTCAAAATGGTGCAACAGCTCTCCAAACCTGGTGCGAAGGACACTCTGTTGCTGAAAGCTGGCCACCCTCCGGCAGGTAAACTAGTCTTTTCACCCTGCTGAAAAAAATCGAAATAGTTGAACTTATTTTGAATGCATTCAGCCAAAACGTTGTTTTGCACTGCTTGACCCAGATACACAAAGACTTGCGAGAGACGCTGCAGCGTCCAGGTTTTCACCGAGAACATTTTGTTTTCTTTACTTTCGCGGCTGTGTTTTTGCAGTTTTTCCATTTTAAAAAGTTTGCTGTGATTAAATGAGGAATCATCCTGGCTGTGCGCGTGCTTTTGTTGAAAGCAGGGCTGTGAAAGTAACACAGTGTTACCACAGGGCTCCAGTGGGCGTTCTCTGATGGAAAGAATTCACCGTGGAACCACTCACCAAGTTCAATTCCTTATATCTAGTCTGAATAATCTGAAATATATTAAAATTTTATTTATATTTATCTCGTATTTTCTGTTTAGACAACCTTTTTGCATAATATCATCCACTACAATTGCTCTTGGGTGCTACTGTTCCTCCCTCTTAAGTAACATGCATTGTTTGCTGCTATGGATTACAGGAAAAGGCTCATTTAACCTAAATGGAACCGTGGTGAATTTCAGCCTTTTCATTTTCTCATTAGTGAAAGCAGGAGGTAAACGAGTGGCCAAGAAAAGCTTGGAAGAGACTGGCCCTCACGGGACCCCAGAGAAGGAGACAAAAAGGCCTGATAAAACAAGGTATGCCCACAATTTGTTTCCACAACATAACCAAAACCAAGCTGCTTTTTCACCATGTAGATATTAGTTTACTTCATTAAATAAAGCTTTTATTTAAAACCTGTGCAGCAGGTCCCTTGCCACCGCCAGCAGGATGCAACAAGTTGGTATACTTATGGCAGGAACTCTTGACAAGGTAAACAAAAGCTTTTACTATTTTTAAGCTCATAACTCCCACTTACTTCCAGTGACTTTGCAGCCGTGGATGTTTCTGGATAATAAAACACCCGCCTGACATTTTTGCAGCTGAGCCACGATTTTCCAGAGGTACCAGCAAGCGTGAGGCACAGCAAGGTGCGCCCTGCAGTGGAGAAGTCTCACTGCACCCGGACCTTCTTCATCCAGCAGCCCAGGAAGTGGTGAATTTGTTAAAGAAAACTCCCCCCAGAGGCAACTGTGTTAAATCGGCTGTGAAACGTCAACATAAAGTGTTAAACTCATGAGGGAACTGACAGGCTATCTATAAAGGTGTTGTTGGAAAAATGGCTTTCATCAAAATCTGTTTACTTAGAGGGGAAAAAAGAAAAAAAAAAGTTATTTTCGGCTCCGCTTGCTTGTTGAGAATCTTGTAAACCTGCATTCAGTGCATCTTTCCTAGTGTTATCAGAAATGCTGTAGTTGTATTCTCCAGCTGATGGAGAAAAAAAGGGCATTTGGGTTAAAGTAAGTTAAATTGACGGGCTGGAGGGATGTGAATGGGGCTTAAATGGCTTTTTAAAGAAGCTCTTTGTATTGCTTTGCAATTATTGTAGATTTAATAATAAAAACTGCATGGTATCACTTGTGCAATCTGATTCCCCCCCCCCCCCCCCCCCCCTTTTTTTTTTTTTTTTTTTTTTTGCAACAAGCTGATTTGACCACTAGATGACAGCAAATCACTTCTGAACTCTGAAACTCCTGGTTCAATACTAAAGCCCCGTTTCCACCAGCGGGTCTGGGTCGGGTCGGGCCGGATCGGTCCACGTTTTTTTGCGTCCCCACAGATAAAAACTGGGACGGGTACCCTTATATCCGACCCGACCCGGCCTCTTCTCACCCTTCGGTAGGGGTACTGATCTAACCGATCCGGACCAAAGAGGTGGAGCTAATACACAGCAATCAGCTGATTCATTGAAAAATCCGCCACTTCCCGCGTGACCCAGCGTAAAAACAAAGCCGGGGTGACTCCTTTCTGTTTCTGTCACGTGTGGCGCCGGTGTTTTGGTTAAACGGCGTTACACGGCGATGATGTCACACAATCACGTAGCGCTGTCCAGCTAATTCTCCGCCTCCAGAATAAGGGTACAGGTTGCTGTGGGGACGCAGCGTGAAATCAACACATCCGTACCCAAACCCACCCGATCCGGCCTGGCCCGGCCCGACCTGACCCAGACCCGCGGGTGGAAACGAGGCTAAAATGTCACAACCAGTTGTCTGTAGAGTGGTATAAGGGGAAAATGCCAATGAGGTTTTTTTTTTTTTTTAATTATTATTGAAATACATTTTAACAAATCAACTCTGTGCTACTCATGAGACTCAATACTTGAGCATAGCTAAACCTCATCTCCACAAACGCTTCTCATTGGTTAGACCAGAGTTGACCAGTCCTGGTGATCCTGCATGATCTTTCCAACTTATTTGAAATTTAATGATCAATGAATCTGAATTTAAAAGGTCAATTTGTTGTCTGAACTACAAATCACGAATGGCAAAGAATAAGCCGACTGCTGTCGTGCAGATTATATCACCGTTAGAGTGTCTCATTTATATTCGGCCTGTGATCCAGTAAGCTGGAAAGCGCTTTTTTTTTTTTTTTTAGTTATTTCATATCGCATCTCATTCACAGGTCTGATGGAAAAAAGTAAAAAAAAAGAGCTTGAATGTTTTTTCCAGCATGTTTATTGATCAACTTAAAACTGGTCGAAGTGATAGCTCTATATTTAGATGTAAGGGCATTATATGCTACCTAATGGATCTTGTGAGTATGATGCCAGTGTCTGCAGTAATGCTGTTTAAGTTGTAAAAAAACATTTCTCATTTATAATTACTTTCGCTGCAGATCATATTAATGTGGATTAAATGAGCAGTTTTCCTTTATTATGCTCACTATTTAAAACTTCATCGGGGATTTGCTCAAGTATTTTGGTGGCAAAGAGCAGCAGGGAATCTACCTCAGACCAAGCTGAGACTCACTGTTTTTAGATCAATGCAGATCATGTAAATACATTTGCGAGGAAAAACCCTGGAGTATTTTTTTTTTTTTTACTCATATACCATCTAAAATGTCAAGAATTTACTCTCATTTCAGGTTATAAACCAATCCTGTGGTAAAAAAAACAAACAAAAACTTGCTGCTAATGTACAGCTCTCTCAAGGTTTATGTATTAGGCTACTTGCTCGTGGCCAGTAGAGAGTTGACAATCTTACCCAATAATAGTAAGATTTTATGTTAGTTCATAAATCTTCCAAAAACTCAAATAAGTTTAAAGTACATGTGTGACACACACACTTTTAATGGACAGATGAACAGAAATGGAGGGAAATCATGTCACCCCTTGGAGGCTTGGGCAGGTACTGGCTGCCCTGAAACTGCAGAGGGCATCACTATCTGTCTCTTCATGAAGATCTTGCAAGTATGAAAGCAAGAAAGTCCTCAAACGATAACCACTCATTTGTTATGAACTTACACAACCAAGGCCTCGTTAACACAGTGTGTTGACCTCAAACCTCTGTGATGATCATACCGTTCATGGATGCCTTTTGGAACCATCTGTGTTTGGAGTTCAGAGACCTCCTGAGCTCTGCTTCAGGAGCCGGAGCAGTCGGGGGTCCTCAGACCTGCAGAGATGGTCCATTTTTCTGTCAGTGTGTGCCTATTCTTGCCATCTCAGGAGCTTGTGCATGCACACATCAAGGGATGTCGCACCACGCTGCATGAAATCGTATTGCCTCATGAGGTCGCCACATACTCAGATGTGTTCTGAGCAGAAAAAGATGATCGTGGCAAAGCAGCTGTTCCAGATGATGCCATGCTGCTGCTCTATTGGAAAGCTCGATGTAGATATGTATCATATTTTGTGGGTGACTTAATGTGATGCATTTAAAATAATGATTTGCTTATTTTTTTCTTCTTTATTTTGTGAAAAAAAAAAGATATTTGCAAAGCGGTAAATGACTGCAAACATACACTTGGCTACAATCAGTGCAGAGAAGTGAAGCTCATTTTCAGAAATGCTGATACAGCTAACAGCTACTTTATCTTTTTTTCATCAAAAACAATCCAACAGCTTCTCATAATGAATTATTTGGTACACAAAATGAAGAATGTTGTCCTTCAAGTGTTATCTTCAAGTAGTTTATCTACAGCATGCACAACCTTTTTATACGCTACATTTTCTTATCTTTAGAAAATCTAATCAGATGCTTTAAAAAGGCTGTTTTAAGAAAGAGCTCAGCAATAATTGTTCTTCATGTGACTTCCATGTGAATATCTGTAAAAGGACCATTCATGTGCAGTATAGCACAGAGTCACCTTCTTCCTTCATCTTTAAATCAGGGCGTTTCCATTCTAAAAGTAATGACTATGCCCCTTAAATCTAATCTTCAGAGGACTAATTGCAACATTCATAGATTAATTCCTTCCAAATGTAATTACTTTAATCCACAAACTAAACTAATAAACAGTGGATTCAATCATATTCTCCCTGAAATGCATTCCTACTGAGTGGGAATTGCTACTTTAGAAGAATTTAGATCGTCAGATTTTTGTTTCGGCCTCAAAGTATCACAATGTTCATTTGTACTTTTATGAGCATCTCCCTATTATATATTACAGCACTGTAATTTGTAAGTAAAATCCAATCAGCAAGTAATCCCTGACATGGAAAATAGAAACAAAGCCGTCAGATAGGTGTGATTGTTCCAATATTCTTTCATTTACCTCAAGAAAACGGTGCAAATAAACTTTACTCTCTGGTTTACAGGAGTTATTTATTTATTTTACCCTCCTGTGGATTAGTTAGTTCTAGTTAGTTGGTTACTACCCCTGATTTCCTATGTTTGCAAGCCTGCAGCTGCATCTCCTGCAACCTGTCATCTCCATGAGGCATGCTCAGAGAAATAAAGGAGCAGAGGAAAAAGAGGAGGGAATACTGGTATATCTTTGAGGTTCCTCCCTACAGATGACCTCATGCAGGGAGCAGCAGGAGGAGGAGGAGGAGGAGGAAGAGGAGGGAGGAGGAGTCCCGTGTCGCGTAGCATACCTTGCTGAATCAAGCTGGGACTGAGTTTGTGTGGAAATACGCTCAGAGGACTGGGAGAAGTTTTGTAGTCCTACAATATCCATGACATTTGTCAGGTAAGAATGAAACAAGTCTAAATAAGTTTTACTGTGCGGGTGAAGTTGGAGTGGAGAGGGCGGTGTGCGAGCTGGGAAAAGTGGGGTTGGGATGTTACACTTGTTCTTGGAAGTTAAGTTTGATGGGAGGAATGTCGGGGCATGCCCACTGAGCAGAGAAAAGGGAATGACAGATAACTGAATGTGTGGCGTGTTTATAATTTGCTCATTCATTTGCGTTTGTGTGGTTGTTATTTTTCCTGTCGCTTCCTAAGGTTACGTGAACGCCACGCTGGTGTGAACTTTAGGCTAAGTTGCGAAGTTAAAACGTGAAGTAACGTTTTAGTTTAGTTTGCTAGACTCGCGCACAAAGGTAAACGCTTTTTTGTTTTGTTTTCTTTTTTTTTAGTTATTGGTTTATCTGAATGTTGCTTTATATATTTATTTTTTGTTTACCGTTAACTGTTAGCCTAATTGAAGAAGTGGTAGGTCATTTGATAAATCGATTGAGGCATCTGTTCAAATATGGCCTACGTTTTCAAGATAACGTTAAAATGGATGACTTAATTGCTCTTTTTTTCTACTGGAAGTACTTGCAATTTACAAGTAATTACTAGTTGTAAATCCCTGACAAGTCTGATTCTGACATCCTTAAAGCAGAAAATAAAACTGCTTTTTGCATTGATGAATGTTTTGTTCTTAACCTCAAACCATAAAAAGAGAAGAATACCGTCCACGACATATTGGCCCAAATCTGACAGCACAAACAAACAAAAAAGAATATGGCTTAGTCTCTTATATTAATTTTGTGTGGTACAGAAGACACCCCCCCCCCCCACCCCCACCCCACCCCCAGAGTTATCCCAAATATTATTTCAGGTCACCTCTCATTGTCTAGTTGGTCTTTATGTGGTTTTGCCAACTCTCATTTCAAACTGGTGAAATCCAAATCAAATCCAGTTCTGGTAACCTCAAGGCTACACGTGACTATGCTGAAAATCATCATCTCTCATAATTTATCATAAAAGTAAAACTGAGTGATCGTTGGTTGCTGTCAGCTGGAGTTTTCCATCTACATCCCTGAATGATCATACCGATGCTCAAATTCTCCAAAGTTTCCTACAGGACAATAATTGTTATAATGTCCAGTACATTAGTGTGCAGATGTTTCACTGCTTTTATAACTGTGGTCTTGTTTGATGATAATCTTAGTTTATGGTTTTTTTTTTTTTTTTTTTTGATTGGATGTAGTTTTGAAAGCTGAACCCAACCCAGTAGACTTAAAACCTAAACACTGTAATCTTGTCCACCCACATAAATAAATTCAGTCATTGAAGTTTGACCACTGGCTGAATATGACTTGAACGGTTTTCAGCATCTTCTCCTCACAAGAGAAATCTGTACGTACCAGTCATGTGCGTTGAAAACCACAGCTTTGTTTTCACCTTTTAGAAAAATTGCTTGTAAATGTCAGGATGAACCTTTCATCAATTTTCGCCCATGCAGTCATCGATTCATCGTCTTTGATTGTTTTTTCTGAAATCTTCATAACCCCACAGCCTCCCGCTCTCTACCTTGAAAGAACCGGCCTGTGCCATTTCTCGTTTTGAGTTACTCCCAGTCAAGCATGAAGGAATAAAACTGGCTTGATTTTCTTTTTTTCATCATAAGCTCAACAGGTGGAACAGGCTTTGCTGCTGACAGTCCTGTTGGCTAATATGAATATCCTCAGAATAATTTCTCCTGTGTGTAATTTCATGCACTTTATTGCTGATGATGAGACCATTAGAATGAATTTGCATGACTTTGCACTGAAGCTTTCCCTGCGTGTGATAAGATGTTTGCATTGCAGAGCAGTCATCGTATAGAAAAGCCTCAAGAGCCTCTCACTCTCTCCAGAGACCGGTTCCCATGGTCCACCGCCAGTTGGCCAATAAAAGATGCTGGCATCAGAGTTGCATTGTTATGACTGAGGAGGGAAAGCTAATGGAACCAGTGACCTGGCAGAGAGTGCATACTGGGTTGTTGCTGATAATAAGGATAATGATTTCTTCCAATGAAAGGCACCCAGCATTTGATCCTGACAGGAAGTCCAGATTATCAGAACTGTTTGAACCCCGTTGGGGGGGGGCAGATCCTACTTTACGTTTGCTCGTGTTTAGCCATGTGGCGGTGTGGTATTTTGTTATTGCATTAGTGCAAATTTAGTTAAGAGCGTTACTGTTTAGAACATTAAGTTGCGTCACATCTAATCCATTGCTTATGCTTCAAAGGAATTCTTGTACTGTCGTCTGCTTGGTTCGGTCCGCTTAGATGGGTGAAAAAGTGTGAGTGAAATTGTTGCACTGCTTCATATTTGTTTAGTTTGCATTTGGTAGGCCAACCTCAAGATTTAGAAACTGCCGTTATGTGAGTTGAGCATGAATTTGAGTTGGCTAATGAAGGAAAAATTCAGGAAGAACCCTCCTTTGCAATCTGGACCTGAGGGATGTTCATAATTTGAACTTTAAATATGATTTATAGACCAAAGTCAAGGCTGAAGCATCTTAAAACCATAAGAGGGATTTTAGGGTGTGTTGCGAAATAACATCATTATAGCTTGAGAAATCTTCCCTCTAAGCTCCAACCGTCGGTCCCTGCAAACATAAGACCCTGTATGTCCAGTGGCACCCGATACAGAATAAAGCACATCTGTTTGCATCCTCTACAAGCAAGCAGGTGGGAATAACACATGCTTCAGGGTTGCCAACTCCCATTCATGAGCTTCAGGCATTTTTCACACACAGTTGCAACACATGTCAATTTTCCCAAGTAATGAAAAACTGGGTCAATTAGCAACAATAAATGACAAAATTGCGCAATAATCGACTTTCATATGAAAGAAAACATAAATCTGTTAAATCCTGTAACCTTACATGTAATTGATCCAACATGGATGAGTTCCTTACAGGGGTGGGGAAATCAAACCAAAAGATTATATAATGTTCTTTTTTTGGTGGGGGGGGGGGGGGTGTGTAACATCAGACCACAGTAATAATCAGAATTCTCCACAGGCACACTCATGTGATCACATGATTAGTTGTGGATACAGCTCCCCTGTGCATAATCTCTGTCACTTTAACTCAAAACTAACTAAAACATTATGTTTTAGTTAGAGTCCTGGTGGAAGGGTGGTGATTTCTATCCCTCCTGCTTTCACTACGCTGACTTGGTTGTTGCTTATTTATTCTGAAAGCTGTCCTCTGTTTACAGCATAATTTGAATACCAGAGATTGCTGGATTATCCAATTACTGCCATCTTAATTATCACAGCTTTGCGTAATTCCCAATCTGCATTATTCCTTTGGAAACGCACTAAATTAGGGTGATTCATGTTAAAAGACTGTGTAGCTTGACAGCCCTGTTGCCAAGGTTGTGAATTCACTAAATAATCCAAATGAGTATTGCTGCACAGAACTGGGATGAAAGATCATATTAAACCCTTTTTAAGTGGAGGAATGCATTTGTACTTCAAGCTGGTGACAGCTTCTACTTCAACATAGTTGTTGTACCATTTGAACTACACCACTTGTCCCCAGGTCCTTTATTAAAACATTTAATAGGACCCATTAGGCGTCTTGAATTGCTTCTATATTTAATTGATGTCTCTGTTTTTGGTTCAGATTGCATTCGAACAACAAATCTGTCATCCCAGAACCACCATGTCCTCAGCAGCACCAGTTGAAAGTGTTGGGAGCAAGCATAACATCTGTATGCTTCTAAAGACTTTGCATGTGCATGTCCGCTTCAGGCTTTTCTGTATGTATCTAGATCACGTGCGTGTTGGAAGGTCATGTTAGTAACAGCTGTTACTCATTTACATTTTTGTCCAGTCTTTTTGAAATCCCCAGAGATGGACGGGAGAAGAGTGAAAGAGGGAGGCACAGAGTGCTGTAAATGTTACAAACATTGAAATGCTGCTTTTGCAGACTGTTTGCAGAGAGGAGGAGCAGATGTCCATTTTAAATGAGATTTGAATAACTGATTTAGTTTACCAAACAGAGTTTGGGCTCAAATTCAGGAGGGAATGTGCTGCAACCTGTGCAGTTACCTTGCAGGTGTGCAGCCAGGGCTGTCTGCAGTCTGCATGCACACATACTTGTGCAGGAAGATGTTGCAGAAGAAGAATGTGCATAAAGCCAAACTTTATGCTTCTTTGTTAACAGTTGACAATAGCCACATGTCACCATAGCAGTGTGTGTGCCGCTCTCTACTTTCTTTTATGTTCTTCTGGTCTTAATATTGGTATGAAGGAAACAGTCAGAGAGGGAAGTGGTTGAGTTCCCACAGCTGCATGAATCAGTCACAACAAAGACTTGCAGGGTGCAAGATGGTTGCACCCATCTGAATATATTAGTTATTGCAAAGAACTGGAAATCAGATCCCATTTGGATCTTTAGTCTCAGGCTTTGTTGAATGTACATTGGCTTAAATCCTGAATTCACTGGTTTCTCATTTAAGGAAATTTTACATTCCTATAATTCTTAAAATTCTTTTAACTTGACCTACTGACTAAATTCCTTTTACCCTGAGGAGAATCTCAGTAAACTGTGCTGAAAGAACTTCCTGTAGACTTTAAACACTCCTTGTTAATGTTTTACTCTTAATCAAATACTCGGTCTTCCTGGGAGGCAAATGTCAGTTTTAGTGTGGCTTACGACGATAAAGCTTAATTTATTTCCACTCCAGATGTTCATTAACACTATATTCTCCAGAAAATCAGTAACAGAGTAATCAACTGTAATCAGGAGTGATAGCAACTCTGATGAGATGATAGTTGCTCCTCAGTGTGAAGTTAAATGTGTTGGTTGGTGATGAGCTCAGAACTAACAGCACGTCTTACTTCATCTATGATGTGACCTACTGATCTGTTGAAATGAATGGAGGTCATTGGAAGTCTGTCTCATGTTTAGTTATTTTCCCCAGCCTGGATTGAAACTAAGTTTGGTGCTGTGATTGCTGTGTTTAACGTGCCTCGACACTTCTAGAACAACACTCCTGAGATAAAAGGTTTGGCCCACTGCAGCTGCTGAGATGGCTTTTTTTTTTTTTTGTTGGGCTCAGGGGTGAAACAATGCAGAAAAATGCTGGCAGCGTTCTTACTGTAACAGTGCAGCCTCACATATAGTGGCACATCATGACTCTGAGGAAATGCCACATTATTATTTTTAGCTAGTATACGTGCAGCAGAAGTTATTTTATGATATCAAAGCGAAGCCCTTATGCAGTGTTCCAGGAACATGAATATGAATAGTCATACTGAATTGAAATGTCCCTCTTATCAGCTGCGTTGGACAGGATTAAGAATAAGTCTCCTCAGAAGGCAAATGCATCTTTTTCCTGCCTCCGTAAAACACAGATGAGCTGGTAACTTTTAAACATTGAAAGCTTTTAACAATGGCTGTTAGCCTTTGTTCCCATCATCTTCCAAAACTTCCTATGCCACTTTTATGAGTAGATTCTTATCCTTTTTAATGTTACACTGGGCCATGCGGATAGTCTTCCTCAATTAGAGACTAGCATGCTTTGCCCCAAGCTGGAACTTTTTCCGCCTTTGATGAAGCACAATGATTTCCCACATAAGTAAATAAACACAGAGGTTAAACATGAGTCAGTTGCAGCTTGTTTTTTTCTCCCCACAATCATTTAAGTTTATTTCTCTCCTGAAAATTCTTATATTGTTGAAAATGAGATGAGAAGGTTCCCGGTCAAAGTTTATTCCTCTCAGGATGTTCCGTTGCCAAGGTGGTTGTCAGGACTCTGTCTTGTATGTCATTACTGGATGGGAAATGAGCTCGGGAGTTACAGCATAAGCTACATTAATCAGTTTGATACAGCACTGTTTTCTGTCAGTTCTTAGTCATTCTGTTGTGCAGTCTTAGAAAGTGATGGGGAACACATGAGAGGGTGTAGGGTTCAGTCTTTCCACATTTATATGCGGATCAAACCACTGCCCTTCTGACTGGTGTCAACCACAACTCTTCAAACTGATGTGTGTACAGAAGAAAATCAAACTATTCACATGAATAAGTGGATGAAAGTTGTAACTTATAGAATGAAAAGTGTGAAACGCAGCTGCAAGAGATTAGAGATGCACCGATCTGATACCCGGATCAGGTATCGGCTCTGATACTGGCTAATTAGCTGGATCAGATATCGGATGATTGAATCCACCATTCCAATCCAGTCATTTCTTAAAAAAAAATAAAAATAATAACATCATACACAGCAACAAAAGTTACAGTGATCTAGTCACTTCAATTCTATGTTTGCAATGCCAGTTTAGTCATCATGCAGAGCAGAGAAGTGTCATTTCTTTCCCTTTGCTGCTAATATACACTTTATTTGTTTACAAATAACATTTAGTGCATTTATATCTGTTAATTTGTTATCTTTTTTTTAACAAAGCTAAATTTTTGTCAAGCTTGCCGTGTGATTGCCTTCAATCACACTGCAAGGTACACGGTTCATTCATTTGACAGTATCGGATTCTGTAGGTATCGGGTATTGACCGATGCACTCAGACCAGGTACAGTATCAGTATCGGATTGGATCGGAAAAAACTGGATCGATTCATCTTGCATCGATCCAATACCTGGACCGGATATCTGCTCCTATACTGACAATTAGCTGGATCGGATATCGGATGAATTTGGCCGATTCAGCATTCCGATCCAGTCATTTCTGGTTTTATCGATATTATGAATGTACACTTTATTTGTTCATAAATAATAAATACATTTACATCTGTGTTAATTTGTTACCTTTTAGTCTTTTTTTTAATAAGAAGACTAAATGTTTATGTCAAGTGTGGTGCCTTCACTCACACAGCAAGTAAGATAGCTTATTCGATATGCTCAGCCCAGGTATTGGTATCAGATTAGATCAGAAAAAAACTGGATCGGTGCATCTCTAGTCAACCTCTCCAGCTCAAGCTAACTTTCAGACAGTTAGCATTTAAACAGTGCTTAGTGTTTTCTCCAAGTGGTGGATGTTGGGTTTTGGATCTCTGCATGTCTGTCTGTGGGAACGGGAGCCTTGCCGACTGGTACCTCTGTGAAGGTTTAAAATGCCTCGGAGCTTGATTGAAAATTTTCATGGATGTTTTCAGAGAAGCTCAGCCCCTGCAGTAAGGCAGCTTCCAGCTTCTCCAGTTATCGATGTGACCGAGCACCCGTCCGTGATAATTTACCCCTCCAAGAACAGGCCGATCTTACTAAGGCGTTTTATAATGCTTTGCTCGTGTGCTTTTTGGACTCCAGGTCAAATATAAGATGCGAGGTGTGCGGGGCATATCGTAGCAGTTAATGCAGGTTGGAAAGTATAAATGTATGTTTTATTTTCAAGCTGAGGGCAGAGCTAGTCTCCTGATATTTTTCATTCAGCTTAGCATCTCATTGGATTTATACATCTATTTCTTGTATTATACTTAACAATATAAACTTATTAGAGTTGCTTTACCATGTAATGTTTGGCATTAAATCTAATGTTTATAGCCTGAATACATGTAAAGAAAAACAAAATTCAGACAACAAAGAGTTGCACAAGTTATTTTCTCAAGACAAAAGACCCAGTTTGCATGACACCAAAGTACATTATCTTGCATCTTTCTGTTGACTTTACATACAGTCACACTGCCCAACACATTAACTTGTTAGTTAACTCAGCACAGATAATTTGCTGATACTAAACACAGTTTTTAAAATCACTTATTTGTTTCCCAAGATAAAGCATTTCCTTTCTTTGGAAAGGCTTTTAAAGGCTGCTGCAGATGCAGGAAACACTTGGGTTAACCCAGCAGACTTGTTGCATAATTAAATATCAGTTCTTTTGTTATTTCCCTCCTCCACTCTCTCATTAGTGTGAATAACAACCTCTTGTTTACAGTGGCTGACACTCAGACTGTGCTATCCTCCATACCTGCTCCCCACACTTCCTCCTTCAATGGTTTGTTCTCTAACTTTCCATTGTTTAAGCTCACAGACCAGGCTGGGCCTGTTTCCTGCTCTGAGCGAACGGACAACAAAAGAAAAGATAATTATGGAGTTCACATGAGAATTTAAAAGTTCCACTTCTAGGTAGTGTTTAATAAATCAGTCTGAAGGTCAGGTCAATGTGAGAATTCCCATGTTGCTATGACAACGGTGCTGATCATTCATGTAGAATGGGTTGATGAGGACAGCTGACATAACATTTTAGCAGGAACAAGATGAACACATTGGGTGGAAAATAGTTGTTTGGTTCAGTGCTTGGAGAGGTGAAGCTGATCTGAGCTTTTAGTGCTCTCACTATTGTCTGCCACCTGATAGTGAACAAAGAGGAGTCTAATGCCAATATCCAATGTATGTGAAATGCTTCCTTACCAGTGGCAATCTAGACAAACAATCCTGTTTTCATTCTATAAATAGCGATCTTCTCGGATGACTGTGGTAAAGCCAGATGGCCCCATTAACCCTGTGTCATGTCAGCATTGTGTGGGTGAGGATGTTTTTTTTTTTTTCTTCTTTTCAACCTGTCTGGATTTGAACTATATCATATGAGGAATGACCTGGAAAACCAACTTGTGGATAACCTGAGGCACCTTGGACTCCAATTTCTCTTTCCTGAAAAGAAGCTGTCTTGACATTGTACCACAGATTAGTTTTCATTTTGTTACCTTGAGCTTTTCCAAGGTAAAAAGCTCAGAGGGCCTTAGTTCACTGCTGAAATATGTCTGGTTGAAAGTGCCAGCAGCATACTGATGAGGTCTTTGGTATGTATGCATTCAATTAACAGGATATGATGAAAAATGGAAAAGTCTTTTGACCACTGGGGTATTGTTCTTTTCAAATAAACAGTGAGGCAGTACCACGATCACAGAGCTCTGATGTTACTCTGGCCAAATGTGAATATTTCGAGCCTCTGCGTGTGTCTGCAGAAACCTGTGAGCCGCTGTGGGACTTTGACTGCTCTGTTGTAATATTGAGAGGCCCTTTCTGAGGGGCCATGCTAATATCCAGAACCAGCTTAAAAGTACTGCGATGGACCTGACCTTGAGGGCTTCAGGAATCCTGACCCCCATCGTTCTGCATACCATACAGTCCATAGCTCTTCTCTAAGGAGACTTACAAAGTCACACTTGTATCCCCAGTTGTGCCCTGGTCTGGTTTTGCTTACAATATAGCTTTGCTTCTTTCTTAAATCAGTTGCAACACAACAACAGGACATGCTTTGTCGATTTCTTTATTTATTCCCTACGTGGTAGAAATGACAGTGGCTTACCAGAGAATAAAGAATGATGGTACTATAGATGATAGCTGCAGCGGTGGGCTTTGGTTCTCACAGCGGGTATGGAGATGTGTGTGCCTTTGGTGATTTTGATGGAGGAGGGGGATGGAAGGAATTTGTCATGTTGGCTTTTAGAGTTTCAAGAGGGCGTTTCTAATTTCCTCTGGGTTAACCTGGGTGATGTTTATTGTTACTGTACTCTGGAGATGAGCAGAAAGCTCCCACACAGCAGGCAACTGTGCCACCAGCTAGGCCACTGTACCATCATGAAATGCACCATTCTGTTTGGAGTCAGACAGGCAGAGTTCTCAGATTACCTTCCATGTTTTGTTTTGGATACAACTACAGGAGGTTTAGGCTTAGAAATGTGGAAATCTGAGCGTTTTTAATGATGCATTATGAAATGAGTCAAAATCAGGAATGCACAGAATTCAGAGTTTGTTGTGTATAGGGATGTAACGATTACTGGTAAAATGATTAACAGTGATAAAATTCCCAACAATTACCGTTTCATATTTTATTTATTGTTAAAACCGCGATTGATTATTGCACTTTGAAAAACTCCCAGCGATCATTGCTGGAAAAACAGCAGCAGTCCCAGTTTGCAATGTTTAATTTATGAAAACATGGCAGAAAGCAATGAAGGCACCCACGTGGACAGGCCTCTTGAGATTTTCCCCCTTTAAAAAGGACAAAGTAGATGTCTGGATCCATTTTAACTATTTTTGCAGATGCTGGGAGGCAATTTCAACAATACCGCAAAAACAATGATAACTGTGATCATTTTGGTCACAATAACCGTGAAATTTGCTTTCGTTACATCCCTAGTTGTTTATTGAAACTGCATTTATAATCTTGATTTAGAGTGTTGTATAGATGCATATAATCACAGAAGAACTTTTTTTTTTTTCTATTTGATTAGTCAGTGCTGCCTTTAGATGATTTCGAGCAGGGCCACTCAATGTGGTCTTACAAGGGCCACTATCCAGCAAGTTTTCCATGTCGCTGTACTCCAACACAAGTTAATGAGTCATTGTGCAGAGCTTGATTGGCTATTTCATCTATTTAATCTGAGTCAGGTGTGTTAGAGCAGAGAGAGATGGAACACCTGCTGGATTGTGACCTTTGTACTGAACTGAGTAACAATGATTTAGAGGCTCCTCTGAGATTCACCCAACACACCCCCCCATACAACAAACTGGGGGAAGCTTTGCCTCACCATGTTTCATCTGACACTATCAACATCCTCTCTTACAGCGGCAGATAGAAAACCTAGATATTTGAAGCCTGCTTGCTGGGGTTGAGAGCTGTGTTTTGTTTGCAGATGGCATACCCTTATTTGGTTGAAACCAGAGTTTTCTTTTCATTGGAAAGATTGCTCTGCTTCTATTAATATAGCGGAGCATACTGTAGCAGCTCATGATGTGTTTAGAGGGTTAGAAAACCAAATATCCCACACAATTAACTGTTTTAGCCTCTGCTGAGATTTTACCGCTGTCCAACATCACAAGACTAAGAATAATTCTAAAGTAAACAAGCACAACCGGACTGGACCTCGAGTTTATGTTCTACCGTTTAACTCCAAGGACTCAAAAAGCGCACCAGGCTGTGAACAACCGTAGATATCAGCTGAAAACGCCAAAGCTTCGCCACATAACATCAATTACATGTGGAATTCAGGGTATTCAGCTGAGTGTTTTCCTGCATAACAAGATAGCAGAACTTGTCCTTTTCTGTTTAAATATTAGAGCATTCTTTCCACCCCACCCCCTGATGACCTGCAGGATTGGAAATGCTGTGGGAAAACTCCCGGGCTAGTGCCAGCTAAACATTATGAAATGTGGATATGCAAGGTTTGCCAAATTGCTGTATCAGACTTAACAGATTTTATCTTGAATAGTTATTTTCAGGTTTTAACATCCTGCCTAAAATACCGTGGAAATTTATTTACAGGTATCGAGAAGAAAAAAAAAAAGAAGAAAAGAAGCAAAACTGACTTTAAAAATGAATCATCGAGCTTTGCGGCTAAATTTCCACAGTTTTCCTTGAATCATGATGAATGTGTTTCAGAAGTTTAGCTTTGACTTTGTCTCTGAACGACTGACCGGTTTTTATTTCCCTTACCTCTTCTCTTAGGGGCCCTAAAGAGAGGATTCCAGGAATCTTGCCATGTTCAAGGCAGTGCTGAAGAAGAATAGAGATGGAGGCAAAGGGAGCAAGAAGGATTCAGGTATGTGTAATATCAGGACGAAAAACAGCAACGTTCCAGGAAGCAGATACTCCAAACCCTGAGGCTTACGCACTAATCTCAGTTCCACTGTTAAGGAATTTATTCTTGTCTAAATGTTTTTAGCCATCTTTCATAGACAATTCACATACTAAAAACTCAAAATTGGAACATATTAAATTTTAGAACATAACAAGCCAAACAAACCAAAATGATTAAACTAAATTATGGAGGAATTTGAATCTTTATTTGTTCTGTCCTTTAGCGGCCATCTACAGATGAAACACTCAACCAAGCACATCAAGCAGCACATAGAGTTTAATTCAGTCTTAGAAGAATACAGACTTCACTTTTGTTATTTTAGCTTTAGACCTAAACATATCCATTTATAAAATGTATATGAACTAAAAGCTAAAATTCTCAGCTTTAATTTGATGGTATTCACATCTAATCTCATAGTTTTTATTGCAAAGTAACACGACTGCTTATTTTCTTCACATCATTTGAAATCCATGTCAGGCCATTGGACAGAAGCATGGGTGGCCTCCTCTGAGATATTTATAGGTCATCACTTCAGCTGTTTTTTGTTTGTTTTGGGCCTTTAGAAAGTGAAATAAATCTTTACTGGTTTAAGATCACATAAAAAGTTGAAACTTGTAACCCAGTGGCACTAGCAGCCATGCACACCCACGCTACATGATCCATATTTTATTTGGACTTCAGACTGTTGACAGCTTAGTCACACTTAATGACCTTTTAAGGTGGCGCAAATAAATGCTGTCACTGGGAACGCTAGTGTGTTTTGCAAATTTGCCTTGGGCAGGAAACACTCTTGCGGCAGCCTCCTAACTTTTGTCCTGTCAGTAAGTGTCTTACTTTGCCGTCTGAACGATCAGTCAGCCTTTCAAAAGCTCATTTAGCATCACTTGTTCCAGCGCAACCACAACTTTCACCAGAGACCTTCCTCTGACAGGAATGGCTCATGTATTTAACTTTCTGACAAAGACGAGCACAACAACAAACCCAAATCCACACTGTAAGGTTTAAAGGCTTTTTTCTGATGTGGGGCCTGAGCAGTCTGGGGTAGGGATGGTTTGGAGGATGTTAACCAGCCTGCATCCAGCTGTCATGCAGCCATTGTTAGGTCTCAACTTTCCAGATGATGATGTTATACCTTCCATCTTTATCTATAATTTTGGCTAGAGTTACAGCCTGATTATTATGTCATAGCAGATGTTTCCCCTTGGAAATTTGTGAGTTTTACAACATGAGTAATCATGAGTCACATTGTAGGACACTCTCTTATTCATGTTAAGGCCCCTCCAGAGACCATATATGCTTGTGCTGCATCTGCCAGCCTCAACTTGCTTCACAACAGCCTGATTCAGCACTTACTGTGTACAGTAGATACATGTCTCATAGCTCTGCTGTCCCTCCCTTTGTCTAATATTTTGTTTGACTCAACAGTGAGCTCTGAAATTAAAGGGGAAGGCTTCTGCCCTGTCTTACACTTTCCACCACACCACTTCCACTGCTCTCTAGTACAGCACGCTATTAAAAATGAGGCTTTTAAAGGTTTGTATGTAGCTTTTTAAGAAGCTGCAGCTTATGCCTTGCTTGTATGAATCACTTGATAAACACCCACACATCTGCACTTTAACACAAGTAAATCTGTCTACTCGAAGGCTGGGAGAGTCATTGGTTTTATGGCGGGACACAGCTCCTTTATACCAACCTCACTTTTCCCAGTTGGACCCCATCCATCAAGTCAAAGCAGCTTCCTGTCCTTTTCTCATGCTGAGACAATAAAATCCGGCCACTCCTCTCTGTTGTTGAGGGTGCTCAAGACAGATGAGAGGTCACAGAGATTCAGAATTGGGCAGCGGTCACTTTGCTCCTGCATGTAGCCGATATGCAGTATGTTGCTTTCTT
This sequence comes from Atherinomorus stipes, assembly GCA_023101725.1. Lineage (NCBI taxonomy): Eukaryota > Metazoa > Chordata > Actinopteri > Atheriniformes > Atherinidae > Atherinomorus > Atherinomorus stipes. The sequence goes on along the minus strand of JALJCO010010476.1, from coordinate 1,904,659 downwards.
TTCAGGCTTGAACACTTTATCTAGTTTGTATCAGTAAAATATTGGTCACTTCTTACTAAAGTCCTCACAAACCTGTTGTGAGGAAGCAGAGAAAAATCCAAAATGGAAAAAATCCAGGTCCAGGCGCTCAGAGGTGTAAAATGTAAAAAGCCTTTAATATACATGTTAAAAATACACCAACACGTATCGGCTTGCGCCTTCTTCAGGGTGTGGAACCTGTTGTGAGTTGTCATTTATTAAATGTTGGTTATCTTTCTACGAGTAGAGAATTTTCAGTTATGAGTAGAAATGTTTGTTACGGGTAGACTTTTTTCAGAGAGACAGGCCTGTGCGTTGTGGGTTTCAAACATGGAAAACAAAAAAATATCCAAGGAGAACTCTGCCAAAATGCATATTCTGAAACCTAATTGGGATCAGTTTGAAACTTGAAACATGTATTGGCAAAACACTGCAAAATGGATTTGCAGAGGTTTTAAGAGATTCAAAACAATTTTTCAATTTTACAAAAATATCTTTAAAGATTCAAAACTGTTTTTCAGTCTTACAAAAGTATTTTCAGAGATTCAAACTCTTTATTTGAAGTTATGAGTATTGGCAGTATCCTGATCGCATAAGGGAGGACCTCATCGTCTGCAACGGTGACAAATTTATGCCCCAGCAGATCTAATAAAAAATTGAGGTTTCTCATCTCTATTATTCAAAGCTATTATAAAAGCTAGCTTAACAGCTTTACATTATCACGGTCATTTGTATCACGTAACGAAACAGCCCCCTGTTGGAAAGTTGCCCTACTAATGTCTTGTTTACCTTTCGTTGAAGTACGCCCGGATACTTTAGTGGACGGACCGGGGTTCATCTACTAAAGTGGCGCAGATTGTACTGACACAATTTGCAACTGTATTTGGGTTTTTCATCTCTTTTTTTCAAAGCTATTATAAAAGCTAACTTACCAACTTTCCCTCCCTTTCCCTTGTTTATCTTTTATTGAAGTGCACCTGGACACTTTAGTAGATGGTCTGTCAACTGAAGTGTCCGGGCGGCAGCCGCAGATTCTACTGCCACACTTTTGCAGCTGTATTTGTGTCATTAAATTAGTATGAAAATAATCGCTGTTGGACATTTCAAAATAGTTATTGATTCGGGACGTGTACCATTGTGATTGATTTAATAATGAATTTGTACATTCCTATTGTAATAGTTCTTGTTGTTATTACAATCTCGGTAAACAGTTAAACAGGTAAACAACTGTGAGACGTTTTAAATATGGCGGGGCTGGAAGAAGCGGAGATCACGCATGGGGAGTGGCTTGCCAGTTCTACCAATCACCAAACATCTACGTATTTCAGTTCCTATGGAACCCCAAAAAGACCCTGCCTCGGAGTAGGAGCTAAAAAAGTTATTGAAATTGAGGGCCGAGGTCACTGGTTCCTATATGTCCAAATGCGCAAAAAAATGGCTTGGTTACCAGAAAGGTTATAGGAACTCCAAAAGGTTCCTACAGTCCGAGAGCACCTATAGAGTCAGGTGTGACAGAGAGGCACTCATTCCCTGTGTTAGCTTGGGGCTAGCTGGCTAATGAGTTAGCTCGCGGCGAACCGCTAGCCACGAGCTAACTCGGCAAATAATTAGCCTTTAAAAATGAGAAGATAACAACTTACATGGTCCCAGTCGAGCTTTAGATAGTTCCCGTTTATAAAGATGAAGATGGAAGGAAGGATGCATCTTTGGAAGCATCTGGAGGAGATCTGATAACCGGAGAAGTCTTGTTATAACCGAGCAGCAGCTGTCTGTCCATACAGTAGCTGTATGACCGGTCAGATTAAGTAACAATGGTTGAAAAGACTTCTCCAGCAGAGATGACTTCAGTTCCATGTGTTAGAGGTCTCAACAGCTCCAGTAAACTGAAGCTGTAGACAGAAGAGACGAGCAGAAGGCTCCCAGTGAGTCTGACCTGCTGCTTTATCCTCTTCAAAATAAAATTCTGGATCTGCAGGAAGCTAACGCTGCACTTACGAGCTTTTAAACATTAACTGGCAATACAATTTGAAGACAGAGTTGTTACTCTTTGTCTGTAAAACTGGAAAAGGAACTTAAAAACTGGAAGCCATTGACTTCAATGTTAAATGAGCTGTGAATGTTCTCTGACAGACGTCACGTCCGGTTTTGGCAAACAGCGCCACAGTCTGGTCAGATGTGCTGAAATGCAGCAATGTTTCCTAATAACTCATTGATACCGTCATGCTTCATTCTTTTACATAGATCATTATGAGGAATGTTTTGGTCTATAAAACATGGCAAAAAAATGTCAAAAACGTGTCATCAGCACTTTAACTTGTAACACAAAGTTGCATATGACTGCAATCTCTTGGCATGGTCCAGTACAGCTTTACTTTGTCACAGAATCGTAAGGTTTTCTTTTATTTGGTGCTTACAAACCTGTTTGAAAAGATCAAGTTTCTTTCCACATATAAATGAAATCCTTAGTAATCCTTTTTGTTCACAGCTCCTGCAGCAATCTCAGAGGCCAGACTCCACAGACTCTTCGTACTTCAGTAGCACAAAACTTCAGAGAAAACTGTTCAGCAATATGTAGTGGAAAAAAGTGGGAGAAAGGACCTTGATAATACTATAATTGTAAGATAGCTCAGCAGATGTTGCCCATGACTTGGTGGCTACGGACGGGAGGCAACTTAAAAAATGGTCAAGGAAACTTGGCCCCCATGCCAGATACCACTACAGTCATTAGCTCTCCTTTGGGATCTCCCTATTGCCAAGACCACAAAAACACACAGTTTGCTAATTTCGTCTCTCCATAATGTGCTCCTCCTAGATCTTTCCTCCACTCTTGCCTCTCCTAAAGTCTTTCTGCAATGAATCAGTTTGGAAACGACCATTTTTAATCTCTTTTATCTTTTTTTTTTTTTTTTTTGTATATTTTTAGAATAAAAGCTCTGGTTTGCTGTGGCCTCTTACCTTTGGTGTTTATATTAACTTCTCCCAGTGTTTGTGTTTGCAGTTGACAGCCTCTTGGCTATACTTTTCCCTTAGTAGACAACTTCATTATTTATTTATTTATTTATAATAAAGTATTTTCAGAACAGATCAAAGCATAGAAGCTTTATAGCTTATTTGTCAGCATTGCTCTGTTCAGTGTAGTGAAGAACAACAAAGCTTGAAAAGAATGGCGATTTTGGCTTACAGGCAGATAATTAAGTCACATGTAATCAGTTGGTCAGCACTGGCATTCCTAAATACAATAATGTGTCCTAAAATGGAATAAATTTGATTACAGGCCAATAGAGCTTAAAACTTTGCCGAATGCCTTTGATGGGCACGTGATTCTGCATTTTTCCCACCAAGATCTAATAGGCCCTTTGGCAAAGTAGTCTGACCCCCCCCCCCCCCCCCTCAGAGAAGTCCCACACTCTCTTTAAAGCCCCGCTGTTTTGAGTGAAGTGTCTGGCCATGAAGTGTTGCTGTTGCCCTGGGAATGTCTTCAATCAGTCCATCATGTGACCTATAGAAATGGCACTTTTGACTCCGCTTTGATTGCTCGGTGCGACTGTGTGCGACTGTGTGGGTTAGGTAATGCCTCTGAAGGCTTTCCAACTTTAGGCTTCCCGCTCAATGAGCGCGACTGCTTGTAGCAGCTGCCAGACATTTGTCTGTGTGAGTGTGACGCAGTGTTAATCACACTAGCATGCGCTGCCTTACTGTCTTTAAAGCAGATAACAGTTTCAGCTGTCTAGTCCTCCATCTGACAACAAACAAGCCTTGTGCACACAAACACCACCACTTGGCAGAGCCTGCTGGCAGTATGGAGAAATTCACCTGGCTGTAAAGGTTGTAATTTTGAGGGCCTGAAAGCACTATGATCATCATCACTATGAGTATCATTAATATGATACTAAGTGTTTTTTGTTCTTAATGGTGGTACTTTATTATCTGAGATTTTTCATAGCCTCATCTGCTCTAAAGTTCACCAGATATTTTGCTCAAACACGTACAAAAAGCACATTAATATAATGCACTTTTGGTTTAAGTAGCAGAATTTGTAACCCTCTGATGTCCTGTCAATTCCCAGTTAAGTGCAACCTCTGAATTTTAAGAAGAGGGTGTGAAAAATGAAGGGAATGTTTAGGATGTGGAAGATCTGCATCCAAAGTGATGGGTTGAGTGAGAGACCCTTATGCAGTGTGTTGCCTCAGCTGTGGGGGTGAATGGTACGTGCCGTCTTTGCAGTTTCCATGAGCTTCTTGGGTGTTTTCACACAACACAGTCATTTATTGCTAAAAGGTCAGACACAACAAATTGGTTACAAAGTCAGATTTTTATGTTTTCTGAAATAAAATAGCATTTTGATGATAGTGTAGGTTAAACTTGTAGAGCTGTTGGTGAAAGTAACAGTAATTTTGAGCCAATGGTTTCTGGTGTGTTTATATATGTATATATATATATATATATATATATATATATATCAGTATCTATGACATTGCAGAGATACCTTTGCTGTTATAGTCTTTCTCTTTCACCAGACTTTTTTCACTGTTATAGGAAGATTTCCCACAATAACAGCCACAGGAGCAGTTATTTGTGCAAACACAAAACAGCTTTTGATGGACAGGTGTTAGAAATGAAAACATCCAATAGGCTTGCTCTCTCGGAATATGAATGTTTCCTGTCTGTGGTATTTGTTGTTTGATGTGGAGCTGCAGCCCTCCAACATCACAGACAGACGGTACTACACTCAGTCCCTGTAAATCCTTACTTGCACATGACAGCTGCCCTCCCCACCCCCCCACATTACTCAGTCCACCTCAGGTCCCACTGCCTAACTTCTTACAAGTCTGGCTCTTCTCTGTGAGCTGGGTGGCAGCCACTTCTCCGTCCATATCTACCACAGCCGTTTTCAGACATGCTACCTCTTGTTCTGTGGCTTCCAGACAAATTACAGGAAGAAACTAAACATTTGTTCATTACCAACAGAGGTGGAAGCCTTCAGCCAATGCATTGCAACTCTGTGCTTTTATTGACTTTAATGGAAATATTCTTAAAATAGACTAAATTAAACATAAATGTGGTGTCTTGAAGTTATAAAACAGAAAACCAGGTTACGGTGCGTCTACTGCAGGATGTTTAGACTACATCCTGTGTTCAGTATGCTGCCTGAAAAGAGGTGGAGACAGACATCACATCATCCCACACACAGAGCAACAGAGTCAGAGGCAAGAAATGTGAAGATACCTCATTAACATCCTTTGATAAACCATAATATCTAGTGTTCAGATCAGAACCGCTCTCTGCTGTGTCATCAGCCTTTTGGAAAACATTTCTCTCTGGAAAAATAACTTGTATAGCAATTAGGCTCATAGTTAAAAAAATTTAGGCTTATCACAGGTAATTTTTAAATAAGAAGGGTTATAATTACATTAACATCATCCAATTTCTCCTTTTTTTTTCCTTCTGTATTTTTATTGAATAAACCTGCAACAGTTGCTCAGTGGAGTGTTGGCTCATGTTTGCTGGTTTTGCTCCCGGTCATGTTTGTATAGATTTTCATGCCCTGACAGTTATGGCAGGACTTATAAAGGTGGAGAAAGAATGCACCTGATTTACAAAGGAGACCATTCAGTACACAGACCTACATGGCTATCAAAGCACGGTGCAGCCAGCAGGCAACGATTAGCAGGGCGTAGCTCAAACCACATCTTTCACTTGCACACATTCATGCAAGCACACACACAGACGCACATGCCCACAAACCTCAGGTGTATCCACATTAGACACTCCCTGTTTTTCCCACTGAAAAGCAAAATACAGGCTCTTGGGAAAGGCAGTGAACCTGGTTGGCTATCTCACTGTTTCTTTTTGTTGAGATTTTTACAACAAACACTTAGCTGTGGACATTTTTGCATCATATGATCCAAAACTTTAAGGAATGAAGGGTATGAAGCTCATTTTCTGACTGCATTCCATGCATACAATGTAGTTGCTCGCCTAAAAAAGCCAACTAGCCATGAAGAGAGACTTTTTTAAAGTTCTTTACATAATATTAAAACATGCATAAAAACAAGATTTTTTTAAAAAACTGATGAGGTGTATTATCTCATCATTTGCATAACAACAGATGCAACATAAGTTGAATACAGAGCCTATTCTGTAAATATATAATTTAGTTTCATTTGGATGCCATTTGTTAAAATCTTAACTGATATTCAGACCAAATTTCACCTCGCTTTTTGGTCTGATATCACACAAATGATTTTTTTTTCTTCAGTCTGAGATGTTGATTTCCCCAAACAAATAATTAAAGTAAGACGAGGCAGGTTTTTTGTACCAGATTTCATGTACAGGACTGCTCAAAATGCTTTACATAAGGCAGGGGTATCCAGCTCCGGTCCTCGAGGGCCACAATCCTGCAGGTTTTCCATGTCTCCCTTCTCCAAAACACACTTGATTCAAATTCATAGGGTTTTAGATTCATTCAATTTGAGTCAGCTGTGCTGGTGCAAGGAGGCATGGAAAACCATCAGGACAGCGGCCCTTGAGGACCGACTTTGGACACCATAAGGCATTTTAAGCATTAGAAGAAGGTGCAAAAGAAACAATAGATCGAAGAATTTAAACAAACTACAAATGAATAACATAAGTTGGACAGAAACAACATGCTAAAACAGAGAAACAGGCAATGGAATATATAGTGAGTTTAACAGACATCAACAGAAAATAAAGCATCATTTTCATCACTGTCAATGTAGATGTGCGAGTAGATATATTTTAAAGAAAAGAAATAAAAACTCCCTGCCTTGATTAAAAGCAGTAGCAAATTTAGTCTTTAAACTTGGAGTTTTTTAGACTGTATTTAAAAAAACAAAGGTTTGGAACAGACCTCAAGGTTTTTTTGGAGTTTGTTGCAGATTTTAGGAGCATAAAAACAAAACACTGATCCTCCTGGTTTAGTTTTAACTAATGGATGGAAAAGCAAACTTGACTGTTATGTGCTTAAAAATCTCAGCGGCTCTGCCTTAGCAGATCAGATATATACTTTAGGCCATAACCATTCAGTACCTTGTACACCAGCAGCAAAATTTTGAGAGAATTTCTTTGGCACATAGGAAACCAGTGTATAGATCTGATAACTGGAGTGGTGTACCCCCTTTGTTTGGTCTTTGGGGAGGACATAAGCAGCAGCATTCTGGATTAGTTGCAGTTTTGTTAGTGATTTTTTTTTTTTTATCTTTTTAAATGACAGACCTGTAAAAATGCCATTATATCAAAGCTACTGAAAACAAATGCATGAAGAAGTTTTTCAAAACTATGTCGAGCCATCAGTCCTCTTTTTACCTCCGCCAAGGAGGTAATGTTTTCGGTAGCGTTGGTTTGTCTGTCCATCTGTCCGTCCGTCTGTCCGTCCGTCTGTCAGCAACTTTACGGAAAAAGTACTGGACAGATTGACCTGAAATTTTCACCAACCGTGTTTATACGCCCAAGGACAAACCCATTAAATTTTGGTGGGGATCCGGATCACCTTCTGGATCCAGGAATATTTTGAAGGATTCTTTATCATTGCGAGATCGGCCATGTTGGAAAGGCAGTTGATGAGGCGTGAGTGCCCCCTTGTGACAGAAGTGTGCAGCTACACATGATGTCAGGATGCAGAAATGAAACTTATGAGCAGCAGTGAGCACGAGGAGAGAAGACTGTTGGACAGACTTCTAGCCAGTTAAATATGGTGAACTGTGTGCGTCTGTGAAGAACTGTAAGTAATTAGTTGTATTTCTGCCTGAACAGGATGTTTATTAAGCCTTTAATGTTAATTAGCTGATTTGCTTATTCAGAAATCTTCCTCCATTCACCATGTGCCTTTTTATGCCATTAAGCTAGCTGACCTGTTACATGCCAGTTACTGTAACTGCTAGCATTGAACACATATGCATGTGTAATCCTAACTGAAAGGGATTTATTTGTAACTATACCTCGAATGTGTTCATTTGCTGAACGACCTCATGGCTTTGTATTTCTGTGTCTATAGACCACACTCACTTCCAAGCATTTACATTAACTAGCCATGGAAGTCCTCACCTGTAAGCCTGTCGTTTGTTGCGTTACTATGTTGTTGTGATTAAGAGTGACCAGTAAAGACAGTTAACTGTACAAGCGAGTCCTGGGTGTTCTGGCCGACACCACATGGTGAACATCAAACCTCCTTACCAATGCCTAAACAGTTTTACATGAATATCACTCTAATAGGCCAAAGTTTTGGAATTTTTCCATATAACTCCATACAAATGGCCTGGGTGTTTGGTAAAACATTACAAGAAATGATCCCAATGAGTTCTAATATTTCTAAAGTTGATCAAGATCCAGAGAAAATTCCGGATACTATGATCCAGAACACACACAAAATAAGGGAGTTGAGCTGCTTCGTGGAAGTCTGCACTCTGCAAGTGCTTTTCTAGCTCTGGATATTTTCTTTTAGGCGGTAAAAAGTTGTTTTAGTTACTGCTTCAGTATGGCTGTTAAAGCAAGAAATCTGAGCTAAATTTTATCTTCAACATTGCTGACTGAAGCTGAGCACTAATCTTTGGGTTCACATCGCTGTTTCCAAACACAAAGATTTCCGTTTCAGCTTTATATACATGAAGAAAATTCTAACATATTCACGTATTAATTTAACAGGGGCAAGGCATGTACTTAAAGGATAACTTTCTTTTTTCAATGCAGGACCTTATTTCTAGGAGTATATACGTGCATTTACTCACCGGTAAAGTTTCTGCATCACTTTGAGTCCTTGGGAAGATATCACGTTGAGTCGCTTTTCAGTGAATATTTTTCACCAATACTTTAAGTAGAATGAACGAACGAACGAACGAGTACTATTGTCCCGTGAGTCCAGATTTAGCTTTCCATTAGTTATCAGGGTGTTCTCCTAACTTTTGGGGGCCACGCATTCACAATGCGCGCTTCCATAGCACAGCTGAGACGAGCAGCTCGTTACCCAGACAACAACAAAAACACAATTAGAGAAACTCTGAACTCACAGGACAATAGTACTCATTCGTTTGTTCATTCTACTTGAAGCATTGAAATGGAGTTTTACTGCAGATAATGTCTTATATAGAGGCTGCCCCGTCTCCACCATGATGCTGGACGTTCACCGAAAATCAACTCAACGTGATATCTTCCCAAGGACTCAAAGTGATGCAGAAACTTTACCAGTGAGTAAATGCACGTATATACTTCTAGAAATATGGTCCAGGTTGAAAAAAAGAAACTTATCCTTTAAGCTGGGTCTAGAGTCCCCTGGTGAGGCAGTTATATGGATATCTGAGCAAGTGAAAGCATGAAGATGCTGAACAGTTGGGGACCCAAAATGGAACCTTGGGGAACTCCAGAGTTGATCTGTAGTTGAGTTGATCTGTAGTAACCAGTTGATACAAAGTAGTCCCTGTCTTTCAAGTAGGACTCAAACCACATCAGAACCCAATTTTCCAGTTGGTCTAATAGGTTTTTATGGTCAACTGTGTAAAAAAAAAAAAAAAAAAAAAAAAAGCCCTGAGATCTACCAGAGCCAAAAACTGGACTTCTGCCACTGTCTGTTTATTGATTGATGTCCTATAAGACTCTGAAGAGGGCAGTTTCAATGCTGATGCAGTAGAGCTTGCTGGTAACTGTTTCATGCAAATGGAAAAAATGGTTGGAAATCTGCAATGAAGTTGACTTGCCTGGCCTCTGAGAATCCTTTTTTGCTAGCAATGTTTTATCACAGCCTGAAAACAACATGAATATCAGCAGAGAAGCTCCCATTAGCAAGCACACTTGCTTGCTGTAAATACTCTGTAATATTACTTTATTCCAAGTAGACATGTCTGCTGATTTTATGGATTTTGTATTGGGAAGCTGGCAAGGTAATTTCCACAGGAAATCAGATTGCAGATGTTGCATTTATGGTTTCCTGTGCAGCTCCATCAGTGCTTGTTGTAAATGTGTGGAAAAGATCAGGGAGAAAATCCTCCCCTGTCAAGCTAACTGCTATCGCCAAGAATTGCTGGGTTATTATGTCATTAAGCTTTTGTCAAGTCATGCTGTTCGAAGTTGAGAGTATTTATAGCTTTGACAAACAGTCATACAAGAAATTAAATTAATGGCTCAATTTTTATGATTGTTGGTAGAGTCTTTTCGTAACAGCAATTCTAATGAGCTTTGAACATATAAAGTGCTGTTGATAAGCCAGTAAACATGAAGAATTAGGGAAGAGAAAAGAGAATTACAGTACTTTGCCTGTGTGCTATTAATGGTGTGACATTGATATAGATGTTGGATAAACACTGACATCCCTATCTGACATCAGAAGGTATTTGAGGAGGTGGTTTCTGACACTAGCTGACTGTCAAACATGCAATGTATCCTGCTTTATAGTTCAACCTGACACTGCTTGTGTTACTCATTGGCTTCTGACAGGAATTTAGAGAAATGTGGATCCCAGTTGTCTGCTGTCTGCTGTAGCTGCTGCCACACTCCATCACTCTGATTTGCCTCCCATAAACTCAACATCAGTGGTGCCTGTGACCTTGGATGTGTATGGACAGCCATAAATAAGAAGTCAAACAAATACATGAGGACTTTTTGGAAGCATGAAAGTAGTGTCATCTACAGCATTGTGAAAAAGGATACAAGCTCATCACGGTCCTTTCTCCCTTACCCCTTGCCATGCTTTGGTTTTGACACTTCAAAGAGGAGGGAAAATATTTTATCAGTTAACATGCCAGGGTGTTTTACACGCCCTTTGAAGGGGCGATAGTGGCTGTCATGGTAGTTCATTGGCTGGAGAGGTCAGCAGGCCACAGGTTTTTCTAATTATAACATAACCTTCCAGGGCAGATGCATTCTTTCTGTCTTTTCTTTTGTTTGTTTTTCCCTCTTAAGTAGGCTTTCATACCTGATATGGATGGCTACTTAAAGGATCCCTCTTTATTTAGAATATTAAGTCTCCAACGTGACATCCAAAGAGTTGGCTGCTCATTACCAGACCTTGCTTAAGTTTACTTTGACATTTTTCCAACACTTTTGAGGCTTTTGTTTTTCCTCATTGGCTGCCATTACTATGCTGACATCGTTCGATGCTGTCACACTGTGTGACTCTCTGAGAAGTCCATGCGGTTCTCTGTTGAGACTTGTTTGTTCTCAGGCTTTGAGCTCCCCTTTCTCCTCAGTCCTGCTTTCCTCTCTTTTGCATTTCTTAAAACATTTTTTTCTTTTTTTCGTAAGAATGTGTTGCCAGCCTTAGTTTGGGCTGGCTGGAGACGGGCTGAACTAATGACCCCAGCTCCTTTTTATACCTTGGTGCAAAGAATCAGGGTATAGTGCTTATTGGAAAGAGGAACAGTTTATGAATTTGGTTTTCTTAAACTTAAGTGAGGAGTTAAAACACTGATGCCATTCTGTGGGACCTCTGGAGGACATTTCAGAGAGTATAAGAAATTTTTATGTATAATTTTCTTGAAAATAAATTAACTTAGTACTGTGGTGAAGCCTGAAAAGAAGTTTCTTCTATCCAAGACATGCTTCAAATTAGGCACAGTTGATTATTCCTAGATTAACACAGATTTACCATCAGCCAAGATTTTTAGAGTTAGTACAAAGCTGGCTCCTGTTTGCTTTTGGGATTAGGTTCTTTTGAAAGATTGGGCCAGCGGCCTTTGTTCTGCATCCTTGTCCATTTAACATTACTGAACAGGCTGTTGTCCAGAGGTTAGTGATGTTCTCATGACCTCACCTGGCCCCAGAGGGAACTCTGCCTAATGGTCTGTGCTAATGGCAATCCAAATCTGTCATTAAATGACATCTCCATGGCAACAATGGACCACAGACCACATTGCACTTTTGCATGGAAGTAGGTTCTACTTTTGCCTCAGACCTGCTCTAATCATAACTAACATATAAAAGTTAGAAATTGAAAGAATTTTGTGTAATTATCCAGATATGCAGATAAACAGATGAACCTCCATGGTGTGGTACAGTGGCTCAGTACTGAGGCCACTGCATTACAATGATTGATCACAGCACGGGCATGTGTCCTGTGTTGCCTTGCTGTCCTTAGACTTTAACAGCTGCGTCTGTGACTTGGAGGGGACACTGATGTAATTAACCCTGTTTAAAAACCAAGTGACAATGTTAATGGTGCTGCTGTAGAGGCTTTAATGCAGCTGTGGCTCAGCAACAGTCCAGATCAGGTTCTTAGGAGTGAGTTAATGAAACATCCATGTGTTTCTTGACTTTTGATCAAATATAGAAGAGAAAAACATAAGATCATCTTCAAAAATTTAAGCGGCATTAAACTTTTGGCTACAATAAGTCTATGACGAGTCTATTGCACAGTGTTAAACAGCATTTCATTGTATTTGATCACCCGAAATACTCAGATGACTAGTTGTTGTATGAGAACAATAGGCGGTAAGAGGTTCCCCGCTTGTCTAGAGTCTGGAAAGACATTAGTAGACACGGTACTATTGGCGTAATGATCAATAACTCTCGCACCAAGACTGGGAACAGTGGATCTGGATTAATGTGTTCCAAAAGCTCTGATGAAAGAACACCAAGCCCTTTGCACTTTAAAGTATTCATTAGCTTCATTTAGATCGTCAAAGAGGGTGAAATATTTGCATCGTGTCACGATACAGCTTAATCTCTTTGTGAAAAGGAATATTGATTGATGGCGTGAACACTAATAAGCTTAGCAGGGCTTACAGAGTGTGTGCAATCAGAGTATGTGTTACATTACAACACATTTTTCTCCTCTCTTGGTCAGCTTTTCTCAGGTAGGTCAAACAGGTCATGACTATTCTTTAGTGATATCCTCCAATTCAGAAGGGTGTAATTGGAATCTACTTCACTTGAAATTTTCTACTATCATATAGCATACAGTATTTCTCATCTCTCTGTGCCTTTATTGGCCTCCCTACAGCTCTCCTGTCACAAATTTTGAAATAAAACATTGTTAAGTCACTGTCGGGCTTGTAGGTTTTTTCCCCATATCCCCTTAAATTGCCAATTTATGAAGAGGAATGGGAAATGTCATGGTGCCTGGCCAGTGCTACCCCCTTACCACCTCCTCCTCCTATTCTACTTCTTATCCCCCAAGACACACACACACTCCTCTTTGCCAGTCACTCTTCCCCTGGGGCCATTGGGGGAAGGCATTCCTGAGCTCTGGCCACTGCAGAGCTCTGCTTCAGAGGGAACGATGGACATTTAGCTTCAAGATGTTAACAGGCTTTTTCATTTTGCATAAAAAAGTGCTAATTTGCTCTCATTTTAAAGTGAGCATGAATTTTGAGTTGAGAGTTTCAGAGCTACTGAAGGGTTCTTGTTTCCAACGAGCTTGAATCACAGATGCTTTCAGGGTTGTTTTTTTTTTTCTCATGCATCACTAGCATAGATGAGTAATCATTTCAACCAGAAAGGGAATATGCCAGAACAAAAAAAAAAAAAAAGAATTAACGCTGATCTTTCATGGCTAAAAAAAATGTCGGTAAAAAAGGATGCAGCTTCTTGATACACTGGACAAATAGTAAATAAGACTGCAGAGAAAAAGAAGTCGCATCAAGTAAGAGATATCTCACCGGCTGCTTCTGCTCGGTTCAGAAATGAATCTGAGTGAAAGCTAAAGCAGTGTAAACAAAACATAAGCTCTTAGTTTGCTTTATTATTTATTACTTACATCAGTTTGAGTTTTACAACCTTGTGTGGAGCTGCCGTGTATGGTATTTTGACTGTCTCTATGGCTACCACTGGCTGAGTGAAGTGGTCTGAAATTAGAACTGCGTCATGGGGAAAGCACTGATAACTCTTCTGTGGTTCTTGCTTTTTAAATCATTTTTGTTTTAAAGTAAACGGGGGATTTTACTTTAAAATGGCATTGTATGAACATTTCAGTTCATGTCCTTGATCATTATAGATGGCTTACACTGAGGACCCTCCCCCCACTCTGTACTCTTTGTTGTCTGGTTTCTCTCTTCTCTGTGGGTTGCTGTGTGTTAACCATGACAGCTTTTGTGGGACTGTCTCCCTGCTCTCGGAAGTACACGGGGAATCCTCATTGGCACCCAGTCTAGCGAAAGAATTCTCCTCTTTGGCGGATTGTCCTATGGCCATCGTGCATTGTGTTTTGATTGAGAGAATCTGCATTAATTATAGCCTTTCCTCAGTTTTTCTTTAGGCCACCATATTAACTAGTTGCAAGCTAATATGCATATGTGTTATGCATGTGTGCTGTACATGTGTATGGATTCAGTTCAGCATGGCATCTTCACATTATGTTTGTGAATTATTTGCATCATAAACAAATTTTTCTCCTATATTAGAGCATCTATCTTTCAGGGGGGGGTCATTGCATTCCCTCAGAAGGAGTGACAGATTACATTCCACTGCACAGCTTTACTTGAGAGTAGAAAAACACTGTCCACATTCATACCCCTGAAGGACATTTCAAAGGATTCAGCTGTGTCAACATTAGGATGCTGGTGGGATAAATACTGGACATGAACAAGTTTGAGTTTTTACATTTTTTTCTTGTTGATTGTGATGAGTTATTGGTAATAATTTAGCTAAGCCTTTAAAAAGACTACACAAGTGCAATTCTCTTTATACAGTAATTAGATTGAAACAAAACTAATTATTGTCTAAAATATACTTTTGCACAGGAAGTCTAATCTCAATCATCCAGTTAAGGCTTTTCTATTTCTTGTCTTGTGTGAAGTTTTAATGAAACATACCATTTTTCTATCTTTTATGGGATTACAGCAGATGTAGGAGATCTCTGCAATGGAACATTGGTTGGAATAAGCATTTAGGCCTATTTAACCCGCTCAAATAATTGATTAGTACTTTAATACGTATTCTACTAAATCGATGGCTAGAAATAATAATGAACTCTTTTATGGGTTGGGTATCCTCGTGGGCTCTGGACCTTCGCTTTGATGAGGAGGAAAGAGCACGCACAGGACTGTAATCATTTTTGCATCATCCTGGGCCAGCGCTGTATAATTAGAAGGGGCTGGTTTCCTCGACCACAGCAGGGGCTGAAATTGCAGGCCCGTCCCAACTGGGGTTTTGGAAAGTAGCTGAAATAGAACTGGCAAGTTTCTGTCCTTGTGTCCGTCTTTGTATTATAGTATCGGTCAGATGGCAGCGCAGTCACCATGACACACTGCTGCCTGTTCCCCAGCACTTGGATGGCAAGCTTTTATGTGGCGTCTCTCGTTTTTCTGAACCAGCTACCAAAATTATAACTTAATCTCTTTAACATGCAGCGAGGCTGAAACCTGTATGGGCCACGACCTGCTGTGCCTGCAGCAAGTTAAGTCTGCTATATGCAGGATATATGGATAGATCTGTAACATAGAAGTAGGGATGTAACGATATGGAAATTTCATATCACGGTTATTGTGACCAAAATGATCAGTTATCATTTTTATTGTGGTATTATTGAAATCCCCTCCCAGTATCAGTAAAAATATCTCAAATAGGTCCAGACGTCAACTTTGTCCTTTTTAAAAGAGGAAAAATCTCCAGAGTACTGTCCACGTGGGTGCCTTCGTTGCCTTCTGCCATGTTTTCATAATTAAACATTGGAAACTGGGACTGCTGCTGCTTTTCCAGCAATGAGCAGCATCACCGGGAGTT
Organism: Atherinomorus stipes; assembly: GCA_023101725.1. NCBI lineage: Eukaryota > Metazoa > Chordata > Actinopteri > Atheriniformes > Atherinidae > Atherinomorus > Atherinomorus stipes. The sequence goes on along the minus strand of JALJCO010010476.1, from coordinate 1,888,975 downwards.
TTTCAAAGTGCAATAATCAATCATGATTTTAACGATAATTAAGATTTGAAACGGTATTACTAATCATTAGGAATTTTATCACGGTTTATCATTTTACTGGTAATCGTTACATCCCTACATAGAAGTGTATGTTGCACCACAGCATCATCATCCTTTTTTCATTTACATCATCTACATTTTGTCTGATTACAATCAGTTGCTAAAAAGAGCAGGAGAGATGACTGAAAAGGCTGATAGTTTCTTTTAAAAATAGTTTTTCACAAAATAGTGGACTTTTAAATCATAAAATTTAATACAGATTCATTTTGGGGTTTTATTTATATGTCCATGTCATAGTTGATGCTGTTATTTCATTAACAGAATTTGAAAGGCATCTCTTGTTCTGTTCATGGGATGTAATTTAGGGATTCCAGGAAATTCTTGGAGGAAAAGATTAGAAATGACAGCAGTGTTGTGTTTGTGGTCAGTGAAGCTGATATCTTCAACCTTAAACTCTTCTGTTGAGGGAATTTTATTCAGATTTCTTGCATCATAAAACCTCTGTTCACATGAAACACAGTAAACACACACAAGCTATTAGAAGCCATACAAGTTGTTGCCCCCCCCCATCACATATGCAGTGTGTCCCAGTCAGGTCAAGGTGGCGGGAGGTCTTGCCCTTTGTTGGCTCGTTCACAGATTTTTCCATGTCTGCAGGCGTGCAGAGGTGTCATTGGAACCTTTCTGCTTCCTGTTTCTGGCATGCCTCTTTGTTTAGGAGCCCTTTAAAACACAGGACAGCTTTGTGTCCACTATGGTGAGGCAGAGGCGTGCAGAAAATGAGTCTCTGTTTCTGATTAGCAAGAGCAGAATGGTGCTAATCGTGGTGTAGCTCTCAGGCATTAGAGCCCTGAGATTTCTACAGACATGGTGCAGCAGACAGGAGCCAGTGCTAACTTGCTGATCCCTGGAAACGGAGCCGAAGCTAATCGTCATTACTGTGGTTCACCACATCTGCATTTATGATTTAGCCGGGTCTGCTGATGTTACTTGTAAGGTATTACATGTAATCATGAGGTTGATAATTCATATATTTTAATTTGCGGTGGTGATGAGTGGGCAACTTTGTATCTGCAAAATAGATTACTGTGAGCCAGCATCACGGCTGCACTGCTCTCTCCATGTTAGATTGGTTTTTGGCAAAGCACGTGTTTTTCTCTTTTTTTCCATCTTGAGAGCAAACTAGCAAGCAGGTCAAGTCATTAGTAAGTTTTTTGGCACATGCAGAAACGTTTAGAGACTAACAAAATACTGTGTTTTGACGGGGAGACAAAAAGGTGTTGGAAACGTCTGATCCTGGATGTGAACTGGATTGGGTTGCAGAGAACAGTGACATCATAAACTGACTTGTATCATCTTCCATCAGTTTTCCAGCCAACTGGGTTTATAACGAGTACAACTGGTGTATTGTGGCAGTGTATTCTGTGATTTTACATGATATCACTACTCAGTGGTCAATGCCAGTTTTATTTGCTCTACTAACTTGATGTCCTTCTCGTGTGTCCTGAAGGCATGGGAAATACTCACAGGCCCATGACCCCAGGTTTAAATACACATCAAACAGCCTTGTGTTTTGTTTTGTTTTTTTCCCAGATCCAGGTTTGTGTCGTCATCCTTGTTTGTCTCCCCAGCATCCCAGTAAGAGGCGGTGTTTTGCTGGCAGGGCTTTCTGTTGTGTACATTGGAGTTTATGAATAGTTTCATTGTGTCTCTTTGCCTTAATGTCCCAAAGTTTTTCACAGACATGTAACTAAAATCTGATTATTGAGTTTAAAGTTGGGTTACGCTGACGTCAGGAGCAGCCCGGTTACCCTCAGCGTACTCTCATCCTACAACCGAATAGCTGCTCCCCGGGTCCTTCCTGTTGACATTACAGCTGGGAGGCATGGCATTAAATTATCCCACAGGCTGTGGTGTGAAATATTAGAAGGTTAGCAAGACTTTCTGAGAAAATATTAATCAGGTTTGAGTGGACAGTAGCCGCCGTACACAGCAATACTGAGAGAGGGGATGCTTACTTTCTAGCTGGCTGGTGTAATGGCGTGCCTTTGAAAATACAAATAATTTCCCGTTAATTTCTCAGTCTCTGTTTGAGACACTACAGCTGGAGAGTGAGTTTTTTAGAAATGTGCTTTTGAGGATTTGCATACTTTTTAGGCCCCAGAGTACAGCACACTGTGTCTGTGTTTCTAACAGGGAGCCAAACAAGTATCCAGCTGTAATCTTGATTGGCATGTGAGTTTAGTGAATTACACCAGAACTGCTTTTCTGTTCTCTACAGATGATAATCATTCCGCATCCATTCGGGTTTGCAGCAGTGTAAAGCAGCTAGTATGCTTCAGAAACTACAGTGCTGGTTTTTTTTGTTGTTGTTTTTTTTTTTTAAACACATTCTCTGAAGTTTTGAAATATCTTAGACATTACCTTGAGGAGCTGTTTTTCCAGAATGCAAATCCAGAGTTAGTTGGATCAGACATTATAAGTTTATTCTGCACTGCCTGGCCCCCATGATATCAGATGTAGCTGCATTTGCTGCTTCATACTCTTCTCTGCGCTCTTACCTATGCTTTCCAATGTTTCATTGACATCATGGAATCCCTCAAATACATATATTGATATTAAAACAAAGAACAGTAATGGCTGAATGAGTGGTCTTCTCACCTAACCTTGATGCTCTTTAAATAAAACTGCAACTTTCCACTGCATAATTTTTACATGATCTCCTGGGGTGCCGTGCGCTCCACCCCAGATGCCCCTCAGTTTCATCCCTAAAATGCTTCTCACAGTCACCTTTTGTCTTGTACATGTGCTTCACAGGCTGTTGTGGTCAGGGTCTGGCCCTGACTGTTCTGGAAGAGTTCATATTTAAACATCCCCAGAAGAAATGGTTCAACGGACATTTTCAGTCTTGTCCACATGTATTTAAAAAACAAAAAACCCTGCCTTTTTGCCTACTGTGCACACGGAGATGCAAATACAAATCACTAAAAACAGGTTTTGTTTAACTTTCCCTGGTGAAAATATTCAAGAATTTTGTTGCAGTTTTTTTACTGTTAGGCTTAAAAGAACCATGTAGGTTAAACTTGATTACAGTGCAAATGTAGTTGTATGGTCGGTATTTATAAGCATTGCTAAAAGTAGGGATGCACAATATAATCTGCCCCCTATCGGTATTGGCCTATATCGGCCGGAGTATTGGACATCGGTCGCCCCACTGATATTTAACTGATATTTAACCGATCAGCCTGCTGTTTCTACAAAAAAAAGTCTACAAAAAAACACAAAAACAAAAAAAAAACTTCCTCTTCAAAAACTTATTTTTTACAGACTTTAAAACTTCTAAAGACTAGGGGTGGGAAAACATATCGATACACTGAAATATCACAATATTTTCATATGCTGATATCATATTGACATTTGAAAACGCAGTATCGTTCTATTTTACTAATGAAATCTTGCGATATTTCATTGCTCTGCTACAAAATCTCGCGAGAATTCACAAAAATTCTGTGATATTTTCATATGCTGATATCATATTGACATTAAAAAACGCAGTATTGATCTATTTTACTAATGAAATTTTGCAATATTTCATTAGTCAGTTATGAATTCTCGCGAGAAATCACAAAAATATGATATTTTCATATGCTGATATATTGACATTTAAAAACCCGGTATCGTGAGAATTCATGAAATTGAGATTTTGTAAATAAAATAGATTGATACTGCGTTTTTAAATATTGATTTGATATCAGCATATGGAAATATGGCGATATTTCAGTGTATCGATATTTTTTCCCACCTCTATTTTTCAAGGTGTCAGAAACGGATAACAAAACTACTATTTGAAATGACTACTTTTTTTTTCAGCTTTAATATCAGTATCAATATCGGTTATTGGCCACATGTGTTTTGAAAACACGGCATAGGGAATATCAGCCAAAATTCCAATGTCATGCATCCCTAACTAAAAGATATTATTGAGAAACCATTTTGCTGTTTACAGAAATCCACTTATAGCCAAACCTGAGGAGCTGATTTCTCTGTAAGCCTGTGCCACCTGCCAGGAAAAACACTGAAACTATATGAATGTAAAAGCTTTGATGTTGGTGTGTGAAATATTAAAAATGTTTATTTGAAGTTGTGTGGTTAAACTGGAGAAATTCTGTCTCTTGTTAAGATGACAGATCCAACTTTAGTATTTTAACTTGGCTGTTAGGATCTGTTTTTATATGCATTAAAAATCCATTGTGTCTCAACCAAACTAACCTCACCAGGAAACAAAAAAAAAAAACGGCGAGGTTTCCTCTGAGGTTTGCCATTATAAACAATCGGAGTCAGGGCAGTCGTAAAAGGCAAATGGTTTGGTACATTGATCCAGATGCATCTGCTTTCAGGCTGTTTTCATTCAGTTATAACAGAAGGGATTTTTCATGCCGGTGAAGATGCTTTTGAAATAACAATTTACATCTGATATGCAATAATTTCTCACTTTCATTGTCTCTTCATTACATGTAATGCCATTATTGTGCAGAAGAATGATGATGGAAATGTATTCCACAAGACTGTTTGTGTTCAAGCATTTCCAACTGTAAAAATGGCCAAAGTTTTACTGTTTTCTCTTCCAGCTAAGCTAAACCTGCATTTGAATGTCTTTTCTTTGTGTGTGATTGTGGTTTTTCCCAACAGGTGACGCTCACAGCCACAGCGTTCAAAGAAGATTCCCACCGGAGGGAAACCCCCAGCCCAAGGGGCCTGGCAGTGGCCACCTTAGTGCACAAGATGATGTTTTCAGGCTAGGCTTTTCTAAGGGAGTGTCCATGTCTCTCCCATCCTCACCTCTTCTGCCACGACAGTCCTACATGATGCCCTTACGCCCGAGCAAGAGATCACCAGGTACAACTTTGATAAATTTACCGCTAGTTTCTCTTGTTGCTTTTGAATCTCTTTCAAACACTTTCTTTCATTTTGTCTTTTTCAGTCAATGAAACATACATATCCCCCTCCCCCCACCTCATCAAAGGCTCGTCAAAAACCCCTTTTATATTTGCTAATCTTTAATATTTTGCAGTATTGGAGCATTTACCGATGCATTTTGCAAAACTGAGCAGCCATCTTCTAATTTGACCACAAATTTGATCACATTATGAGAGCTTAAATGGTCTTAAAAGGCTTCTATAAATCCCATGTACAGCTTTAAGAGTGTTTGTAGAATTACCTGATGTAAAGTCCTTTTTTCTTCCTTAATCCTAAAGTACTGCTGGTGCAGGTTTTCTTTTATTGTTCTCTGAAGCACATCCACAATTGTCATTTTTGGAAATATCAAAGTCCTACTGAATAAGAGGCTGAGTTGTAAAGTCTTGACAGCGGGCACATTTGTATTTGATCACCTTGAATCAAAGAAGAGGTCCCTTCAACTGTTCAGTGTGTTTACAGTTCGCTGGTTGGGAATGGGTGTGTGTTTACACTGGATCTGAGTCCTCCAGGACTTCTTCTATCCGACATGTTGAGAACATTGTCACCAGCTGTGGAGTGCTTCAAAGCAAGGGGATACCTTTTGTAGCTGAACTTGTTTCAACCTGAATCTTTGTAGTCTGGATACTTGGCAGAGGAGAGGAATCCTTTAAGTGGTCAGAGAGGCCCCCACTCACATGTGGCACTCATCTGTATGCTATCAAATGTGCATTGTTTAGAGTGGTTTCAGCTTTGATGTGTTTAATGTAAAGATGGCTCGATGCTAAGTCGATGATAGCGGGGTTTAATCCTCATACAGACTTGTTCCGTTGATCTCTGTTGAACTCCTGATTTAGATTTTAATTTTAATCTCTACATTGCACTGTGCCTGAAACTGTGATGTCTTTGCATTATGCAAAATGTTCTTTTGAAACAATAAATTCATTAAAAAGAAAAGACAATTATTCACAATTGTCACCTTATATCTGCCAAATTTACTCAGAATAGACTATGACTATTGAGCCCACTGTATAAAGTGCTGATGAAATGTTCATGCAAGACATGAAGTGAAGAGGAGAGGGATAAAGAGGAGAGGCAAGGTCTGTGAAGGTGAAAAGGGCCCCGGGGACAGAGGAAGGGGAACACTCATTAAAGACATATTCCCTCTTGGAGTGCTCTGAGGCATGGAAAAGAAAAAAAAAATGGACTGACTAGATAGTATGGAGGCCAACGTGGTGGGTGTTGGGGGAGGGTCTGCAGGCTCTCCTGCACCGTCCTCACAGGTAACTGTGAAAACCTGCCGGGGGGAGACTTCACACCTCCAGTTAATAAACACATGCTGCAGGAAATGTCTCAGCTCTGTGACGAAATCAACATGGGTTGTAATGCTGCGTTTTCTCGTTGAGCCAAAGAGACGACACCAAATGCTTCACTTAGTGGGGAAAAACAAGAAGAAGAAATTCCTCTTGGATAAATCAAATTATTTGAAGTTATGCTGATGCTTTATTAGGGAAAAAATAAGATTTAGCAACAAACACTGGTAAAGTTTGGAAGGGTGCTGGCCTCTAGCGACCTGTTCCATTAACCTGCCATGACCTGAGGCTCAGGCATGTTCGTATGTTGCGTGAACCTTTAACAGCGTTAAGCAGATGATTGCATCCTGCAAGAAATTTTTTAAGTCTTCCTTTAAATAACTTTTAAGATTTCAGTAAGCTCTGTTAATTAGTTGTATTTAAGTCATGTCCTCAGGTCATACTATCCACATGTATGTATATCTATAGTTAATCCCACTTGTGCATTACACCTCTTTGATCTCCTGTCATCCAGCCGTGTTGTCTCTGAGAGGAAGTGGTTGCCCAGATTGAGTAAGCATTTTGCGGCTGGGCTTCGTTTCCCGACACGTTGGATAATCTATTGCAGTTTGGAAGGCTCCATTTTAGTGGTTGTTCTTTTCATGAAACTTCACAGGGGACAACAGGAAAAAATTGAGTTAATTAGGAGTGTGACGGATGCCTGAGCCGCAAAGTCTGGTGGCGTTGAGTGCTACGGCTTTGATCAGCTAAGCCCTGAGCTTAACCATGAAACACAGCACCGTGACATGTGTTGAACAGCACCTACACACTGATGTCTGTTTACAGGCCCCCTAAAGGACCCCCCCTGGGCTGACTGGTCCCCCCTAAATGTATCTGTCCAACCTCCTCCATTCTTGCAAGCACAGGTCAAAGATTTATCTAAGGAGGCAAACCTCCTTTGTAAGTAGACAGAACTTGGTTGATGACAGTAAAGGAGCTTTTCATGTCTTTTTCAGCAGCTTTTTGAAACTCCTCGTGTTCTACCTCTTGGTCTCCAGGGTATGTCCACAGTGACCTCCACTGGTTGTAATCGGTTATTGTGTATCTGTGGGATTAAAAGCATCTGTCCTCTGTGTTGCAATGCATAGAGTTGAAGGGACGACTTTGTGCTGCTGTTGAGTTTGTAGAACTTTGCCCCAACTTGGTGTGAATGACACTTATTTAGTTGATTAGACATTAGTCACAGTGATTTTCCACTTGGTTTGAAGGAGAATAGGTGCAGAGATGACTGATTCTGCCTTTGTGTACACTTGTCCAGTGTCCTTTCTGTAGTTGGCTTCATTCTCTGCTTCTGTGCCAGCATGCGTAGCACCATAAAATGTCAGTTCATAGCAATTTACTGCTCTCACAGGCAGTATTTCATTTTAATTTCTTTTTTTCTATGCAGTGTTGTCACAGCAGGGCTGCTCTCATGTAGACTGTTGTGTATATCAGAATAGGTTAATTGGTTTTTGCTTTGATGGGAGTGTTGTCTTTTTGTGGGTTCAGGGGATGATTCATGTATTGATCAGGTCAGCAGGTCTGCAAATCACCAACAGAGAGCACAGTTCTCTATTTTAATACGAAGTCTCCATCTTAAATGGTCTTAAATCTGTTTATTTAATGTCATTTGTAAGCAAGCGGGCTACAATATTTTTTGGTTGTTTAAAATTCTGTTCACTCTCTCTGTTTTAGTAGCTACAATTTTTCTTCAGCTTGTATCCATCCCATGATTTCTGGCCTTACCAGTTGTTCTTGTGCATGTGAGCTGATTAGATGATGGCTTTACTGTAAGTACCATGCTTCTGATGTCATCTTTGATGTTTATCTCTACTTTATTGCTGTTTTATGGAAGTAACTGCTCGTAAAGTGAAGCTTGACTTCTGTGGTGGTGTATTTTTGTTTCTGTTTTGTTCGGTGTCCTGTGACCGTGAGGTCATAGCTTTCGAGCAGAGGTTACCTTTAGCTTGAGCTGTGAACCCTGCAGATGGTATAAAAGATTCTGACACTACCACATCTGCTGTACATAATCTTAACAGCAAAGATATTGGGTTTGCCATTTGTAATAAAAATGCCACCAGCAGAATGTGTAAGCGCCTGGTCATTACTGTATATGCCATTTTTTATTTCAACTAAACAGAAATGATGTGGAGAAGTGTTGATCTATCATGGTTCATCTTGTACAAGAGTACATTTTATTTTGCAGGGCAGTAAAGCGGCTTGAAACTCTCTTCAAAGCCGGTTTTAGCCCCTTTGAGGTGAGCACCCCTGAAGGCCGCTCTGTGGTTCTGACACTAACCCGACAGCCCCGGGGGAATATTGATGCCTTTTCTAAGAGCTGTGGTGTGAAAGACCTTGTGATGCTGCAGGGATTCTTTGAAAAGTTCCTCTGATGAGCAACCTGCGAAGACTCCATCCAGTTCTCCACTTGACTGCACTTCACTTTACTCCGGCTTTGTTTTTTTTCTCTTTCTCACATGGAATCCCCCTGCAATGAAATCTCAAAGCTTGTTTTGCCTGAGAGACAAGTGTTGAATAAACTGCTATTAGTTCCTCACCTGTCATAGGTTTTTTTTTTCTTTCCCCTTTATTTTATTTTTTTCAGAGAAGACCTGTAGGGCTGTTTCGTTATGGAAAAAATCATTATCATGATTATTTTGGTCAATATTGAAATCACAAGTATTCATATAATTATTTTTTTAGTTATACGATAGATTTATTCAGCATTTCTCTCTCTGTCAAAAAACACTTTATTGATGATTTAATTAATTCGCAACACACTTCCTTCACTCTTCAACTGCGTGAGTGTAGGTTGTGGCTTGGTCGCATGGAAGGAAATGTTATGTGAACGCTTGTCTTTTTCAGAAATTGTGTAAAGAAAAATGTCAAATTGAGATCATTGCATGAAAATTGAAATTTTGATTATTTCACAGCCCCATGTGATGGCACCAAGTCGGGAAGTGAATAGGGAGCTAGCCATGATTCAGCATTTCTAGGTTGCATTCCTCTAACTTTTTATAGCCACAGACGTGTGTTAGATCATGACAAAGAGAATGAGACGTGTGGGAAATGGTATAAAATAGATTTTATTAACCAAAGAAATCAACATCCAAACCAAATGAAAGCAACTCAAACAAAACGCCAGGCCTCAGGGCAAGCAAGACCGGGCCATTCCCCGGAAAGGACGGCCTTTTTGTGCCTGTTGGAGACAGTGGCCAGCTGCCTCTAATCATCAACACCTTGCCTGGAAATCCAAAAAACCCCAAAACAGCCTGGGCCATCACAGGGAAAAGACTGAATGCTTCCTACATCTATTGACAACATCAGGTATATTCAGCGAGTGCTGGAAGGCATGTTTGTCAAGCTGCACTGAGAATCTAAAATTTCATGCCAGAATATTTAAATGTCCTTTTTTGTAATGAGCTCATTTTAACATTTTGGAAGCAGAAAGACGAGCGTTGTGAGGCTGCTGTCATTCTTTGCGTCTGCACAAAGAGTGCACACTGTCTCATTGATTATTTGAAATGTGAAGAAGTCAGAGTCCATGTTGAAGAATGCTGGGAAAGCTCCTTGATCACTTCCTAAACATGAACAATTCTCCCTTTCATTAGCTTTGGCTGCTCTTTGTAAGTTGTTGGTGATAGGTGCTCAGCTGCTTGGTATGTGTATGCATGTGTGCATGTGGCTGCTGACTGATAGCTTGCTGGTTATGGATGCCTGAGTCTGACAGTGAATACCAGCGAGTCCTCTGCAGTCACAGCTCGCCTAGCTGCTTTACCCCAGAGAGATTCTTTTCCCTCTCTGTTTTTCTACTGTAATCCATCCTCCCTGCAGCTCTCTGTTTACTTGCTTTCATTCCATTTGTTTAACATGCATTTCCATACATGCATATAAACACTGATTTACTGTTGACTGACAGTGAGCGGCTGAGGTTGCATGTTTTTTCCTGTTTCTAACAAACCCACTTGCCATAATCCTTTTGTTTTTCTGTCGCTTTTACAAACACAGTATACTTGTGAAGCAGTCTGGAAGCTTTAGCTTGATCCAGTTAGCTTTTCCTGTGTTTTGAAGGATGGTTCTGCATGAAGTACAGGTCGGACTGAACTCAGTCTGAATGCATATGTGTGTGAGTTAATTTCTCTTGCTGGGGGGAAAAAAATGACATTCTTCTTTATCATTTCCTCAAAGCACATTTTTTTCCACTTTGTAAAATTAACATATATAAGATCATATTCCTGCACATAGTTAAAATAGTGCATGAATTTACATTGAGGATTTGGCAGCCGAGGTGTGATAAATGTAAGAGTGCATCTCATTTCTGCCCGTCTCTCATCGTCCTTCAAGGGTCATATATCTGACGCTTCCATTTCTGTGACCTTTTCACGCCTGTTATAAACTGCAATTGCTTATTCGTCAGTGCTTCCATCTCGAAGGGCAGACTGGTAATGGTACCCTGTTAAATTTTGAAATGAGATTTGGACTAGAGAAGAAACTCCTCAGAGCCTCGGCTGGCACTTTAACCATCAGAGTCCTGCCAAAAGACCTATTACCTCTTTACTTTGTCATTAACCCTTTGATGTGGCTCAAAATTACCCCCTGATAGCCAGCCACATGTTTGTTATTTAAAGTGTGGATCCCCTGTTCCTCTTTGCAGTTTGTGTAAACTGAATATGAACTTAAGCATATGGTTTGCATTACTTAAACTATGCCCCCTGTTGTTTTTAGATGAAATACAGGCAGCGGAACATATTAGGCAGTTTGCTTTTCATGCAAGATATTTACCTGAACTAAGTGTGTCTCACATGCAGCCCTCCCCGTCTCTGCAGTCACACTTTAATTGGAGCCATGTGACTCCTGGGTAATAGGTTGTGCCTGACCATCATCAGATGAATGAAGGTTTTCAGGACACTCTTCAGCTTTATCTGCCAAATAACAGGCTGATTTAGATTGCTTTTGTAGATGCTTCAGTGGAGCGACCCCCTTTATTCTTACACCCATCTGTCTAAACAAACCAAATGGTGTGTAACATCCCTCACGCTGAACGGCCAGTCTCTTCACTATTCAGATTTTTTAAAAGATTCTTTGCTGCTCACTGCAGCTTCTGCTTCCTGCTTCTTGTTTAGATTTGGGCTTTGAGTATTTAACTTGGTCTGGTCTCAAAGCCCCCATTCCTCTCTCTGCATTTCAGGTTGCATATCCATAGATGGCACTGTGCATCAGGCAGCAGTGGTTTAAGATTACATCGCTCTGTCTGATTCACAGACATTAATCGAGGTGGGAGTGACTGGTTATATTGAATGCGGTAATAGGGAATGGCTGTTTCTGCTCTCCCATCTGTGCTGTATCTTATGATTGGGGTTACACGTACAGTCATCTGATAACAAGACTCTGGAGGAGGAGGAGGAGGGTTTGGATTGGGTTACAGCAGGTCAAGGCTGGAGTAGTATGGAAGAGTGGTTTAAGGAGAGGCAGGCTGTTGTTATTTTTCTATGGATTTATGGATCGAAATCATACAGGCACGTCCTGTTTCTAGGTTATTCTCTGCTGCTTAATGTTGGCTAGAATTTACTTTATACTCAGGAAAATGTGGGTTCCTACTAGTAGAAAACTCCAAAAGCTCCAGCTAGTGGCTGGGAAGCTGTTTTGTTTAATGTTTCAGTATTTACACTGAAGTCTCTCTTGGATCTCGCTGTATAAACAGTTATATTTCCTTTTAGGAAAGTTTAGTAGACCTTTTCCACTGCTTCAGAAAACATTATTTTCAGTCTCCATAATGTTTAGAAAGCTGTTGCTAATGTCACGGACTACTGGGACAAATCTTTCTCATATTTGCTTGTACATATTTTGCAAAATTAGTTGGTTTCCCTGTGAGGATGAGCAAGCATTGTGCAAGTAGCATTGGGATTTTCTAATTTCCGGCACACTGTAAGCTAAGGGAACAAAGCAGCTATCCAACGTTGATTCCTCAATGAACACAAGGGCGTTCCTCTGAGGACGTTACCACTGTCCCAGATACATCATCTGACTCGCCAGCACACCTGGACCTTAATCTATCCATATGATGTAACTCTTGTTGCAGAAGTAGGACATGCATTCAAGGAGAAGTGCAAAGATCTTCATCACTTTTCTTGGTTCTTCAACGCTTGTGTGTTTGAGCGCTCACTTTTAGCCTCGCTAAGAGGCTAATTGTTGTGGTTTCCTGCTGCAGTTTACATTCCCAGAGCCAGTTTGCAGCGTTTTACTGGGAGCCTCCTGCCATGCAGACAGTATTCATTGCTGTCGGACAGAGCAGGGCTGCTAGCAGTACATAGAGCTGTCTCAGAGTGTATTAGTGAGTTTTATGTGAGCTACGGAGTGCAGCCAAGCCTGTCCAACTAAGACACCACTGCGTCTCATCTCTAGTCCCATCTGGAACATATTAATCCTGTGAGAACGCTCTCCTTCTCCCTCATTCTCTCCTCTTTTGCATGTCTCTGTCAGACGCGCTCTCTCTCATTCTCACCGTGTTTTCTGTTCGTGCCGACAGGTCCGATCAGGAAGCCCAAATATGTAGAAAGTCCTCGTGTTCCCTCTGATGCTATCGTGTCAGCGCTGAGGAAGGTGACTGATAACAAGGAGTCACCCCACAATGGTGAGTTTTGCATTAGTTTCTATTTGTTTGTCTACTTGTGGAATAAGTTGTAGACGTAAAACTGCTTTAAAAAATGAAAAATGTGCGTGTTGTCAGGTTAAGTTCACATTATTAGGCACAGGTTTAGAAGTGGGGTTTAATAGCAGCATCTGTCCCTGTATGAGTGAATGTAAGCAGGATTGCATTTGAGCCCTCTTCCTTCATGTAGGTCCTTATGCAAACACATAATAGTGCCGTGTTTATTCTGAACTGTGTGTTTAGATTACAAGGGAGTCAGTTTCCACTATGTTTGGGTGCACTGTTTGACCGAAGCGCTGCTTCTCTGTCATGGGAATGCAGTGAGGACAAGACCTTAAGTTTCTCTGCACTTCTACCTGTGTTTTCGCGTTTCGTGATGTGGACCTTCAGCATTATTGCTGCCTATCTTTTCTAATTTTGGGTGTAGTGTTCAACTGTGTGTCGGGGCAATGCTCCACTGAGTACCCTGTTTTGATTTCCAGTGAAGCAGGGCAGGCTCAGATTCCTCCCATAGGCTTAAGTGGAGATGTAGAGGACGTTATCTTTAGCAAAGGCATTACAGGAAGTGTGCCCTCTGGCTGTACATGGCTCATATACATGGGCCAGAGTAACCCACCGCAGCTGGGACACACCAAGGCACAAGGGTGTGCCTGAGATTCAGCGGGAGCTCAACTCAGAGAAGCCGACCACCAGATACATGTTGTCTCATGACAACTGGTGTACTGGCATTGCTAATTTTAAGAGATGTAAAATAAAAAACATCTTTTGGGAGTCCTGGTTTGGATATTTAAAGGAGTGATGACATAGCAGTTAAAAACTAGTTTATGTTGTTGGCATTACTGCATATGTAAATACTCCAAAGAAAAAAACGGCATTTTTTACAGCGGAGTATTGTTTTGAAACGCCAGACCTCACTTCCTCAGTAATACAGTTGGGTCCGGTGATGATATGGAGCTTTACCCGGAGACCACGTTGACTTCATTTTGATTGGCTACACCTTATTTCGCTATGACCTTATTTGGAGAATCTAGGTCAAGCTGCGATCGAGTTTGCTAAAGGCTAACTGCTAGCAACAATCCAGACAGTGAGCTACGTTTATCAGACAAGACAGCATTTAGAAAATAAATAAACTTACAGGTAATGACAAGGTTGTGGCCCCTCCCTCAGTGTTGCTGCAGAAGTTTTCTTTTAAATCCATTTGTTTGAAAATCCAGACCTGACTGCACAGAAGTTACTACTAGCTCCTTACACGAAGCTGAATCAGACAGGGAGGGGAGGGGGGAGCGGACGGTGCATAGGCCGTTAGGAGAGAGAGAGAGGGGGGGGGGGGGGGGGCGCTGTTTACTTGATAGTGTGCTCTTATTGGAGCAATTAAATTACGTAGAATGATAGAACTACGTAGAATGATAGCCTGCTGTCTGATTCAACTGTTTCTGAGCAGAGAGACAAAGCTGACAGACCATAAACAGGAACTTTGATTCTCACTCTGGACATTCACATGGCCTCATCAGTGCACAACAGATCATATTATACCCCCAAAACCCCAGAAAAGTGAAATTTGATGTCATGGCACCTTTAAGAGGAATGTTTGAAATTCAGATAAACAGGTATGTGCCATTAGAAAAGTCATGAGCTATAATCCATTTAGAAGTTCAGATGCCTTTGCTGTCTTAGAAAGGGACTGATCTAATCTTACTCTCCTCCCTGCTCAGTGCTTCATGACACAGTAAAAAAATTACGCTCTAGGGAGCTAATGCTTTACACACACCCCCTCCCTTTCGTGTTTACAGAAGGGCCCTGTGTGTTTGGTACTGCTGCACTAGAGCTGCAGTTTCTTCAGAAAATTTTCTGACCCTTTCACTTATTTAAACACTAAATTGTGCTGATTTTCACAGGGGCACTCAAACATAACGTTAACAAAGTGAAAGCAGGGTTTTTACTTATATTTCTAGTAGAACCAGAAAGTTAAAAAGTTATCAGACTTTTTGCTCTTGTGCCACTAGATTATGGGCTTGTCACTCTCAGCTGTGGTTTCTCTGTAGAAATGGGTTGCTGTCCAGTTGTCACAAAGCTGATGTTCATTCATTCATTTTCTGTACCGCTTATCCAGTTCAGGGTCGCGGGGTCACTGGAGTCTATCCCAGCTATTATTAGGCAAGAGGCAAGGTAAACCCTGGACAGGTCGCCAGTCTGTTGCAGGGCCGACACAGAGAGACAGACAAGCACACACACTTGCATTCACTCCTGGGGGACGATTTAGAGTGACCAATTAACCTTCGGTTAGGTTAGGTGGGTCAAAGCTGATGTTGTGGACACAAATTAGAAATGCTCACACATTTTCAAGTTACTCCAGACAATAGACATGACCAATGGTTGGCATGACATAAAAGTTTGTGATGTGATCATGTACAGTAAGAACTTTGGCTTATTGTAACCCATCAAAATACTGATGCTTTTAAGCGGATGAGAAATGTTTCATTTACTGCACTGAAAATGTACCAAATGGTTACTTAAGCTTAACTGTCAAAACATGAATGTGATACTGTGTTACACCTTCAAATCACTGAAATTAGGACTTAAATTCTTAAGGATTGTTTTGGATTATTTTTTTCATTTTGTAAATGGTACACTGGTGGTGTATACAATCAATTCACTAATTCACCCTCCAGCTTTTAGTAACTAGGCCTGCAGAGTGTTATTTCCAAAAAGCAAAATGGTTTCTTTCTAAAGCAAATGTAGTAATCTGAAATTATTCTGTTATGTTTTCAAGTACTGATTAAATCTATTTTCTTTCATGTAAAATTATTGATTTATCCTGCTACTTTACCACAAAATCAGAGTGCACAAAAGTCTCTTCATTTAATATTTGTAGTTTTCTATTCTTTAGGTCTGCTCTAAACTGGAGATGTTAACTGACAGCAAATATAAAATTACACTGTGGTCTCGAGGACAGTCCCCAGTTTAATTTGACACATTTTTTCAAACAAAATTATAAAAAATAAGGGCAAAAGCCCCTGTCTTTTTATGCCTTATGGACATTCATTCTGGTCTCTGAGGGACTTATGTATGTCCTCAAATATAGACTCAAAAGTCTTCAAAAAACCAAAGAAATAAACAATCTTTTTCTTAAAAAAAAAAAAAGAATCTAGCGCCTCTGTTTGTGCGCTTTATTGTTGCTATGAACAGTTACAGTATTTCATAAATCCACCAAACAAGCCACCAATCAGCCAAAAGAAACTTTCTACCCCTTTCTCATATACTGTAGCCACAGTTGGAAATAAAATTTAATTTGGAAGAGAGTCTAAATTGGCCATTTGGAAAACTGGGCAAAATTGCATTAAGGGGAAAGATCGGAAAATGTTTGATGTAAAAAACAAAGGTTACTGACAGGTCGACTCAAGGTGGAGTTGACAAACTCAAAGAAGGTGGAGACTTTTTAATCGTATTTGAGAGAATGTGCTGTGTTAACTTTGTGGGGATCTTTTTGGTAGTTTTTAACCCTTTATTAACTGCAATACAAATGGCCCATCTATGCCTGCCCTGTTATTTTTGTGCATAGTGGGGTCATTACTTGGGATATCCTCAAGTCTTTTATATTTTTAAAATCTGTACAACTTAAGCTACAAGGTTATGAACATCAATAAACAGTAATAACTTGCAATGCTCTTGAAAAGATGCCATGAATATTAAAGATACACAAAAATCTGAATTGTTTTTATCACATCTTACGAGCTAAAAAAACTAAACATAGTGATCCAAAACATTTCTAAATGTACAGAATTAAAATAAATACCTCTTAACACTTTACAAGTTATTGCAACCATTTATCTCTTTTAGTTTTTGAGATGCACTCCTTTTTGGTTGCAGAGTACAAAGGCGTTTTGATTTCAGCTTCAAGATGAAGCAGCTAATAAAGGCATTTTTTTCTGCTTTGGTGTCATTTGATGGGAGTATTTCCAGCTGCTTTACCTGGAATATCTTTAGCTGATATAAACAAAAAAGGTTCTGGACCATTGAGAGGCTAAAAAATTATTCAAAATTCTGGAATTTTTTTCATAAATCAACATACAAAAACTATATAAATGCAGAAAATTTTTGAATAATTATTAAGTATCTTCAACCTATTTTGGATATATATATTTTTTAATTCTTTGGTTTTGAATCAGGTTATTTTATGTACAGGGTGCACTTTCAATTTATGAAAATACTGCACAGTATGTGTGCTGTAACTTGTGGTAGGCTATCAGAGCCAGTTCACAGTTCCCTTACCTGGTCCACCGAACATTTCCTGCAAACTCCAGATGTGTAAATATAAACTAGGCTGAGACTTGCCTAAATGCAAAATAAAAAATCTTTAAAAAACAAACAAACCCTGAGCCACTAATGTCATAAAAACAAGCAAGAAACCGCTAAACTTGCTGCAGATCTGTGGTAAAACTAAGCCACTTCATATGCTAAAACTAGGAACTGTCATTTAAAAAAAAAAAACTACTGAAAACCAGCTAAAACCATGTTAAACACAATATAAACTAGAAAATTGCTGTTATTACATAACGGCGCTGTGAATGCACCAATGCTGAAGCCGTTAAACTGGGATGCTAGATGCGAAAACGCCTTGAAGAATAAAACAATGACTGAAAATCGCATTACATATTTTAAGCTCACACTAGAATGCTAGAATGATGTGACTGGACCTCACAAATTAAGCTCAACCAGGTGAACACTCAATACATTATGACCACTATCACTCATGGGAGCCGGCTCTTTTGTTGTGACTTGCCACTCTGGAGGCCATGCTGCCAGTCACATTTGAGCATATAGGTTTGTAAAATATATGACAACAGAAAGAAAGGCTATGCTCCACTGCAAGTGAAGACAGGAGTTCGTGGTGAGGAAAGTGCATAGCATTATGTTGTAATATAACCATGTGACACCTGAAAGTTTAACCCTGCGTACACACCAGACGCAATTAGGGCATCAAGTTTTCATGCAAAGTCAATGGTCAACACGCATTAACCATTGACCTGCAGTTTTAATTTCTGGCTCTCTGACAAGAGCCGACAATCACACCAAATTTAGTATTACAACAGCATAAATACATGTTGCTGCTGAAATCTATGTCCAACACCAGCCAGTAATAATGGGACTTTATCTCCATACATGTCCTTCACACTCATGGTACAAGTTTAATGTCAAAATATTACAGAGTTTCTCATAAACTTTCACTGACTGAGGACAAAACAAAAGCAGTAAAGAAAATAAATCAAATTTATTGGATAATAATCAGAAGAGGTTAAATTCCTACAGAATTTGTATTTCCCATAAGGCTTTGTGCTACTTGTTGAAAACTGAAAATGACTCCGCCCCCTCTGTTGTTCATGCTCTTTAAAACTTAACAATTTGGTGGATTTACTTCATGAGAAAGTCCAAACTTATTTCAGAATAGAGAATGAGATTTAATTAAAAAACATAAGATTTATCACCAAACTAAAGTATCTCAGTTTGATCAATGAAGAAACGCATCCCATATAAGATGCAACATAATTACTTTGACGCTGTTTAACTCTGCTCTCCGTCACTCTTTTCAGTGGTGGAGTAACATGCTGGTCACAGAGCACAGCTGATGACAATCATGGTAACTGACACGCTGAAGATTTGAGCTGTCTTCATAGGGCTGCCTTCCACCCGGCCCTTTTCATATGGTTTTAGTTTCCATCGTCTGGGTAGCTAATTACGCAAAAAACGGACCAATCGCTGGGCTGAATTTTTGCAGCAGCCAATTAGATGGCTAGATTTTATTTTACAAAAACGCGCATAACTCAAAAACGACTAAAATTATGAACACCATTAAGATATAGCCTCAATCTCCAGAATGAGCTGAATACTTTGATAGTTGAATGGTTGATGTGGCACAAACTGTGTAGGAGGAGTACGCAAACAAAATCTGGCGGAATAATAAATAATAAAAATTATAATAAAGAGAAACAGGAACTCAAATACTGTAAATGCAATGACAGAACAACCTGTCGCTTTCCTTACTATTTGTCTTTCTTTCCATCGTCAGTCTCTCTGGCAGTGACCACTTAACACTCCACTCTGCTATGACTTCTTGGCGCCACCTTGCGTTTACATTGCCGATCTGCGTCGCATGTAGCAACAAATGATGACGTCATCGACTCGGCCGCCACCTCAGCTTGAAAGGCGCCAGTTTGAGCTTTCAAATAAAAAAAAATATCGTTCTAGCTGTTAAAGTTTTTATTTCAGAGCAGTTTAAGCAGGATTATGCTAACAGGGAACTTCCAGCGGCTGCCCGCGGCCGTCCGTTTTTTAAGGGTTAAAGCAGAACTAAGTAACTTTTTTACTTTAATAAATGCTTTTCAGAATCCCTGTGGGGCTAAACAAAGTGTTAATGGATGGAGCAATTCGATGCCCCCCCCCCCACCCCCCACCCACAGTGTTTCTGGCCTGTAAGCGGCACTTGCAACTCTCTCTGTGGCCGACTCGACACAAATTGTGTGAGACAGACAAGCTGCTGCTATCAACGTAGCAAAGTAGCGTCAACAAGTTAGTAAAACTTAGAAATATATTCAGGGATCAGAATATGAGAAAGACAGGTAGAGAAGACGACTGTGTGCGTCAGTTTTAGAAACAGCAAACATGGCAACAGTGGACGGGATTATGTTGATGTACATTTTGAGAAAGAGAAATAAAAAGAGGCAGCACAGTAGACGGCGGTGGTTCCTGCTGGTACTGTGCTGTTTGCTACACCAGGGTACGTGCGGTGTCCTCATGCTCTCTGAAAATGGACCAAAATATGAACGTAAAGGATGCAGATGACAGACAGAAGGCCAGTCTATGTGTGTCTGTATTCATCAGTGCATAAATGAGGCTTCAGTCTGACCTCATATTTCTCATCAAGGGCTTAAAGAATCATTTATTCTGACTGCACCCGTGGTCTTAACAAATTCAGTGGGCAAAAAGTTCAATAAGTTTGTTTCTGACGTTTGTACAGTAGGTGCAATACAGAACAACATTCACATTTATAAATGTCGCCTTCCACAAGTTGTATCTGACAAGGACATATCCAGTCCCAGTTCTTCATCGAAGAGTAGGTCTTATAGTTTGTGTTGTCTCTCAGTTCAGACAAAGTAAACTATGCTGGCTTTATCAGTAAGTGCTGAGACAGGATGAGATGGTTGTTTGACATTGCTGCTTTTCAACAAGGTCGACGTCAGCATAGAATGTTGATAGACTGCAGACAAATCTGAGTTGGAAAGTGTTGCAGCATAAGTAGTTTGTGACATTTAGGGCACAGATTTATAGAGGATTTGCTTGAGGGTGTGCAGAAGGATGCCTCTCTTGAATGTCAAAAACCATGTGCCACATATATCATCGCGTGTTAAAACTGGTGTGTAGCTGACACCACTAGTTTGATTTTAAGGATGATCAGTTGATTTTTTTTTTGTGCTTTATTTGACTTTGATATGATTAAAAGTTTGCACATAGGCTCCATTGCTGTTGGGTTGGTTCAGCTTCATCATCATTAGTGACATGAGTCACACGCAGCCAGGACAGACCATAGGCTAAGAAAGGAAACATGCTTTTGACCCAGAGTCTTGCCACATGGCACTGTCTTTGAGGAGGGATTGAGTTTCTTGTGTCTGTGTCTAAATGCAGTATGTATTTTTATTTTGTCAGTGTGCAGGCAGAAACCGTTATCTGTTTATCCATATGTGTGTTTGTACTTGTCTGCAACAAGCCGCCAGTAGCCTGGTGGACTAAATTGTTTCAGCTGTGGTCTCAGAGCCCTGTCTCTGTCAATCACGAGTGAACCACAAGTCCTGTCCTCTCACAGTTGTCTTTCTCTAAGTCCTCCATTTACGCTGAGACCTGGGTCTAAACATTTAGCACCTGACCCCCATGTACTGATTATATAGGCAGCCCTACTACAGACTTAGTTTGTTAAACATTATGTGACAGATTCTTTAAGAATACTACTCCAGTTGTCTGGCATAGAATGAGTCTCCTTTTTTTTTGAGAGGCAGATCAGACTCATTATTGGTTGTCGTGTTAATTGAAACTTTCTGTTCTTGTTTTTGGTACTTAATCATAAATTTGAATAAATCTGTGCTGTCCATGTGCAGATCTTTAACGCAGAGCTGCTCTGGTCCACAGGGCTCCATCTCTGCATGAGGAAGCTTCAGCTCTGTTGCTCTAATGGTTAATGAAATACCATCTGCCATTACGACAACATTTTTAACAGCAAGAGGATAGTGTCAAGCTGTGATGCAAGGCAAATATGATTACTATCACCACGCTGTCCCTAGCCCCAAACTTAATTTTATTTACACATACTGTATTATCAGTAATCTGAACTTAATTTGCTATAATGTCTCGTTGGACTCACCATCTGTGCATGCAGGAAAGGACATTTATGCTTTTAACATCGGAATGTGCAATAAGACAGCTCAAGTTGCTTCAGGGGGCACATCACCTTGTACCTCTGAACCCAACTGGGGAGCAGGATGCATGTTCTTATTGAGGGTTCATTAAACAGGCTCCACTGTTGGGGTAATGAAACTCCAGCTGCTAATGAGCACCGGCTGGATTGTTTTCTTGGCAGGAAGAGAGCTAAGACAGCTCTGTGGAGCCAGTCTGTTCAAGGTGTCCCCCTCCTCCTCTTCCACCCCTCTTCTGCTCCTTCTTCTTCCGTCTTCATTCTTGTATAACCGAACCACGCAGCTGCTATTTCACACCTGCTCATAAACTTCCTCAGGCAGCAGATAACGACGTTGTTTTGTTTTTCCCTCCATTTGCAGTACTGTTACTGCAATAACAAAGTGGTTCCAGCTACATCTCTGGTTTTCCATATCTCCGGGGCACTGAGAGATGGAGAGGACATATCAGATACTTTATCTGGAACAGGGAGCCATTTTTCTTAGGGCTGGCATTTTACTTAATAACTGCCATGCATTCAGATAAATACAATAATTTTACATTATGTGCACTGACAAAATCGTAGTTGGCCCTGTGCCCCAGTTTTATTGTCTGCAGCAAAATCATTTATCATGTAATTTCCATTGTGAAGTCCTAAAATGATTCATAGAGTGTCAAGTTCCATATGAATGTTACTCTGCTCCCATATATGATGTCATGCTTGTTGAATCCAGTTAGTTGGTACCAATTAATAAAGTCTGTTAATCAAAAAGAGGTACATTAATGAGCACCTAGATAGCAATTTTTCCTGTCATTTTTTTATTCTGTACCATTATTTCTGGATATTATTCCATTCAGTGTGAAATTAAAGGAGGTTTTACATATTAGACAGCACCTTTCTTAAAAAAAAAAAAAAAAAAAAAAGTTTATTTCTTATCAGATCCTTTAAATCTAGTGTTATTGGAGTTTGGAAAAGTTAGATTGAGCTCAGCTCTGCTTTTACTGAGCTTAGATGGACTATCTACTGTATGTGTTCTTTCTTAGTTTTTTTTCCCTCCATAATTAATTTCTGTGAGGTTGTTCACAAAAAAAAACCCAAAAGAAACAAAAAAACAAACCCCACAAAAGAAACACATCAGAATTCTAGCTTTACACTGCCCAGAGGTTCAGTAAGGTTGAGGATCTGTAAAGGATATTTCCTCATGCCTGAGTGCTAATTTACCTCAATGCATGAACTGTTTAATTGTGACCATGTCTTGTATGTTTTGTAACTCAGTGCTCCGGCATGATTTATTACTAAGGGTTAGTTTGTACTGAAATATCATTTATCTGGTCACCATAGGTTGGACGCTACAGTACAAAGACTTGGAGATATTCTGTCCGTGCAAAAGTCTGCTCAAGTTCACATTACAACTCCTCTTATTGGGTGCATAATTGACAAAAAGAATTAGTGTTTTCACTCTGATTTTGTGATGTTCTTACTCTCTAAAGTCAGTCCTGCATGAAAAGCTGCTCTGCTGCACCTCAGTTGTGTGTTTTAACTCAAATACACTTTCACAATACAACCCTGAGCAAATAAATAATGGGGCTGCTTTCAGTGGAATATAGAAAAACAAATATTTCCTCTTCATAGAAGGTGGTAAAATATCCCATAATTACAGAATCCTGGTAACATTCAGAAACAAAGTATCATGTTGTTCCTTTTGTTTGCATCTGTTCATTAGGTTTGCCAGCCTATGAGATATATTTGGTTTGGCAAAGAATAAACGTTATTAAAAATGATGGTATGAATTTGAGTAGCAAAAGAATTAGACAGTTAAAGGGACTTGAGGCAAGATTAAGAAATGAGACTCATGAGTGCCGTGACACGGGAGCGCGCACAAACTGATTCTATAACGTTGTTTACAACGCTGATAAAGTCTTTCTTCGTAGTTCCACTTTTTAGTGGTCTTTCAGTTGTTCTGGATCGTTTGCTGACGACAGAAGAATCCATAACTATCCCTTGCGGTGTTTGAATTCACCGCGACCGTCTCCTTCCTATATCAAAACTGTCAAGGATGCGGATGCAGCGTCAATTGACGTCACATCTGCAGGACAGCGCGGGAAATTTGACCACTGAATCGCAGCACACAGCCTGTTAAAGGCAACGGAGAGAGACGTGGGTGGGCTCATTCTTTTTGGTTTTTAATGCTTCATCACCCATGAGCTTTGAAAAAATTGACATGCATGTTTATTCTTTCACAATTCCTGCCTCTAGTCACTTTAATAAGTGGACATCGTCTTTTCAAGGTTTCCTGGTGGGATACCAATATTATTGAGGCAGTGTGTCCAAAAAAACACATCCTCCAGTGGTTATGTTTTGGTTGAACCTCCCTAAGCTCTATTCTCAATTGTTGTTGAAGATGCGGGGGATTTTGTCCACTCCACACACCACATTGTTCAACTTTTGAAGAGTTCTGGTAAAGAGAAATTTTTAATTTGATTTTGATTTTGTCAAGTCACAAGTTTTCTCCACCAGCTCCTGTGCAGCCATGGAACAGCTGTGGTCCAAAAAGGGGTGAATTGGCATTAGTATGAAGCAAGAGCAGAGCTTACTGTATGTCTGAGCATGGTTAGGTGGACAGCAGCTCTGACTCGTAGTCAGCACACCAGCAGGTTATCTCCTGAGACACGAGGAACACGTCGAGTTAGAAAATCTTTCTTACACTGGCAACAGTATAGCATTTTAATTACAAAACCATAGCAACCCATTTTCACATTTTCCTTTTCAAGGATGCCTGACATCATGAGAAACCGATAAACCCTCCCCGACCTGTGTGTTTGGAAAATGCCGATAATTCTTTTCATTTGACAAGCACTGAAAAGTCATCTGTCTGACAAAATTAATCATCCAAAAATAAGATAAACTAAAGCAGTTGTTCTCATGAATTATACCTCATTCATGGTTTTTTTATGTTTCAAATGATGAAACAGCAGAAAGGAGATTGTTACCCAGGATTGTAGATATTTATTTGTGCTGAGCTAGAACAGAATGGTTGTCTGGCTTAGGATTTACCCTACTTATCTGTGCTCTGCTTCCTCAGGTGTGTCATGCAGCTGCTTTGAAGCATACACCATGTTATTATATTGCTCTATTTGACATCTTTCTGCTCCATTTATCGGAAGATACATACAGTCCTGCTGCATTTCAGTGGCCTTAAACCCAGACCACCATTGAGTGTGAGACGTACACGACAATAACATCGAGTTCAGCTCATACTGAATGCTCTCGACAGCCAATATGAGAACAAACGGTGACAAAGTTTAATTAAAAACTTCTTGTGGAAATAATGACGAGTGAATCGAACAGGTGGACAGACTAATACTACTCCGCACTACCAGTATCTTAAATTAGAAGCGGTGATTAAACTGATATAATCAACGTTACACTGAAGGAAATGAATGTCCAATAAGGCTTAAGATGCTATCAGCTTGGAGGCAATAGAGAATAGAGCTTATGACTCAAAGATTGCTTATTTGATCAATTAACATATTGAGGAAAGAAAGTATATCAGAAGCTGACAGAAGAAAAAGCTGAGTAACATGGATTCTGTTATCTGCTGTCGTCAAATTCAACCAAAGTTTGTTTGCCCTTCGTGTTGGAGATAGTTTTTATTGTGTATAGTTGTAATTTTTTGTCAACAGTAAAATGGTGAAGAGTTATGAAGGTGCAACTTATGTTTTCATTCGATAAACCCAAGGTTTTTACGTTCAGTTGTATATCGTTACTGCCCTGTTTCATATACTGCCTGGTCCCCAAAAAAGTTGCCACAAAAAAAAAAAAAAAAAAAAAGGCAGATAAGCTTCTGCAATGTCCCAAGATTTATTTCCATCCAGTGTTGCATTAATTTTTCACCAAGATCTTGCATTGAAGATGGTGGAGTCTGACCACTGCACACCGCCCTCTCCAGCACATCCCAAAGATTCTCAATGGGGTTGAGGTCTGGACTCTGTGGGGGCCAATCCATGTGTGAAAATGATGTCATGCTCCCTGAACCAGTCTTTCACAATTTGAGCCCGATGAATTCTGGCATTGTCAATCTTGGAATATGTCCGTGCCATCAGGGAAGAAAAATCCATCGATGGAATAACCTGGTCATTCAGTATATTCAGGTAGTCAGCTGACCTCGTTCTTTGAGCACAAACTGTTGCTGAACCTGAGCAACTGCAGCAATCCCAGATCATAACACTGCCCCCACAGGCTTGTACAGTAGGCACGTCATCTGCCTTTCCGGACACATTTCTTCCTCCAAGACGTTGCGTCCACACTATCCTTCCAGTTTTTAATAATGCGTTGGACAGTTCTTAACCCAATTTTTGTAGTTTCTGTAATCTCTTTAGATGTTTTCTCTGCTTGATGCATGCCAATGATTTGACCCTTCTCAGAAAGACTAACATCTTTTACACGACCACGGGATGTATCTTTCCACATGGTTGTTTAGGAAATGAGAAACAGCTCATTGCACCGGTTGGGGTTAAATAACTTGTTGCCAGCTGAAAGATAATCGCCCATGCAGTAATTATCCAAGAGGAGACTTGTACCTATTTGCTTAGTTAAATCCAGGTGCCAACTTGTTTTTTTGGACAGGCAGTGTATATAGAAACAAAATGTTGAATCTCACACTCCATCCTATGATTCCATGACAATTCTTCACAAGACAAATGCCCATACCAAACAAACCCTCTGCATAGGGTCGCAGAGTCCCCCTGCCCCTTCGGAAACAGCTGAAAAGTAAAAGCCTCCCATTCACTGACTGATTGTAGGAATGCAGGTTACATTTCATCGCAAAGGGAAGGTTTTTGTGTCTAGCTGTGGGTGCTGCTGGCAGTGCATTGAATTTGCACCCTTAGTACAGTGTATTGATTTTCAGAGCGACCAGCGGCTGCAGATGTTATTGATGTGCCCCATGGGTCTAAGATATGCCTTGTAAGTGCTATGTGTGTCATTATGCCAGCCTCTCTGTCTGTTGCTGTGTGTCCAACAGACATGTCTGCACATGTCCTGGGCTACTGATAGGTCCTCAGAGGCAGGAGGCTTTAGTGGCTTGAACAACTAGAGATGAAGTGGCGTTGCCAAGCTGGGTAATAAAAAGGTGTGTGATGGATTTAATCATATTTATCCCCAAATTCTGGGCTCTAGAGGAATGTTTTACACCAATACTACTGTTGAAAATGGTTGGAGCATCACTCGAGTTGACATTAAGCACCTTTTTTTGTCCATAACTGTGTTACAGTAGAAAAAAAAAAGTAATTAGTAAATATACCTTTAACACATTCATTAACACAATGGATTTGCTTGGAAATATAGAGCCACAGTGAGAGCAAATTTATAATAGATCGAGTAACATCCATTGCAGCATCTCAGCCATGCTGGCTGCACGATCCATTCCTGTCGGAAAGAGAAATTAGGGACTGTAAAAGCACAGGAGGTCTGAAGGAGCTTTCCTTTTAGAAAAATGAACCAAGTTCAAAGGGCCAAACAAGACAGCCTGTGCAGAACTATACCCTTTCGCATTTTCATGATGAAGTGAGCATGGTTTTAACCCTGAACACACCAGTTCTTGCTCCCTCCTGGTGTTTCACATGATATATTATGACAATTAATAGAAAATTAAAAATGGTGCACCAATGTATAAGTTATAGAATTAAGCTGCACTGTCTCCAAAAAGCTGAATGTCTGCTAAACTGTGGTGGTAATAAATTTGAATGTATTACAGTAGCAGTCCCTTTTAAAGACACATTTCCATTTTATGAGCATTTATTAAAAGTCCATGAAGAAGTTAAAATATAAAACGTGATTGTATGCTTCAAATTACTGAACCACCACCAGCGGTGAATTACCAGCTTGACTTGGGCATGTTGAGCTTAGTCATAAATATTGTAAAAATGTTTCTTTACATTTGATGAATTTTTTTATGTGAAGTTTCAAACATTTGAACTAATTTATAAAAGCTTTATTCTCTGTTTAGAGCTGTCCTTGCATCAATTCTTTAAAAACGGCTTTTCTCAAACAAAAAGATCCTTTGTGAAGAATTTCATTGCTTGGACTCTTCTACAGTGCTTTTGCAAAGGAGAAATGATGATGTAAGTAGTTCACCTGTTTTTTTTAAATGTCTGTAACCATATGGACAAAAGCTTCAGTTTATTTAGTAGAAAGCCTCAAGGCTTATTGAATTGTTGCAATCTTTCCTTTCAGGCCTTAAGAATAATTTAGCTTCTCAAAAGCAAAGCAGTGAGGTGTTGTATAGTTTGTCTTAAAGCAGTAGAAATATGAAAAAACATTAAATCATGCAGACCCCGTAGGCTTTGTGTCAGAGAGTAATAAATATTCTGCACAGCTTCAAGTATAAGATATATGCTTGTGTGGCATTACTTACATGTGTCATGTTCAACACATTTTCTTCTGGGTTGAAGGAGTTGACATGAGACATGTGCAGAACCAGCCAGTGATGGATAATTCAGCTCCATACAGATTCCTTGCATGTTTTTTTTTTCTTTGTTTTTGACAACAAGTAACATCTTCAGGATGATAGGTGCACAACTTGGTTGTAATTCAGTAATGACCATGTTTTCAGGGAATTCAGGAACTCTGTGTTCTTGAATTAATTATGAATTGGCTGGTAGGCTTTGCAAGTTTGAGTAAAATTTCACCTGTTCTTCCTCAAAACAACCAGCCTTGGAAATGGATTAGTTGACCCATTTGATTTTTTTTTTTTTAACAGTAAATTAATTGATTGAAAAGTCTAAAGAACATTGAAAATATGTCACAAATAAGTCGATCCAGGGTGAAATCAAAACCTTTCATTTTAAACAAATCTTGCAAATTAGAAGGAATATGACCCACACCTCCGAAGTATGGAGAGAGGGTGAGATCACACTGGGCATAGAGGAACAAAATTAACTTTTTTTTTTTTTTCTCTCTTTTCCATTTCAGGAGAGATTATTTGTAATATTTCCTCACTGTCAGGCTGCCTGGTTTGATGTAGCATTCTGTGGTTTCCAGACCACTACCCCATAGGGATGTAACAATTACCGATAAAATGGTTAACCGTGATAAAATTCCCAACCATTAGGAATACCGTTACAAATTTTAATTACCATTAAAACCGTGACTGATTATTGCACTTTGAAAAACCTCCCAGTGCTCATTGGCTGGGAGTTCAAGCTGGGGCTGCTCAAGCAGAAGCAGTCCCAGTTTGCAATGTTTAATTTATGAAAACATTGTGGAAAGCAACAAAGGCACCCACGTGGACAGTTCTTTGGAGATTTTTTTCCCCTTTAAAAAGAACAAAGTAGACATTTAGACCCATTTTGGATATTTTTAAAGATGCTGGGGGGTATTTCTATAACACCGTGATAAAAATGATGGCCATGATCATTTTGGTCACAATAACCGTGATATTGAATTTTCATATCGTTACATCCCTACTACCCCATAATGTTCCCTCACACATTGCACCACAAGGGTGTGCAAAGCTGTCATCAAAGCAAAATGTGACTGCTTTGAGGAATTTATTGTGAAGAATTTGAATCAGTTTGTTTTCTCTATGTTTAAAACACATTTTTGCTCACCATATGGTTTCATTTGTGTTTTTTGATGGTTTCCATTTATTTTGTATTTTGCAATATAGAAGAAAATTAGCTGGTCTTCTTAGTAATTCATAAATAAAGTCACATTTATGGGAAATATCTGAATACTATTGATTCATTTAGGAATGCTGGTAAAGACGTTTAATATATGAAGACATTTGTTATTTATGATGTTGGACTGGTAGTTTCCAAAGTCCTTTTTGGTGTTTGTCCCCATCCTGAGGGTCAAAAGATACTAGCCAAAAGCCTTGAAAACTGTTAAAAGCAAAAATCTTTTTCCTTTTTTTTGTTGGTTTAATGCTGATTGTAATGACTCCAACTCTGAAAGTTAACTGATTAGGCCTTCTCCAATTTAATTTTTCTATGTTGGACGTTGATTGGCCCACTTTCATGGACCATTATTAATTTAACATATTTATGTCTTTATTTTTCCCCTCTATCTAATTTCTGGACAAATCATGATTTGAAATGTTTTATTTTTCTTTAGAACGCATTTTGCTACATATAATGTATATTTATATGTTTATAAACATACATGTGTGAGCCTGGGTTGATTTAAAACTGAAAATAATGGTGGAGGATACACCACTGGGACACGGTGAGTGGTAAAACTTATCAGTAAAATGTAATGAAACACAAGTCTTCTTAAGTTGCCCTGTAATATTCTCTTCTCCTCTGTTGAATGAAAGTGACGGTGCTACTTCTCTAAATATTTGCGACTCATTGGTTCGTACTTGGTTCATTCTTTGTCCTGATGTGAAATGCCAACGCTTCGGTAGTTTCTTCCCACCAGTGCCCTCTCTTGTCATTGTGGGCAATGCTGGAAAATGACGCAGCTTAA
The DNA here is from genome assembly GCA_023101725.1 of Atherinomorus stipes. Lineage (NCBI taxonomy): Eukaryota > Metazoa > Chordata > Actinopteri > Atheriniformes > Atherinidae > Atherinomorus > Atherinomorus stipes. The sequence continues at coordinate 1,859,097 of JALJCO010010476.1, read as the reverse complement.
GCGGCACACATCATACCACCGCTTGCTTTCACATCTGGTGATTTATGAGTTCGCTGCTCGGTTCCAACAGACTTTTGACAAACATTACTTGCCATGATTGGCTTTTCCTGCTTTTCCAAAAGTGCATTTTGCCACAATAATGCACCAACCCTCCACTTTTTTCTTTAAAGGATTTATCAGACACCAATGGATTTTGCCTCTAAAACTAGCTGGAAATGAAGGAAGACGGAGGGGGGTGGGTGGGTAAATGATGTGCAGCAAAGAGCCACAGGACAGGACTTATACATGTGCTGCTGCTCGACCAGTTGACCTTCCCAGTACCCTGCATTTCAACCTATGTACAATATAGTCTTATTTGAGTCATCTTTACTAGCAGTGTTTCTTTAGTTTACCATTAAATAAACTCTTTTAAGCCTTTTTAAAAACACTGGAGCAAGTTTACAGCACCATCATTGCTGCTGGTGAGTGAGTGACAGCAGAGGAAATCGTGATCTTGATAAGCTTTTTTTTTTTTCCCCAGTTTTGCAGTTCTTGGATACATCTCCAAACCTCGCTTATGAATATAAGAAAAAGAATTATTATCTTGTATTAACTTCAAAGAAGAGGACATTATTATTATAAAGGCATTTGCATGCCAAAGATGTGTGTGCATGTGTGTGGCTGGTGGCTTGGTTTGGACTCCATTGGGACTTGGCAGCATGCTTCTCCTTGGACTTGTTTGTATTTAATCAGATTTACTGTCAACATTATTAATAACCGTGGAAGACAGAGGGTAAAGGAGAAAATGAAAGCGAGGAGGAGAAGGTGCTGACAGAAAGCTGTATAATAAGCTTTTGTAACTTGCTCTCTTTATGCCTCTCGCCCCATCATCCAACTGTCTGCCTGCTCTCAGATAACGCTTTGACTTCATCCAATTCTGACATCCACATTTGCATACTACACATATGGATTATAATAAGTTAATAAATAAATGTTTGGAGGTTTTTTTCTGATGGGGTGGGGGTAATGAAAGTTAGCAGTGTGTATGAAACAGGAAATAATTGCAAGTTGTCTGCTGTGTCGCTGGTGCACTTTCCTGAAATTACAGCCCGAAGTCGCAGTAAGGTTTGAGAAAGCAGTGCTGGAGAGAGACGATGTCCACTCATTGATATTCAGAGGCTCTATGAGTGAGAGCTGTAAACAACCAGAAAACCCTGGAATTGGCACTCAAGGCATGTTGCAGGACACACACTAACACACACAAGCGCACACACAAAGTCTCTGCTTTCTTAACAATGCCAGACATTCACATGTATTCAGGCTCTTTCAGGACACCGTCATACACACACACACACACACACACACACTCGAGTCACAGCCCCCTCCGCACTCTCTCCCTCTCTCGTCTTCTCTGCTCGCCCTCTACGGGTCTGCAGCACATCAGCAGCTGCTGGAGAGTGCAGCATAGCATTTCAAAGCAGAGCCGAGGAGGGCAGGGCAGGCAGCGTGGCCCTGTGTGGGCCATCCAGCGGAGAGAGGGAGTCTTCCCGGTTAATGCTGAGCATTTCTCTCCCTGTTTTTCCCCCCTCTCATCTCCAGACCTGCAAGCAGAGCAACAGCCAAGCCCCTCCTCCCCTGCCACTCAGGAACTGATGACAAGACTGGGCTTTCTACTGGGAGAAGGGATCCCGGGCACGGCACGCATACCTATGGACGACAAGAATGAAAAGAAGGTATTTGATTTTCTCCCTCCCCTCCAGCTTCCTCCTTCAGCCAGCACAAGCTGCTGCCACTGCTGCAGCACACACACAGATAGAGAAGAGCTGATGAGAAGAGAGGCTAGTTGTCACAGTATAACAGAAGAATGGATCATTTTCTTGCTGCTTGATTAATTTTTCCCTCATGCTTTATGGACAGTGTTTGAAGGTGCACCTTTGGGATATATCTTTTTGGCCCAAGGAGCAACAGTAACTGTCAGACTGTTTAGTTTGAACTGTTTAATATGTTGTGAGGGAAGTAACTGCATATTTAAGGTTGGTTGCATGTGCCTTTATCTATTTTGCAAGCTCTTCAGTGTTGTGTGTTGGTCTCCCAGTAACTTGAGTGCTGTTCCAAGGACTCTTGAGTATGTAACAGAAGCATCTGAGCCCATGTCCAGAAATAGAGTTATGTTAGGTCTGAGCCTCAGTTTGTTTGGCTCTACTAATTAAGCTGGGACTGTGTGAAGAGCAGCGCCCAGCATGCTACGCTTCCCTCAATCATCTTGTTTCTTGGACATGTTTGACACTGAAATGGCAATTTTAGGAATGTAAGAGAGGCTTAGAAAGAGTTGAAGACATCAGAGTCATTAGAAGAAATGTAAAAAAGGTGACAGGTGGCATGGCCGCCAAATGGTTTTGACTTAGTTTCTGCTTTTCGTGCATGCAGGTATGCTTTAAAAGCACATTGCTGTCATCTGCCAGCAGCTCTGTTTTCCTTCATACTGCTGTTTTACGGCATGTCTTTAACTCTGCATGCCTTAGAGCTAGTTATTCAACTTTCAGTAAGATGTTTAACTGTTACCGTGGGATTAGAATACAAACAGGAGGGAACTAAAAAGAGGGGATGGTATACAGTTACATTACCACCCCGCAAGTTGTTCTTCTTGCTGACAGCCATTTAGCAACCTTCTTCCGAGGCTATTTATATTCTTTTAGCAGAAAGACCTTCAAACAGAAACATTCTTTTGAATCCACAAATGAAAGGGTTAGTTCATTAGAAACAGTTGTATAGAAAAATACGGTCTGTATATGATTTCTGTCACTTTAGTTGTAGTGATTACACTTGTGCTGTTATTCCAAAGGGGGGTTCTATTGCTTTAAAAAATGCAAAATAGAACAGGTTAGGAATGATTTGCTTGGGTTTTGATAGGTAGTTTGTTTAAAGTAATAGACAGACTTCTTGTAGCATTGTAATAAGTGCAGCTTGTGAAGCAAATTGCAGTTGAAAGCCCCGAAGCAACAAAATATCTGCTTCAGATTCGCTTTATTGAGGATGAGAGATGATGAACAGCTGTTTTTATGAAAAGGATTCAATGTAGTGATTGATCAAATGTATGAAAACAAAATCTGATGTGACCATTTTATACTAAACCATCATGGTGTTGCATTAAGAAGTTTATTATTTGGCGTATTTTCATCTGTAAAGTTAGTACTGGCTTTGTTGGGTGTGTTAAACTCACTGACCTTCATGTGCATTTGGCAGGATAAAGAAGTTGCTGAGTGATAACCATGCATTTTCTCAGTAGTGCGAAGTTTTAGTTCTTCATACAATGGGACAATAATGACCTTAAGCTACAGTTTATTGTGATGAAGAAAAATGACAAAACGGGACAAATGAGCTTTAATTTGGAATTGTACGGCTGTCACTTCCCTCCAACAAAACCTCAGCTGTTGTATGGTTGTCAGATGGGTTTGATGACATCGGAGAGGTATCTTTTGTGTCACAACGAAGTAGAACCTTCTCTTGTGAATTTCTCTTCAGGCTCATTTTGGTTCCTCCAGACATATGGATAAGAGGGTGCCATTTTTTTCAAGCCCTTTGCTATTGGCAGTGCTTATGCCCTTCGGCTTGTGTGTCATGCTCACATGTGAGACGCGTGCTTATTTGTGAAGGAATTTCTTGCATTGCTTTCACATGATTCAGTTCAAATAGAAAAGTAAAGTTAGTTAAGATCTTTGACTTATTTTTCTGAACACCGTTCTTCCAAATATAGTCGGGAAATCGTTGCTGCTCATTCTGTAAAAATAAAGCGAACTTGTTGCAGCTGGTATCTCATCTAAGATGACTTCATATTTCGTTGACATCCATGATTAGTAGTTCACATTCCTGGTGGACCTTAACCCTCTTCTTGCTCTCCTTCGTCCTCAGTGCTCTCTGACCAGCCAGGGTATCAGCCCCTGCTCTACACTGACGAGCAGCACGGCCTCTCCCAGCACTGACAGTCCATGTTCCACCCTCAACAGCACGACCAGCCGTCCTCCACTCAGCCGCTCCAGCCCGTGTGGAACCATTACCAGCCCCAGCTCCACGCTTGAAAGCAAGGACAGTGGGATCATAGGTGAGAAATTCCTCCCTTTTCAACCCTTAACACCATATTTTTATAACTAAATATACGCTTTTTAAAACTGAAGATTCATCTGACCTCATTTAAAGGGATTCAAAGGAAAATGAATAAAACAATATGGAAGATAGGCACCTTTAAGCAAACAAAGGTTGAAATAATGGGATTATTGCTCAATAATGCACCTGATTTACAGTATATTGCTTTTCATTTTGCAAGATGATGTCAGACTAAACCACCTTTCATTTGGGAAACCAAGCACAGAAAAGCTTGATTAACTGAATTAATAGCTCACAAAAGAACAATGATATTAATCTCATGACAGCATATGATTTACCCCCTTCAGCTAACCAGTGGCTACACCCTTTGCTGAGGATGATAAGAATACCTCTGAGTACTCATGGCAATTTGTTTTCTTTTCTTAGTCCACTTTTTGTCACAGAACCCTCTGCTCACACTTTTCAATGTCACTTATAATCACAAGGTCCAGGATTTCCCATGAAGCCCTTCTATTCTTAATTTGCAATCTTGGAGGTGTTACCTCATCTGCACCTTTTGATTGGGAGAGAGAAAACACACCTGTGTGGTGTCAGTCATTTACCACTTGGTCAAAGCTGCTGGGATTGAATGGGATTTGTGCCACATGAAATTCAGCCTGTACGTCAGTCTGTAGGTTGTATAGAGCCGTTCCAGGGGGAGGGAGTGCGGCGAGCTGACAGTTGCAGCAGTTTGACGTTGTGCCGAATCTCTTGTAATAGCCCTGTAAGACATCTGCGGATTTACACAAGCTGACAGGAAGAGGGAATAGTCTATTGATGCATTAATTCATCTGCTGTTTTTACTCACAAAGTCTCCAGTGGCTGTACATATGTTAGGATTTCAGGATGAAAGTGGGTTTTGAATATTTGAGATGGTTTTTGAACAACAAATTGTAGCAGTGGAATCCATAGGGGATCCGTAAGTCAGCCGCTGTGTGTTGATTTAAACCTTTCTATTATCTTTGTGTTAATTAAGGGAGGGAAAGTTTATTTATGATATACATTTCATTCACAATGCAAGTCAAAGCGTTTCACAGAAAACAGTACAGCAAACAAGGATATCACATTTCAGGCTATTTTGGCATCTGGCTGACATATCTCTACAATAGAAAGTAATATGTACCAAACCCATATTTAACACAACAGTTTGAATTTCCAATACTCTATACTTGACATAACTGATTACCATGAGTCAGTCACTCAGTCGCCCTTAAGCACTATCATGGCGAGCTTGTGAATAATTTATGAAAGCTGTGATATTGTATCTTCCAGCTCGAGGCACTGATTCAAATCAAAATTAATTGTTTGAGAGAATACTGCGATGTAAAGTTGGTCTAGCGGTGTGTTCCTTAACCCCAAGGTTTCAGGAAGTGTCATAAAATAAGTTTTTGGGAAATATGATGGTGGCATTTGACACCCATTTCTGAGAGGTAATCCTTTCTTCTCTTCTTTGCCCTTTGTGATGGTCGCAGACACAGTGGGGGTTGAGTGCAGGAGATGCTCACAGACACACACGGGGATATGATTTAAATAGAACTGAGGTCATCTTTTACTTGTAATACTCACAGTAGTTACTCTGACCATAACTTGAATGATTTTTTTTCACATTCTTATGTACAGAACAGTTTAATCTATAACTGACCACATCCAGTACTTTTAATTTGTTCAATCGTCTTGTTGGCAAATAAGTTCTTTACATTTTCCTACAAATTATGAACTTAAACCTTTGAGCTTCACTTTACATGAACTCACCACAGTGGGCATTTGTGACCTCATTTGTGAGGTAGCCAGTTATATCTGACGATGCTTTGCAACAGAGGCTGGAGGCTTTGTTTTTAACCCTAATCTACACAACAGGATGAGAGAACCAAAAACACAGACGACCTCTGGTCACAACATCCTCAAACTTCACCCTACAACAAGCTTTTCATGTTTGGTATGTGTTGAATTGATGGTTGCAGAAACGGTCAGGCAGGAATTCCTCTATTTATTAGGCAATTGTAGAGTCTGATGAGCTGTAAAAATCAAAGTTGTGTTCTGGTGGACTATAAGGGTGTGACTCACCAGCTCTCATTTCTATCTGCTGCAGCAGCACCCCACCACAGTCTTTCATCTGCAGGGAAGGGGGGAGACACAGAATAGCAGATGATGCGACTACTATTAGAAAGTTTAATGTAAAAAGGCATGCTGTTGAATTAACCTTGGGTTCTTGACTATGCCATGATACAAAGCCGTGTGTTATTTTGTGGGTGGGTAGATTAAGTTGTGTAAAATTAAGAACCGTTTGTCTCTAACATCTTATTCCCCTGATAAAGTGGTGCAGGAGGGAAAAGAAAAAGCTGTGTTGCACCAAGCAGATTCTTGCCTTTGATTAATGTTCCCTGTTCTTTGAAGTTTCACCCTGAACATTAATTTGTCTTTGTATTGCATTACTAACATTTACAAAAGCGATGCTTGAGGTAGCTTAAGAAGGTCTCGTAACAAGTCGAAATTACTACTAGACAACCATAAACAAAAAGACACGTCCTTTAGTTTAACAAGTGATAATGCATTAAATGTCAGGACCCACAGTTCAACTAAGTAGGCACTTGCTTCAACCTCCTCTACACTGATGACTTTGAATGCATGCCCAGAATGGGGTTAGAAGGGACGGCTGGTATGGATGATTTGGTATTTGCCAAGGTAAGCAGCACAGGAGTCAAAGGTTCAGGATGTGTTAGTTATATTAATGATGATGCAATTTGCTGCGGCATTATGAAATCCAGATTAGCGGTGTGTGTGATGCAAACACTGCCAGCTGGCCAGTCAGTTCCAGTCCTTAAACCGCGCTGATGTTTCTGTATCCAGCTGCCTCTCATTATGTGGCCTTGGCCCGCCTCTTAGCTTGTAGGATTGTGTTAGATGGCTGTTGTGACCCCAAAAGGGATTAGAGGATTTGTTCTTGTGTAAACAAACCACCTGTCTAAATTTTAACATTTTTCAGATTGTCCTTTTTATTCTTTTTTTTTTCTTGGAAAAAAGAAATTATTGTTTCGATGTAAATTGAGTCTCTTTGATCAGCACCTAAATGTTGTTTTTCTCTGCGTGATGCGTGATGCTGAATCCTTCAACAGACGACCCCTGAAAAGAAGACATTAGAAGAATCTGGATTAATTCTGGAAATTAATTCCACAAATCTATGCTATCATTGCTTCCCAGTTTTCATTAGCACAAGCAGACCGTTGCTGTAAATATGAAATGAGCTTCTGAACAGTGTTGATAAGAGCAATGAGGAAAAGCAGCGAGTTATTCAAAGTTCCATTACAGCTCAATATCGCAGCCCAGATTGAGACCGATAAATGTTCATATCACACAAAGAACATTACAGTAATATATCTCCCTTCTTCCCTTCATATTACCCCCCCCTCACCACTTGCTCAAACTCTGCTCTCCTTCTGTTTGTCTCCTTTTAGCCACCATCACTAGTTCTTCAGAGAATGATGACCGCAGTGGCTCCAGCCTTGAGTGGAGCAAAGATGGCAGCCTAAGAAGCAGCGGGCGCCATGGCCTGGCACAGAGCGTGCGGGCTGACACATGCTCCCCAGTGGTGGAAGAAGACTCCAGTGGTGCTACAGCAACACCAACCGACACCCCATCCAAGACAGACCAGCAGCAGACACCCAACATATCCGCAGGAGCACAGGGGCCACCACCGCCTCACTCCCCTGAGGGAAGCAGTCCATACCCAGCACAGACTTCATCCTCCCTCATGATGCCGAGACCAAACTCTGTCGCAGGTAAGAGACGTCAGGCAGATCTGCATACTTGCTGCCTGCAACTGTACCTGCTTCTCTGCATTGCGTTGCCAGTCGGCTCCAAATTTTTACTCTGATAGGACATGTGCCTGAGGCTGACAAGTGGTGTGCCATTTTAGACCAACTAACACACAAGTGTGAAAGCAGGAGTAGATATAAAGAAAGTAAGTACAGGTTGTGTTTTTCCCTGCAGGGTATTAAGGCAGAAGTTTAGGATTAGGCAGCTGTTGTGTATTGTGCCTCCGCACCGCCATCCATGTCAGACCCAAGCACAAGCCACTGCCTGGCTGATCTGTTCTGCATTCCTGGCCTTGAACCTCCCTGTTGTGGTTCAGCTCAGCATATCCACACAGCTGTCACAGTTGTTGATGGTCCTTGCTACCCCTTTTTTCCCTTATGCCTTTTCCCCGGTATTTCTATTCCCAGGTCTCCCTCGTTTTGCTTTCTGTTTGTGCTGTAGTTGCTTTTGACCTTGACCTCGGCCTTGTTGTTGAACTGGTATTTGTGAGCTATTACTTTCTCCTCTGCTATGTGCCTGGGATTCACAAAATAAGTCACAGTTGTTAGGTTTTGTTGCGTAATAGTCCAACAAATCACCATCAGTGTTGTGTATTGCTTTATATACAACCACAGGCTGATGATTTTATTGCATGCTGAGCATGACTGCACATGCTCACTGTTATTTTTAAGGGATACTTGAAATAAAAACAATGTAAACTGAAAGGGCATGACAAGGTTTTTATTTTTTTGACAGACCAGGAAAGGTTATAGAAGATAAAGAACTTTTTTTTTAAAAAAGAGAACGTGAATGTTTGGAAGGTAAGGTTGCATTCACAGGATCAAACAAACTAAGACGAGCATTTTTTTCCCAGTATCGTAGCTTAGCTGTGTAGCCTTGTATAGGCAGATAATTCTACTGATAAGGTGAAATCACAGCAGCAGGGACTGGCTGAGTAGAAGTGCAGAAAGGAACATAAATCATAAGTGAGGTCAGGTCATTCCAGAAGACGATGGAGAGGAAAACCTGGCAACACAAAAACAGCTGAATCCAGAGTGTGCCTCCTACAAGATCAGTTCGTCTTTTCCTTGATTAGGCTGCATCTGTCTCATTCATTGTTGTTGTGTGTCATCAACCTCAGCAGTCCAGACGCTCACCGACTCATAAAGCTAACAGAGCAGGAAATGTGTGGCTGTGTGTGTGTGTGCTTGTTTCCCTGTGTGCTCTAGGTTTATGGGCTGATGTCATAGTTATGCAGTGTTACCCTCTGGGGACCTTCACAATTCTCACTTTAGATTTTGCACTGTGTGACAAAAACCCTCAGAGAGGACATCAAGGACATGCTGAGACATCTTCGTTTATGGCCCATAAGAATTTGTGTTGGTGTCATGGTTCAAGGAAATCGTATTCAACAGAGATAATGACAAATAGAGGTGATATACCATCATGAAAATTTTGAGAAAAGTGTGTACTTTACGGGCTAGAACCTTGGTGGTGTTTACTCTTTGTGTTTGATCATTTTTTTAGTTTGGAGCATGGATATCCAGGTCAAAAGAATGGATGGATAAACGGATAGCATAAAACTGAACGGCTGGGTTAATAATTTTAAAATCCTTTCAGTTCTGAGACCATGGCACATGGCTATGGCTTCAAAATGATGGAAAACTAAGAATGACTGGGACAAGAGATGCAATGGATCTGAAACCAGTGTGAGACTGAATCTGCAGTATAAACATCCTGCTTGGGTTCAGTCACACCCCCCAGCAGTCGCCACTGTTGATGTTCTCATGATACCAAGTAACATTATCTAGTTAAACATAGCTTAAAGTTACACACAGACACAGGAGGGGGCTTGTGTAACAGCCTCAGTGGAGAAATGAAGAGACTGCAAGTATGCCACAGGTTGATAATCTAAGCTTAGTGATGATATAGACGGTTTAACTGTGTGGATGTTCAGAGCATCTTTTCTATCTGTGTCAACAGGATCCACATACATAGGGCGAAGCTCACGTCTTTACAGGTTTTTGATAGTTTTTTTTTTTATTATTCTCTTTTTGCTGTGACATCTCAAAGGATTGCTGAGTGAGAACCACTGGTTCTTGAAGGTAAAAGAAGCAAACTGAGGTTTTAGGATCTGAGGGTGTCCAGGAAGCATCTGACTGAGATACCTGACTTGGAAATACCCGAGCATTCCTTGTTGTTGTGTTGCTTGGAGAAAGACCTCAGGAATACCTGAGATCTTTATTACTTTTCTTCTAAAAGGTGCAAATATATAAGTGTATATATCCAAGTTACACCTGGGTAAAACTCATTTAGTCTAATGCAGCTAGTTCTGCCTGTATTAATGTCATAAGGTAGTTGAGGTGTGTAATATTTATCCTATATCTAGTGGATGGTTTGTCATCAAAAGAAAGAGAAAAAACAAAAGCCAAAGTAGGGATGCACGATATTGGAATTTTGGCAGATACTGACATGCCGATATTTTAAAACTCATGTGGCCGATAAACTACATCGATACTGATATTAAAGCTGGAAAAAAATAAGCAGTCATTGCAAATAGCAGTTTTGTTATTTGTTTCTGACCCTTTGAAAAATAGTGGTGTGAAAAAATATTGATACTCTGTAATATCACGATATTTTCATATGCCAATATCAAATCGATTTTTAAAAACACAGTATCGATCTGTTTTACCAACAAAATCTTGTGAGATTTCATCGTTCTGTTACAAAATCTCACGATGTTTCGTGAATTCTCGCCAGATTTCATAACAGAATAAGATATCGCAAGATTTTGTTAGTAAAATAGATCAATACTCCGTTTTTAAATGTCAATTTGATATCAGCATATGAAAATATTGCGATACTTCAGTGTATTGATGTTTTTCCCACCCATATATTTAGAAGTTTTAAAGTCTGTAAAAAAGAAGTTTTTGAAGAAGAAGTTGTTGTTTTTTTGTTTTTTTTTAGACTTTAGAAACAGCGGACTGATCAGTTAAATATCGGTGGGGTGGCCGATATAGGCCGATACCGATAGGGGGGCGATTATATTGTGCATCCCTAAACCAAAGTTTTATTGCTTAATCGTGTGGCGATCCACGCTCTGGTGGCAAGGTATGCCTCTCGAATGATAGCTATGTACGTCCAGAGAATGTCTGCATATTGCTGAGGAGCATCATTTGCATGTCTGTGAATAAACACGGACGTAGTAGGTTGCAGGGATGTCCCTGGGCCTCTTTAGGACCAGGAGTTTATGGCGTCTCCACAAGCTGTGACAAGTTGCACAAATGTCAGCACATACCACCTGTCGGAGCAGACGGGGTCAACTGTAGATGCCCCTCAGGAACTTGTATTTTTATGTGAGAGCATAGTGAACCCTATTGTTTGCTGTTCCTAATAGAAGAAGATACCATATGTGTTTTGCATCAGCATTAAAATTTATCAAAGCAACAATCTCAGTTGGCAACACAAATGTTTTTTTATCTGTTTGATATAAGAATATAATATGGTTTAAAGCTCATACAGAAGCTTATTACACATGTAAAAGATAAAAGATGCATGAAGAGCCGAAGAGATGTGGGAATGGTTGTTTTCTGGGCTTCTCTGCTTTGACAGAACCACTGTGAATACATTTAACCTCATGTGAAAGCATAATTCAATCCTTTTCCCCACAGCTGGCTACTTAAGGCCTGCTGAGACAACCTTCAATAGCAAACAATTTCTGCTAGAACTATAAATTGCTCCTTGAAAGGCATTTAAGTTTAGCTTATATTACCCGATTCACTGATATCTGACTTAGATTTATTTATTTAATCACTTAGTTATCAACATTTTTCTTTGTTAGTCAATCACAAAATTCCACTATGTTTATCTCACATTCTGCAACTCTTTTCTCATAAGAATTGTATTTTGAGTCGTTCAAGTTAAGCTTTTTATACAGGCTTATGGGGTGGAAAGGCCATATTTAGTTTTGGCCGCTGGAATTCCACAGTTTTGAAACTTTAGTTTGAGCTACTTGTGGTTGCTTTGCTCAGACAGAGAGATTGAGATGGGTTCACTGTGGCAGAATGGTGGTGGTGTTGGAGTGCATCTGTGTGGTTTAGCTGTTAGCAGTTAGCTGCTCGGTTCTGTTTGTGTTGTGGGGCATAGTGAGGTGAAGTACACACCAAGTTCTCTGCTTCACCAGAAATAATTGCTGCAAGACTTTTTATTTGACTGTTTCCTCACAAAAGTATGTGGAGCGTGAGGAGTTACACTTTTGGACATTCAAAAGCATCGACAAGGTAACGTTTAGATTTGTGTTTAGACATAATGAGGTCTTGTCCATTGAATACATGACAGTCCTGTTAGTGACTGAAAGAGGTTTTCATAGGTTGTATTAGGGGGCGGTATAATCGGCCCCCATCGGTATTGGCCTATATCGGCCTTAAAACTGAGTATCGGACATCAGCCACCCCACCGATATTTAACCGATCAGCCCGCTGTTTCTAAATTTAAAAAAAAAAAAAAACTTCCTCCTCTTCTTCTTCTTCAAAAGCTTCTTTTTTGCAGACTTTAAAACTTCTAAAGACTAGGGGTGGGAAAAAGTATTGATGCACTGAAATAATGCAATATTTTCATTCAAAAATGCGGTCTCAATCTATTTTACTAACAAAATCTTGCAATATCTTATCGTTCATTTACGAAATCTTGGAAGAACTCACAAAAAATTTGCGATATTTTTGTATGATGATATCATATTGACATTTAAAAACGCAGTATTGATCTATTTTACTAACAAAATCTTGCAATATCTATCGTCATTTACGAAATCTTCAAGAATTCACAAAAAATTTCGTATTTTTTATAATGATATCATATTGACATTTAAAAATGCAGTATTGATCTATTTTACTAACAAAATCTTGCGACATTTCATCGTTCTGTTACGAAATCTCGTGAGAATTTACAAAACATCCTGAGGTTTTATAACAACAATGAAATCTTAAGATTTGTAATAAAATAGATCGATTCCAATGTTTTTAAATATCGATTTGATATTTGCATGTGAAAACATTGCGATATTTCAGTGTATCAATATTTTTTCCCTCCCCTATTATTCAGTGTCGGAAACGGATAACAAAACTGCCAATTGCAATGACTGCTTATTTTTTTTCAGCTTTAATATCGGTATCGATACCGGTTATCGGCCGCATGAGTTTTGAAATATTGGCATATCAGATATCTGCCAAAATTCCAATATCGTGCATCCCTCGGTCGTATGGCAATTTAAAAAAATCATGCCTCTCCAGCAGTGCAACATAAGAAAAAGCTTTTAAAAACCAGTATGCTATGCCACCGGTTTGTTTAATCTTAAATAAGTTTGTCATGTGATGGCTTTGTTGAGATTTTGTTCTTTCTCCAACTTGTTTAAAGGCTGCATGTCGTCATTGTTCGATGTCTCCAGGGGGCCATGCAGTTCACATCCACCTTCAGCTTTATGTAGACACTGATTGCTTTAGTTCAGAGACTGAAATGAAAACAAAAAGAAAACGGATAAGCCATTCATACCCTCCAGCCCTCTGAAAAGGTCACAGAGGCATCTTCTAAATGTCCTATTTCAGACAGTTGCTTTCATGCTTCTGTGTCACAGCAGGAGCAAAAGAAAACTAGCTTCAGAGATCAATCTTTGTGAGTTTGCCGCCTCCCTCACCAGCTCCCATTGACTGATCAGGACTTGCTAAATGCCCAGTTTTAAAGGAAAAGTGCCACGACAGAATAATTTGACTGGCAGCAGGTGATTGTTCATGATTCTCTGATAGCTGATAAAGGACCGTTAGAACAGCATGAATACCTTAATGCCCCTGGCCTCTTCCCTCCTGGCACAGAGCTTCTGCTGTGAGTGATGACCTGACTTGTGTTGTACATCAAATAAAATCCATTTTAAGGCCACTCTCTGCTTAATGTGCTTTTAAGTTTATACATTACAACCACTTATTCTTTATTAATATTTCAGTTTTAGACATGATTATATGACTTAAAGGATGGCAGTGCAAGATTGTTTTGGTTTGTCTTCACTTTTGTTTTGACTGCTGTTGGATGTGTTGCCATGATGTTTTATGCAGGTGCTCATGTGGTTGATGATTTTCTTTTAAATTCCGTTCAGCCAGAAACGGCAAGCATGAACGTTTTTCTTTTTACAGTGTTAAGTTTCTCTGGTAGCTTTTACTCCTGGCTTGTTTTCCATTTCCAACAAACTTCAACTCCTAAAAGTCAGATTTAGGTAATAGATGGTTTAGAGCAACAGCTGGCCTCCAGCCAACATCAGAATGAAACTGCTCTCTGCATGCAGCATTCCTCTATTGAGTTTCTGATTGTGTGCATGAATCCAAATTTTATTTTGCATGTTTGTTTTCTCATTTAACCAAGATTTCAAAACATTTTAAACAGCCTATCGTTAACATTTCCAGACCTCTCATTCTGATGCATTTCTACTTCCCTCCTAAGCTCTTTGAGCACTCCAGCTTGTTTCAGAGCTGCATATTTCCGGCTGATTAACATTTGATTACATCTATACATTTGCAAAACTGTTTCTCACCATATGCTTACAAGATGCTTTTTGTACAAACAAAAAAAAAATCTATGCATGAGTCAAGACTCACTTGAAATTTGCTTCATGACAAAGCTTTACTGGCTGACCTGCAGGCTCTCGTCAGTAATGAGGATGGATTGATGGAACTTTATTGTCTGTAATTTGTCTTTGATACGTCTCAATCACAGGAAGCAATTTTCTGTTACCTACCCTTCCTTGTCAGCAGCATCCGTTTGCATCTTGTGTGGATAAGTTGGCAAAAACAGCAAAAGTGCTGCCTTATTTAGCTCAATATTAATTGTGTCCAAACCTATGAGTGTTTCTATTTGTGTTTTCTTCAGGCAATATTGTAACATTGTCAGGATTAGGCTATGATAAACATCACAGTAATAATTAGCTCCTTTTGCCCCCAGACTTATCTCAGCAGGGAATCAGACCTCCATCTGAGCTAAAGAGGAAAATATCCTGCCCTAAAAAAAGAGAGAGAGACAGAATCGACATAATAAGACAGGGAATTTTAGCTTTTAAAACTGTATTTAACTCTCAGTAATGAAATATTACATGATGGTTATAATGTGGTTTATTACTTCTAATGGCAAGAAGGTCTGAAATGGTGGCATATGACTCCTCTCTCCTCTTCATATTGGCTTCACTGGTAAAAAGAATAGGAAAGTCAAATGCAGGAGTGGTTGGAGCAAAGCTGCAGTCCCATTCTCTGCTCAGGCTTTGGAGACACAGAAGAGTAGGTTTCAAAGGGCAGACCTGCCTGAGGAAAAAACACTCACATTTTCATCAGAATACAACCTGACACATTTGTGCAGCTTCAAAGTCTCTGCAAGCACAGACTTCAAGGTATCACATGTAAGTTTTATCAATGAGCAGGGAGGGAAAGAACAGAAGAGTAGGATTTCATTGCAATAAGAAGGAAACCTGTGGGAATTCTTGGCCTTGAAGGGATTGTTGATTACACCTGGGATGACATTATGAAACAGAGCAATACTTAACTTGTAGAATGCATCATTAGAGACGGTAATGGCATGTGTGCATAAATGGCTTATGCAGGTCAAATGGAAAATTACACTCGTGTTTTTGACTGAAGAAGGGCTCAGTGTAGCAGATTTTCTTCTCTATGTGCAAAAAGTATTTTAAACGATCTAAAGAGAAGATGGGATACATACATCTAATTTGGCGTCAATGGCAATTTGTTCCTTGCTGCTTACAGCTCTTCAGCTTTTTCTACTACTTTTCCCCCACATCTCTCTCTTGTCTCCACCGTATCCACCCAGAGCCAACCACTGAAGAACAGTGCAGCAGTAGCTACTGGTTAAAAACTGTAAAGAGCCTAAGAGACCATATCTCTTAGTTGTCCATTTATATTTCCTCCAATTCACTCAATTTTCACCCTCTGCTGCTTGCTTACCAACTACTGTGCATGTGTTTGCATGCAAATGCATGCAGCACGTGGACAGGAATGATGTACGCATGTGTGTTACAAGTGTAGGGAGGGTGACACTCTTTGGGAAGGCATCACATTCATTTTAGCAAGTGCATAATGCTGTGGGTGCTGCGTCTGACTGAGCACCACAGAGAGGCCAGCCAAGTCCTCTCCTGTCACTGTGTCTGCATGAGGGGAGCTGGGATGGAGGAATTGTTCTGTTACCTTGGTGAAACCATCCACTGGACGCTCTCTTCAGAGATTTAGCTGAGGGTCTGCACTCTGCCTGCCTACTGGTTTCCCTGTCCAGGTATTTCCATGATGTTAGTGCTAGATGTGAGTAATTGTTGCTACAGGATCAAATTTGTCCAACTTCTATGGATGTATTTCTCTGTGCTGACTAATTGTAAGCACTTGCTGTTGTTGCTGTTTGACTTGATTTGCTAAAAATTAGACTCTGTTCAATTTTGTCACAGGAAAGCAAAGTCCCCTGCAATAAAGGCGACTCTGGGGCCTTCTTTTATTCCCATCGCAGTTCCAGCAGACAAGTTTTAATTAGTGGGACATTCCAGAGACTAAGTTAGCGACCAAGTGAGGGAGAGAGGGACCGAAGAGAGCAGTTGTGTGTTTATGACAGTCTCTCCCAGCTGGGAATGATAAAGAAGAAAACGGAGACTTTGATTCTGCTCTTCGACAAGGCCAAGATCACGGTGCTGCTGAAAGATGAGCCGCTATTGGTGGAGGGACCTTTGTGTGCAAGTGCACATCTTTAATATGTTAGCAGACCGTGTCTCATACTTCAGACCGCAAGTTTAATTGCTGTGTAATCACGTAGCTCATGTGAGGAATTTAGTTTCAGATGGAGGCGTCCTCTGTTTGGGGATTGGAGATGTCTCCTGCTGTGAGAGTTTCACTCCGTCTGCCACGAAATGGGACTAAATTCTGATGAAATCTGGATAGAATTTAGCATCCAACTTGTAAAGTGGATTCTTTTTTTTTTTTTTTTTAGATGATGGAAAATGAATTGAGTGAAAAATGTTCTCTGAATTAGCCCTGTTCTACATTACAGTTACACGCCCAAAAGATTGATGTTAAGGAGTCATTTCTGAGCAACATAGTGATGAACTGACAACTCACTGCCACAACCAGCTCAATGCTTTCTATAAAAGATAAAGGTAATCTGCCCTCTCCGTACAGCCCAACAGGGGTATTTGTGGGAACAGACCTCTTACTGCTATACTGTGTGTAGCTGTCAGATGAAATCAAAGAAAAACAGAGCACATCTGTCTCGACTTTGGGACAGTGCTATTCATTCTGCTACAGTCTACTTGCACTCACACATGCTGCCTCAAGCAAACTACAAATGTCAGAGCTCACTCTCTTGCCTCTCCTTCACTCATCTTCTCTCAGAGATGGCACATGTGCCACAAAATTTTGATCTGGTGACTGTTTCTGTCTCTCTCTTTATAGTTTTTATGACAAATACACTCCAGAGGCACCAGATCGCCTGCCTCACTTTCTCTCTTCTTTTTTCTCCCCCTTTATTGTGTGTGTTTGTATCTTTGTTGACAGCGACCAGTTCCACCAAGCTGGAAGACCTCAGTTTTCTAGATGAACAACGCAACACCCCCCTGCGGACGTCCATTCGCCTTCCGTGGCATAACACAGGAGGACGGCCACCTCAGGACTCTAAAGGTGACTGTGCTGTTATTCACTATGCTGCAGATGCACTGGAGAAACAGCGGAGAAACACTTGAGTGTGTAGTTTACCGAGTACTTCGCTCATTCTCAGTGACAGTTACAGCTCCCACTTATGTTGTAATTTATCGGTTATAATGTTATGTCTATCACATACTTACAGTTACGGTTAATAGCGTTCTACTTTCGCAATAACAAGATCACATCAGACAGGACGATTTATAATAAGCTGTTTGAGGACAGTGATATGTTTTTCAGTAGATCCTACTCCACTATAGCAAGACATATTCCGACTACTGCAGGCAATATTATGAGGTGCATGTAAACTACTCAAAAACAAAGTTGGTGCTTTTAAGAGTCTCTGCAATTATGCAGAAGTGCAGAAACTAAACACTGCTGGCATTGCTTTTATCTAGTGCAATGCCACTCAAACAGTGTTGTTTTCAGCTTTATATATGAAGTCATGTTAAATTTTCTTTGTTCTTCTAACTCGATTTCTGTGTTTTGAATTTTGTCAGAGATTCTTAAGAATGAATATTTAATGAGAGCAAGAATAAATGAATTCATCTGCTTTAGATGCATTTTTAAAGCAGCCCACTTCCATTTTCACACCTTCTTAAACACAAAGCTGATCTGAATCTTTGCCGAGGAACTGTGCAGTCAGTCCTACTCCACTTGATGGTAAAATCTTAGATGATCTCAAATCTTTGCCTGGCTTATAGGAATCGAGAAATTTGGTTAATGTGGTTTGTTTTTAAAAGTGCGAGTGTGAGCAAAAGTTACCATGATTGCCTGAGTGAGAGGTCAGGCTCGAAGATCCAAACTTTGCCAGCAAAGGACCAATAAATTAATTTTGGCTGTGAGGTGTCAGGTGCAACTATACCAAAGATGAGCCAGAAATGCCTGCAGGAAGGAACAGGAAATAACCAGAGAAAAAAACAAACTGCAGGTAGATAGTTATACATCCCTGAAGAATAGAAGAGGTGCGTAATGTACTTTAGGAGGTCTTC
Organism: Atherinomorus stipes; assembly: GCA_023101725.1. NCBI lineage: Eukaryota > Metazoa > Chordata > Actinopteri > Atheriniformes > Atherinidae > Atherinomorus > Atherinomorus stipes. The sequence goes on along the minus strand of JALJCO010010476.1, from coordinate 1,840,475 downwards.
AAGCGGCTCTGGCCTGTAATATTACTGCTGATGTGTCATTCATGGCCACCTAAACAGTCTCAACTAAAAAGTTGTAATACCCTACACTTTAAATTTTCAACATCTGCTGCCCACAAACAAAGTTAAAACTGCTTTTGTCTGAAAAATCTGAATTTGAGCATAACTCAGCCAGAGAACACTAATAAGAAAAAAAAAAGTTTCTGTGTGGAAGGGATGAGCAGTTGGGCCAGCTGAAACGGTTTTCATAACACCTGGTAAACCTGCTGTTGTGGTAATTTTTCTGAAACAAAATGTTTCTGAAAATGACTCCCCTCCACTTCTCTGGTTTTTTCACAAATCGCACCCTGTGTACCATCCATGGAAGTGTGCCAGGGTTTGTTTAAAGCTGACCAAGCAGTGCCAGTGTGGATGCTCCCTTGCTGTAGATGCATTGAAGCTTGGTCATAAGTGTTTTATACTGTATGTGAAGTGAAACATATTCTTCTCAAGACTTTGTAGGAAGCTAATAAAGGAAATTGGCATTGGAAAAATTAGCAGAAAGGGTGTATAAAATAAAAATTGTACATCAGAGAAAAATGGAAATTGAATATTTGGTTGCTGACCAGAGAAAGTTATAGAAGCAAAAAAAGCCTGATACTTTTTCATTTTTATAAAAGCAGATATACCGATACCCATATCTGATATTGTTTGGCTCCTGAATGGATTTTGCAGCAGCCAACTCTGTAAAACAAAAACATCAAAATCCGGTCTTATGCTTTTAAAAACACACAAACACAGTTTGGAATTTTCTTCAAAAGCATTTTTTCTTTATAATCAGTGCAGAGTTTAACTAATGAAAGTTTTTTCATAGCAGTAGTTGTAAGACAAGCATAATATTTCACGCTAGCAGTCATGCTACTCTCGTGGGTGGAGGGTATCAGTATCAGAGCTTTATAAAATATCCTGAATGAACAAGTGTTCTAACTGAACAATACGTCTAATTAGTGCTGAAGTGGGCCAGAATGAATACTCTTTTAAGCCCACATTCAGAGTAATTCTACTTAATTCAACATTCTTCCACTTTAATGTTTTTTTCTACAAGTGGATCACTTGTAAAGGACAGAGCAATTTACATACTTGAAGAATTAGAAAAAAATGTATGCAGCTTTCAGAGAATGTTAGCAGAGATGAAAACTGGATCTGCTGAATAAATGAAGTCTGTGCAAGAAGATGACATCAGAGTTAAGCCACAATGTTAACATGACAGTTGACTGTAATCCTGACAGAAGTTAAATTCATTGGAAAAGAAAACTAAGAACAAGCCGTTTCTTAGATTCTCCCTACTGTATAACAAAACCCAGCAAATATTATTCTAATGTGTTTATTATTTTTGCCTTCTCTTCAGCACGCTTTGCTCCCTACAAACCTGTGGACATCATGCTTAAGCCCTTGTTGTTTGAGGTACCCAGCATCACCACAGACTCTGTGTTCGTCGGCCGAGATTGGCTCTTTCAGCAGTTGGAAAATGTCCTAAAGTCCAGCGAGTCCACAGGGAACCACGGCGCCGTGGTGCTGGGCAGTGTGGGTTATGGAAAGACGGCCATTATCTCCCGGCTTGTAGCACTGAGCTGCCACGGAGGACGCATGCGCCAGATCGCCTCCAACAGCCCCAGTGCCTCCCCGAAAAGTAATTACCTTGAGTATTTTTCTGTGGATGCAGGCTTGCAGGGTATGGAGGGGATTTTAACTGGCAGCATACGTGATGTTAATATCAAGTTTATTTCACAAAACAAGCCCATGTGTTTCTGCAGCAGACAGACATCTTTGCTAAAGTATCAAATAACACTCATTTAATTCATTCTCTTTTGTAAACAAGTGTGTGTTTGTTTTCTAGGTGGTGCAGGACAAGGCACAGAACTTCCTCTCAGCCAGCCCCCACAGCCCACTCCACCATCCAGTGCCACCAACACACTGAGGACCAACAGTTGCCCAGGAACCCCCGAGATGCAGCGGCGCAGGGAGGAGGCTGTCAAGCGCCTGGCTTCAAAGGTAGACAACTGTACTAGGGATGTAACGATTACCGATAAAATGATTAATAAAATGACCAATGATTAGTAATACCGTTTCAAATTTTAAATATTGTGAAAACTGTAACTGCACTTTAAAAAACTCTCAGTGATGCTGCCCAATGCCTGGAAAAGCAGCAGCAGTCCCAGTTTGCATTACTTAATTCATGAAAACATGGTGGAAAGCAACAAAGGCATCCACGTGGACAGCAGTAGACATCTAGACCCAATTTGGATATTTTTAATGATGCTGGTGGGGTATTTCAATAATACCGCCATTACAATGATAACCGTGATCATTTTGGTCACAATAACTGTGATATGAAGCTGTCATATCGTTACATCCCTAAACTCTACAACTTAATGTTCAGGAAAAATGTGATTCTGAGAAACATAAATGGAGAAAATACATTTTGTTCAACAATAAATAGATAAACAAAAGCCTTAGACCTTGGGAATAAACTTGTGATTGGAGATGTCTGCTGTGGACTGAGAAAGCTGAGAAAGATTTTTGCTAGTTGAAACTTCAGCCAGTGACACTGTTTTCAGTCTTGGACACCGGTCGTCTTCTCTTTCTGTGGAGAAGTTTTCTCTTCGGCAGGATATAATGTGATGCAGTTGCTTTTAGTTGTGACTTCTAGAGTTACATTTTTCTGACTCCTGGCTGCATCTGCTGTTTATGAGACAACACCAGTCAGCAAAAGTTTACTGTGTTCTTTAAATGCATTTGGAAACTATTTGGAGTTGAGTGAAACTATGAGTTTCACTGTGCTTTCTGGATTTCTCAAGGATGGCTGGAACCACTCTGTCTCAGAGCATACAATTCACTGTAACTTTGAAATGATTTGGATAGCTTTATTACATATCAGGTTGTGAGCTCATTGGAATATGGACATGGACTTTTATTCTGTTTTGCATTTATTAATGTTACTTATTACAAGCTGAAACAAGTTTGTGGTTGAACAAGTTTATTTTGTTATGGATGCCTCCAGAGTGTTCATACAGTACATTGGAACTGTGCAGTCTTTTCCCCCCTTTGGCCATTGAGACAATTCATGCACCAGATAGCAAAATCGTTGCACTGAGGTTCATCTAAATGTCTGTGAAACCCAAGCAATATCTCTTGAGCCAATTACTGTGTAAAGTGTTTCCAATAGTCGCTCTCTCGAGGGCTCTGTTCCTGTGATGTGTGAACACTGATGCAACACTGAGCAGCTTCTGTCAAATCCTGCCAGTTTTTTTTATTTTTTAATCATTGATTCAAAACTGTTTCGATAACAGGATCCGAAACTATTATATTTATAGTGTATCACAAGCCTTAAGTCTAATTCCTTTTATAGATTACACTTTCAGACATTGTTTCTTCACAGGAACATTGTAGTTGTGCCAGTAGATGAACTGCTTCAGGCTGACTACAGCGTTGCATCATCATCATCTGGATGGTCTGCAAGTTGTTGTTGCAGAATGGTGACAGACAGGTGTTGGGTTAACGTGGGTTAACGTATCCACTGGCTTTCATTTCACAGCTTTTATTGCTTTGTTGTACTTTCTTTGATTCTTGTGCTAGTCTCTGAGTTTCATTTAGTTTTCAGTCTCTAAAACTGATTGTAGTTGCATTCTGACCAAAGCTGCTAAAAGATATTTTAGCCTTGGTTCTGTTGGAATTCCTCCTAAGTCTAAGATGCAGGGTAGATCAGGCAAATCAAGTTCACTGAAGTGTGTTGATCCTCTTCAGCTGTCCTCGCTGGAGTGTCGGCAGTGGAGCGCTGATCAGAGCTGCCGGCACAGACAGTTGAAACAAGAAGTTTTCTTCAGCTGTCTTAACTCAAGTGGCTTGATTTTAGTTGGTTTTGGATGTTTTTTTTTTTTTTATTGTGCTTTAGCGCATAACTGCTGTAGACCAATCAGAAATGGAGATTTGTTGCTCCCATTTCACTGATTTCTTGTCACAGTTCCAGACCTTCAGGGTTGTTGACAGAAAAGCAGGAAAACGTTTTACGCTCAAGCCTTTTAATACTTTAGGTCCTTTAATAATTCATGAACACACAAAAAGGAATAAATGTGAATGCTGCTTTGCTGCTTGTCACTTTGGATTCAAGTAAATTCTCATCAGATCTGTGGTAGTACGGCTTTGTGAAAGTCAGATCCAAGAAGTTTTATAGTTGCAAACAAAACTGCTTTCAGGCTTTGGCCAGTAACTTTTAATGAAGCAGGTTATCATTGTTGATGGAGCATTAAACAGCATCAGGAGAGGTCGAGTCAGCAGAGGAACTGGTCACCTGCTCCCCCCCCCCCACCCCCCGCTGCTCCTGGAAGTGTGTCAGCTCCTTCAGGTTGGACTGTAATTAGTACAGAGTCATATATCCTGAGGGCATTTCTCTTTTTCCTTCCTCATTCCCCCTTTTTCCTATTAAATCAGACCTGCTTGGAATGAAGCCGAAGCCGAAGCCTTGCTCAGTCAGACGCAGAAGTGCTTTTAGAAGTCCACTCGGGATCCATTGGCTCATTTTTATGGAGTTTATCTGAGGTGGTCAACCATTGCCTGGTCTTTCTGTTATCCTTTCTGTGTGGGAAAAGGGTGGATCAAATCTTGGTCTCACCTCAGCTGAGGAGATTAGTTGTGTTTTATGGAGGCTACTTGTATGAAAAGACATATGTGTTTTAGGAACAAAATGCTGCTAGCTTTTTTCCAGTTTATAACTAGTAAAGAAAAAACATTTCACACCCTCAATCTATCATGATTTTAATTCTTTGTTGGTCTTAAAACCCGGCCTTTACCTTATTGTGTTCCAGGTGGTTGCCTATCACTACTGCCAGGCTGACAACACGTACACTTGCTTGGTACCAGAGTTTGTGCACAGCATCGCAGCCCTGCTGTGTCGATCCCATCAGCTTACTGCATACCGAGAACTGCTGCTGAAAGAGCCCCATCTCCAGAGCATGCTCAGTCTGCGCTCCTGTGTTCAAGACCCCATGGCTGCTTTCCGAAGGGGGGTCCTGGAACCGTTAGTCAACCTTCGCAAAGGTAAATCACTATTGTGTCATATTCTGGTATTTGTTTAGTTTACTTCTGTGGTTGTATCTCGGTATTTGTCCAAAAGTATAGTAGTGTAGGTCATTAGAAACCCCTGAAGTAGGGCTGAACAATTTTGGGAAAAAATGGAATTGCAATTTTTTAAATTTATTTTATTTATTTTTACCAATATTGCAATTGCGATTTAAAATGTGATTTTTAAAAAATTTTTTTTTTACCATGTGTTTTCCATGCAGCATTTCCCCATGAAATACAAGGGAACAATCAGTTCAGTGTAACAAAAACGTGATCAAACCAATGAATCCTTCCAGAAGGCAAGAACTTAAAGGATAATTTTCTTTTTTTTCAACCTGGACCTTATTTCTAGGAGTTTAGACGTGTATTTTCTCACCGGTAAAATTTCTGTATCACTTTGACTGCTTCGAAAGATATTTAATTAAGTCGTCCTTCCTTTGCAGTTTGTTGGTGTCCAGGTAGCGCGCTGCTTCAAGCGTGCGTGGAGCCTTTAGAGTGCAGAGAAACCCCTCAATAACTAGCAGAGAGTTAACTCTAAACTCACAGAACAGTAGCACTCGTTCGTTCATTCTACTTAAAGCATTGATGATCACCCTGTGATGATGCTTTAAATGTTGACGGCGCGATAACAAAATTGCACTAATTAAAATTGCAATTTAATTGCGAATGCGATTAATTGTTCAGCTCTACCCTGAAGGTGGGAAACCCCCCATTATGCATTCCTGAAAAGCTTCTCAGGCCATTTTTAAATCCTGCATGCTTTCTTTATTCTTATTTTTCCAAGTACTACCCAGCGGTTGTAGAAGTACTGATGCAGGTTTAAGTATTAAAAGCTACTGCAGTAAGCTCCTTTCTGCACTTCCTCCACAGGGTGTTTATGTTGAGATAATACCGTTACGGGCTGTTCATCCCCGCTCATGGTCTGTCTTTTGTTGGTTTTTTTGTATGTGTTTGCAGAGAGGAGAATTTCAGAGGAGGACCATATAATCCTGATAGATGGGCTGAATGAAGCAGAGTTCCACAAGCCGGACTACGGAGACACCATTGCTTCCTTTATCACCAAGATCATTACAAAGTTCCCCCCTGGCTTAAACTGGTGGTCACTGTCCGGGTCAATTTGTTGGTGAGTGAGAGAACTTTAGAAAATAGTTTTTTGTGTGTCTTCCAAACACATAAACATTAGAATTAAACTATTTTAACAACTGAAGTCTGAGCTTATTTTCAAAAATCTTCCAACACAGTTGGTGAATATAACGAAGCTAAAGTTAGACCTGCTGTCACATCTTGAGATGCTCATTCACTGACATCACACACTGTAGATTTTGACAAATTTGATAGTTTCTGTCCTGAGAGTCAAAGAGATCCAGGAAGATTCATGAAAGACCTGACAGACGGTGACTCGGGGCTCGAGGCTGTGACAGGAAAGAGCAGTCAGTGACTGAGCTGACTAGCCTGATGACCCTCAGTTGAACAGTTACAAAGATCCTCTGGGGCTGTGCTGAACTCGCACAAGTGATAGCTGAGGCTTTGACATGTCTGAGGAACCCAGCAACAACAGATTGAGTCTTGGATGATAATGTGGTAGCTGACTGACAACCGGGAGGAGGGTTAATAATGCTCACGGAGAAGCCAAGTGTAGACTGCTGTCCATCCACATGCACCACAAATTCAACCCATTTGTATTTTCATCCTGCAGTCTGTTTAAGCTTCTGTTAATGGAAAGGATCACACACTGAATGGTGTAACCTTGATATTTTATATTCACCATCTGTCCTGTCAAGATCAGTTTACTTTCGTGGGTTTGTTACCATCGACACTGGGTTTTTGTGCCGACACGCCGCTGCTTCAGAGTCTTAAATCACCGTATGCTGTCTGCAACACTGCCCTTAAATTCAGCACTCCAGACAGCTGATGCACTCAACGCTGCAAGTTATATAAAAAGTTTGGATCATCTTCACTGGTATTAGTGTCTCTTTAAGCTGTTTTCAGTGTGTAGCTGTCATTCTGGCTCGCAGTGGAGAGCTGCAGTCAATGAATTGTTGTTGTCACGATGCCAGACTAACTTGCAGCATGAATATAAAAGGAGCAAGTATGTGTATATGAAAACAATGCGTTTAAAAATGCTTCCACACCAACCACAGAGGTAACATAAAAGTTTTATGGGATTATTATAGAGTGCTGGGCTGATATTTGGCATCTCTCACAAATATCTCAAGATTTTGTTTACACTTCACACATCTTCTGGATTAAGATCAACACACTTCATTGAACCTGTGTGCATTGTAGTGTGTACTTGTCTGTTTGCTGTAGCTTGTCACGATGAGGAAGAGAGTGTAATCCCACCGAGGCAATGTTTCTCTGCCATCAGACAGGCAGAGGATTGGAGGATTAAGGTGCATTGTTTCCTCCAGCCCCCAGGACACGGATTGAAATGTTAGCTGTGGCTAAGACCTCTGCTTGCCTGCTAGCCACCATGCAATCCATCCCCTGCCTCGTAATACTCACTTTCCTAGTCCTGTCATCTTCGTAGCCGCATTTCCAGCGGTAGCAAGTGTCTGCATTGGCCTGATAGCTCAGTGAACTTGCTTCCCCACTGCTAAAAAAAATTCCTCAGACAATAAATACCCACAAGCAGATTTTTTTTTTTTTTCTCAAATGGCAGCTCATATCGTGGGGCAACTTTTGCCATGAGTGCAGAGACTATATAGAAATGAATTTACACAAAGAGAATGAGACCTGTGTTTTTTTTTTTTGGTATATTCTGAGATTCATTTGGGCCATTTGTGTTCATCTTGTCCTTCACAGGAGATCACAAGTCTTCTTCCCTTTGCTAAGATCTCCTTGGACGACTGTACCGACAACAGTGAGATAACTAATGACCTCAATGCATATATCCAGTACCGCATCAACAGCAGCAAGGATATCATGAACAATATTAGCTTAAACGGCAAAGCCGATCCAGTCACAGTGAGCAAGCTCAGTAGCCACCTGATCTCTCGCAGCCAGGGCTCCTACCTGTATCTCAAACTCACCCTGGATCTGTTTGAAAGAGGCCACCTCGTGATCAAGAGCGCCAGCTACAAAGTCGTTCCCGTTTCCCTGGCAGAGCTTTACCAGTTGCAGTGCAACATGAAGTTCATGACCAATTCCGCCTTTGAGCGCTCTCTGCCCATCCTCAATGTGGCGCTGGCCTCGCTGCACCCCATGACCGACGAGCAGCTGTTCCATGCCATCAACGCCGGCTTCATCCAAGGGGAGCTGCAGTGGGAGGACTTTCAGCAGCGCATGGAGCTGCTCTCGTGCTTCCTCATCAAACGGCGGGACAAGACGCGCATGTTTTGCCACCCGTCCTTCAGAGAGTGGCTGGTGTGGAGAGCAGATGGAGAGAGTACAGACTTCCTGTGTGACCCCAGGTCAGTCCTCTGCTTTTTAAGCACATGTAATCCATTCTGCAGCTCTTCTTTTGGAATGTGGGCTTCTATTAAACGCATGAGAAGCTTGTAAAGCATTTAGACGGTCTTCTTGCAGAGCATCACAAATAGACTTCAAACAGTCTCTGGCAGAAGGTAATTATGACATGTTGATAACACAGCTGGTGTAAAAGTGATGTTGGAAAAGTAGAAGGCTCACTTGAAATCAGATATTCTGTCAGTTTAGCCCTTTCATCAAAAGCTATAGCGGCAGCAGCACACCTCTGTACAATCTAGTTTTCATTTCATATTCTTGTGGGTGAGCGTGAAGTTTTTATTTCTAAGAATGATTCACAATTAGTTTTTCGTAGTGTGTGAATCATAGCCGCTGTTTTGCATGCAAGGAAGAGTTGTGTATAAAGGATAAAAAGAATGCATTAATCAATAACGCAGCATGACTCACTTCTGACTCAGAGAGGAAACCGTGTTTGAGATTCTCCAGGTACCATAATCCTGACAGCCTGATATTAAAAATGCAGGTGCTTATGTACTCTAATGCAACTTTTTATTTTCTATCTAGTAAAAATCAGTTTGCAGCACTGAAAGATGGGCTATAGATGTGCAGCTATAGATGTGCAGCTATAGATGTGCAGCTATAGAAGTGCAGCTATAGAAGTGCAGCTATAGAAGTGCAGCTATAGATGTGCAGCTATAGATGTACAGCTATAGATTAAAGGATTTTTCTTGTAACTCGTCACTATATTAAACTAGAAATACCAGACACTGAAAAACCTCGGCAGTTGGTACAAATTGTAAGAGACCCGAATCAGTTCAGCAGTTGGTACATTAAGTATTAAAGTGAATGATAAAACGGCAAAAGGCCATTTAGCTAGTCCCCCCTGTGTGCTATAGTTTGTTCTTCGTACGGTCACTTTTCCTTGTTTTAAATTCATGCATCTACCATGAATAAGTGAATTTTTCTTCTATTTCGTCTTGTGATCCATGAGTGCTGTAAAGCAGTTTGTGTTATCGCAAGGTTTGCCTCGGGTCTGCTCTAGGCAGATGTGCAAGTGCTGCTTTCAGACCAGAGACCCTGGGGGGAAGTGAGAAAACATCGATTCACCCCATAAACACTTTGTTTACCACAGGGGTTTAGAAAAGTATTTATTGATGTAAAAAAGCTACTTTGTTCTGCTTTACTTTCAGTGTATACAATGAACGTATCACAGAGTCGCAGGGTATGCAGTAATGACTGAACATGTATTATTTAACAATGGATGCAGTTGTGAAAGTCTTTAAAAAAAAAAAAAAAAAAAGAATAATTTCATCAAACATGGAACCCATGTCTTTGTGTGTAAAATAGCAGTATTTTATATACTTTTTCAAATCGTTAATAAGTCAGTAAATGTGTTCTGATTTTGTGTGGACATTTGGCCGATGCTTTACTTTTTGATTGACTTTACAAGTGAGAAACCCATATTGTGGCAATGAAAAAGTCTTCGACATATAAACTGGGAACTGAGAAGGTTGAGGATCAATTGAACAAGCTTGCAAATGAAGGATGCACTTTACCAGCAGACCAACGGCTGCTCCATATTTTATGACTACCTATAAGTTTGTAGAGGTGTACTTTTCTGAACAGACTGTCTGCTGCTTATTTCCCATTTCTTCTTAGTATTTTGTTGGATTTGGCACTATATAGTATATCTATCTATCTGTCTATCTATCGATCTATCTACAGTATCTATCGATCTATCTATCGATCAATATATATATCTATATATATATATATATATATATGTGTGTGTGTGAGTACACAGTGGGGGAAAAAAAGTATTGAACAACAATTTTCTCAGAAAATATATTTGTAGAAGGGCTATTGACACAAAATTTTTCACCAGATTTTGGCACCAACCCAAGTAATGCACACATACAAAAAAATGCTAACATTTATGTCCATAAATTAAGTTATGTGTAATAAAGTGAAATAAAATTACCTTTTTGTGCATGTTCTGCACTAAAGTTCTCTCCATGGAGACAACCTTAAGACTACCAATACTTTGACTTGAAATAGGATAAGCACAGGTGTGTTAATAGTGGCTGCAGTCCAGGTAAATTAAGTTCCATTTTTGTACATGCTTGCAACGACCCGTCATGCACAGGTGCAGAAGTAAAAGGAAGCCCTTGTTGATACACCTGAGATTAGCACCATATAGTTGAGTTTTTGTTTATATGTCAAAAGTAATATCTTTGCGATGATACTGTAAGTAGTAGTATATGTCACTTATTCTCCTAAAATTTTGCAGCCAACACATAGCTGTAAGAACTGTAGTCATTATTTTAAAGTGGCAACTTCCGACTGTTTATTCAAGCTTTTGATTAGCACTATGAAATTGTTTGTAATTTACATTTATAAAAGCGTTTGTCCGTCTAAGCTTCATCTAGTTGAGGAAAGTATGAAGGTAACATGCAATTGTAAACTGAAAACATTTGACTAATGGCCAAAAAAATACTTTGTCAGCATTGAATCTTCATTCGAGCATCAGTAAATGGGATGTACACATTTCAGCTTGTCGATCCATCTTTTCCTGTTCAGGATGGGAAAATGGCCAAATGAGGCTCAAATGTAGGTGCATCTTCCAGATATGAGGCTGTAGTCTCGTGAAGCGTCTCAACAGGCTAAACTTCATTGTGGCCTTTTACCCCTTGCTTGTAAAAATAACATTGTTAGCATACTTGTTCCAGTATGTTTGTAATGCAATCCACTGGGAAGTGGCTTGTGAAACAGGTGTCAAGGAGCAGGCTTAATATAGTCCTCACATTTTTCATAGTGTATGTTGTCATATAAATATTACTTAAATATTCCTCTCATCCTTGCATCCAGCTGCGCTCCTGACATATCTGCTTCAGTAACTCGACCTAATTAGAATTCTGGGTCCGTAACAGTCATCCACACCTAATAAGCTGAATGATGTCACTTTTTACTGCTTCTTACCCCCCCTCTCTCTTGCGCACCTCTGCCTACACAGTGCTGTTTCTAAATGAACTGGGGCCGAGCTTCGTATGCTGGTCATTCACATCCTTCCAACTCCGCCATTAAAAAAAAAACAAAGGCTCGCCGTCTGGCACAAGCAGACAAAAAGCTTGCTGCAATGTGCCTCTCAGTGCCCGGGCACAGATAGAGAACTGTAACCAGATCAAAGTGATCTGCAATCATGCATGTCCTTTTAATGAAGTTCTGCATTAATTGGTGCCACAGTGACTGTGTGAAAAGGGATACAACTCTGGGTTCTTTTTTTTTTTCTCTTCCCTAGAATTTTCAGGGTCAACATTATCTGCATATCCATACCAGCCCAGAATTAAAAAAAAAGAGAAAAGTTTCTGCATGACTGCGCCAAGTTGGTTTTCATCACTAGAATAATAAGTGCTTTCATGTTGTATGAGCCAGTTCCTTCTGTAAGTCTTAGGGGCTGAAATATTCTGTTTGTTGGTTTTCTAACTCAGGACTGGCCATGCTTTCATGGCATTCATGTTATCCCGCCAAGAGGGGAAACTGAATCGCCAGCAGACGATGGAGCTGGGACACCACATCCTCAAGGCGCACATCTTTAAGGTACAGCTACTGAACCTGCTTACATCTGCATTTGAAATCTAGCCCTTTCAAGAAATTCCTGGTGTTCATTTTCTGTGACCATGGTTTATCAGAGGATAAGTCATGGAATGCTGAGAGAAACGCATCTTGCGAAGCTGCAGTTCACTGATGCTACATATGCGATTTTATGTCTTTGCACATTCATATGAGTTTATCTGCTTGCAGGGCCTGAGTAAGAAAACAGGTGTGTCATCCAGTGTGCTTCAGGCTCTGTGGATCAGCTGCGGGGCTGATGGCCTTTCTGCAGCCTTGGCTTCCTTGAGGAACCTCTACACGCCTAATGTCAAGGTAAAGATGTTGCTGATTGTAGGTGGTGTTTTACGTTGTAGAATTTATATTGTTGGATTAATTCATTCATTTACGTAGTAATGGATGTAATAATAGGCTACATTCGTTCTCTTTTTATGGGGAATGTGAGCATGTAACCAGTTGATTTGTAATGGCATAGGATGAGGGGAAGGGGGAGAAAGCAAAATAATACAAAATATAAACAGAAGGGATGAGCAGTAGAAACTAAACTTTTCACATGGATTTGTTTTCTTTTGGCCTTTACATCATGTATGTCGTTACTTGATTTTATTTACAGATGAAAAATAAAAACAGACTTTCTTTCAATGCTAAGATTTTACATTTGACCAGATTTTAAAATGAGCTCAATCCAACTTGAGATGAACAACAGTACATGACATTACAGTAGAACTGGGCTCAAATGCAGAAACGATGATTCAGTAGAATCACATTTTGCATCAATAACTTGCAGAACTTGTTCTCTGCATGATTTTATCTGATTTTGCATCTTTGTGGAAGAATCTTTATTCAGTTTATTTACATTTTAAAAGTTAAATTCTGGTATTTAACTGGACCATTGCAGCACCTTGATTCTTGTCTTTTTTTTCCCCTCATAGATTTATTGTTTCTCTTCCTTCTTGCATGACCCAGTTTCAGCTGAGCTTTAGCTGTTGGTCACATGGCCACACAATTTCAAACTGATGCATAAAAACTTAAACTTAATAGAACATTTTTGCTAGACTGTGCATCAGCGCTTGAATCTTGCCAGTCACTTCCCAGCTACATACTGTAATAAGTCAATTATAACTGGATATTGCCCAAGCATTCTCATTTTTATATGAGCAAGACAGAAAATTTAAACATTGGAGGGAAATTGGAAAGTAGAAAACTGACAATGTAAAAACAGGAATTGGGAGGAAAAGATTAGTTGAAGATAAATAACGGAACAGAAAGTCATACAGAAATGCATGATTTTACTCACCATGGAAATATAATAACCTAAAGGTTTATTAATTGAGATATTCAGTCACTTTTCATTTATTAATGATTTGTCACTTCTGGAGCGCCGTACAGAGAAGCATCAGTAAATACCGATTGTCTGACTTAATCACTAATTAGCCTAATGTTGGTAGTAGAGCTCATTAAACAGCTAACAACTACCCTGCGCTGTGTTTTCAGGGCAGATAATGACTGGACTTTCCAGGAAAGGCTGTTACGTCAAAATGATTTATTTAGCTCTGCAACACAATTATCCTCGGTTGTTCTTTGCCATTAACGTTATTGTTTCGGCGAGGCTCCATCACTTGTTTTCTGCTTCCCAGTTCCTGAGTTTACTTGTAAAATCCCTCAAAGAGACATTTGCAGAATGACCTTGTTCTGTCCTATCGGACAAATAGAGCCACTCTTAATTGATTCTACAGAGGATTCAAACAAACAATTTCATCTCCTGTCACTGAATTCTCATTTGGCCAAGTTGTTCTGTTTGACAAGGTGTTTATTATTGATTTCCTCCTCATGGAGGAAAATAGCGAACTTAATAATTGCATTCAGTGGAATGTAGCCAATTATTTGGTGTGTGACCTTTGCTTGGAGAGTTTGAAATCGTCAATGCTGATACAGTAATATCTATAAAATCACTTGAGAATTGCTGAATGTGAAAGGATTCACATTTTTAAATACAGCCAAGTTTGCATTGTGGAATTCCAGCGTTGCAGCATGCTACTTAGTTTTTCCATTTCTTCATTTTAAGTGTGTTTTTTTCCGTTCGTGTTGCCAGGTGAGCCGTCTCCTGATGCTGGGAGGAGCAAACGTGAACTACCGCACAGAAGTGCTGAACAATGCGCCGGTTCTTTGCGTCCAGTGCCACCTGGGTCACCAGGAGATCGCCTCGCTGCTGCTGGAGTTTGGCGCCAGCGTAGATGTTGTGTCTGAAAACGGCATGAGCCCCCTTTGCTTCTCAGCTGCCGCAGGACACTTGGGACTAGTCATGCTGCTCTGTAAGAGGGGGGGCAAGGTGAGGAAGTTGCTATTTATAATTAGAGATGTTGAACCTCAGGTTATGGATACATATCTGGATGCTCCGTACGAGTATCTCAGACATTTCTTTGTTTTTGTGTCTTTGTGCAGTAATTCTAAGAGTCTTGTATTTCTGCCAGGTGGATCACATAGATAAGAGTGGCCAGTGTGCTCTGGTTCATGCTGCATTACGTGGACACACCGAGATAATCCAGTACCTGCTGGAGCTAGAATGGAGTGCAGAGGGGCAGCAGCAGGACTGCTCTCTGAAGAATAAAGCTCTGCAGCAGGCTTTGATTGCAGCCTCGAGCATGGGACACACACAGGTCTGAACGGCACACATGCATATCATTTTACTCGGCATGCTAATCAAAGTCCATGCATTAATGAATCTGAGGAGAAAGGAACTTTTACAGTATGAGGTTTTCTCAGGGATGATGACTTAAAGTCTGAGGTGCTACAGTCTTTCATGGTGATAGCAGGATTTGGGGATGCAGTGGTTTTACTGTAGCTGTCCAGGTGTGATGTGGACTCCGGGTTTATTTTGGCTTCCTCATTAGCTGGAATGGGATCCCATGGCTTGGCTTAGAATAACAGAACTGGGCCAAAGTAAGCTGTTAACCTGCATGTAGAACAAGAGCGTGTTCTACTATTAATCAGACTGGACTTGACTTTTCCAACCTCATGCAACAGTTCAGAGACCAGAAGTCATTTATTCTGCTTTCATTCATTAATGATCATTTGCTTGGATTATTAATATTTTCGTTATCTGCTTCATTGTTAACATTTAGCACACAAATTCATCTTAAAAGCTTTATTTTATATCCTATGATTGAAATAATAAGTCATTAATCTACGTTTGTGTCTTGGCAGGTTGTGAGGGGCTTGCTGGCGCTGAAAAATGAGCATGCCGTGCAAATTGATAGTCATGACACACTGTGGGGAGAGACAGGTATGTTGTCATCAATCATTTTACATTACACGACTCTTCTGTATCATCGCCTGCTGTTTTTGCATTCTGGACCTGACCACCGTAAATGAGGGCTGCGGTGGAAGGTCTCGTCTCTCTCTGCACAGCAACGCCCTCTCTTTGATGCAGAGGTCGATCAGCCCGAATGTGTGCACATTTTTATGCGTGCTCTAATGTCTCTTGTGTTCTACTCTCTGGTAAACACATCACTCTCTATTGTTACGTGGGTTCCCACTAAGGTTGAAGGCAGCACGGGTTTCCTCTGAGCTGCTGGATTTCAGCTCCTGTATTCCTCTGGAGCTTTATGTTAGCTATCTGGTAATACGTTCCCTTTATCTGTCATAGATTAGGACTTAAACATCTAGACACTGTTTATATTAAGCTTTTTGGGCAGAGAAGGTCTAATTTCTTCCTTTTAGAAAGGATGGCACAATGGTGCAACAAGAAAAGTGCAGCAGCACGCATCACATGAAGGTAAAACAGCAAAAAGTTCCTGATGGGTAATAGAATATCTGTAATGTTGGAACAGTATAAACACAACAGCAAGACTTTGTTATAATGTTGGTTCTCAGTGTGTTTTTCTGCAGTCTTCACCCCTGAATACAGATGGACCAACAGCAGATCTTTGGTTTATTTTCCGTTTGCCAGTGTCAGTCCTAAAAATACTTCTGATGCATTATATAATTTCCAGACTCAAGCAGTGTCAGAGTTTCAGTGTTTCTGAAAAGATCAGTGAAGAAATGTTTTATAATGTTGCTTCTAATGTTCAGCGTGAACTCCTCTGAAAGTTGAGCGATCAAGAGATGCAACAGTTCAAATAATATTCTGTCTCATTTGACAGCAGTATATTTCATGGGGGTTTTCTGTGTAATCATGCTTACATGGACAGGAAAAAACAGTTCAATTGTAATTAGAGTCTCTTTGTGACTTTCTCAGTTGTAAGCCAGTAGGATTTTAGCAGTAACAGTTTGATGCTTCAGGAATGTAGGTCACTCCATAAGAGGAGAGGTTAATCACAGTGGTTAACTGGTGCTTGTGTTCTGCTCAACTTCAGGTGATTTACTCTACGGGGGCAAAAATTGCTCACTCAGACTTGTTCTGACATAAGATTTAGTAACTTTAGTATCTCCAAGTTTAGTGAAAACACTTTACTTTAAGGCTTTGTTATCTTTCCCTTCAGATAAGATACATTGTTAGGAAGTCACCATGGTAACTAACTCTGTGAGCCTAATCTGCTCACAGGCAGCCTTAACTCAGCAAACACTCATATCCTCATTCATACAGACAAAATCAAAGCACGTGACAGACTTCGCTTCCTCCAGAGTTCACTATTTTAGTTATTAGTTTGTCTCTTTTTCACGTGTCATGTCTGAAAAAGCAGCTCTATTTTTCTGTAATAATTTGCCATGGCAACTTACTTAGCCAGACCTAGAATTATTTCCCCTATCACTTTGAACTCGACACATTTGAAGCATTCACATTCACACAGCAGCAGAGGGTCTTATTTTAGCATATTATGTGATTTACAGAAGAATCCCAACACTTTCATTAGAGAATAATGAGCTGCGATGTCTGGACTTTACTAGTCATTATTTGGTGCAGCATGTTTATTTTTTGCAGAGCATGAGCCTGATGAGGGAAATCTCTGCTCACATTACTTTGAATCTTGCTGGAGCTTCTCTCACTTACAAAATGAGCAAAGATAATCATACAGGGTCTTCAGCTGAAGTGAAAATTATATTCAAGCGTATGAGAATTACTCTCACGATTTATGTGCAGCTAAGAATCCAGTCCAGTTCTGTACACTGTAACGTCATCTTGTTTACACGATCGCTGCATTTTTATCGAATACAGGCAAATATGAATTATAGTAACGCCATGTAAGAAAAATATGACCTACATGCAATTACATTCATTTAGACGTGAGCGTTGGGGCCTCCCAGCTGTACGCAGGAATACCTACAACAGCGACAGATGCTAAACTTGTGCGATGGGACTGTTTATAAAGCGATGAATCAATGACATCATAAAAGAAGTCATCTCAGAGAGAAGTAGAGGAGCAGAAATGATGATAAAGTTGATATGTTGCACAGCTCGACGTAAGTGCAGCTCTCCTGAGTACAAACCTACAGCAAGAGCAGAGCTTTTTATTGTGAGTCTGTGAGCAGAAGCAGCATGGAAACGTGTCAGCTGCTCCACTCACTGTAAAACTTTCTGAACACATCCATGGCTTTTGTGCATCTTTAAATGTAGAACAACCCCCTGCTGATGTTATAAGGTGTAGCAACAGCCTCTAAGGGACACACTACACGTCTTCTGCTGTTGGGTCTGAGTCTGCCACATTCGCTCTTTTTTTCCCACCAATATTCCTCGACTCTCCTCTGCCAGCCCAAAGCAAGCAGCTAACACGTGCTAATTATAGGGGCAGTGCTACATGAGACTGTGCATAGAAGAATTAGCCTGCAGCAGAGCTGAGGAGATTGCAGGTAATTAAGAAGCTGAGCATCCAATCCTTTAATTCTACTTTTCCATTTCCTAACTGCTTTTGATAGCAGGATTAAATAAACTGATCAAATGTTCATGTCATTTTTATTTTAATCTTGGACACTGGTTACAGATCCTTTTTTTCCATGTTGCAATATCCTGTTTCTGACATTCCTTTTGAGACTAATGTTGGACATTTTGAAGAAAGTCAGATACCCTGTATGCATTTGGCCTAGAAAATCAACATATAACTGCAGTGTGGTGTTCACATATTGATCACACTCAAACATTTCAGCTTCTTGTAGCTGTTTGTTTACCGCTTAGCTCTGTTTACAAAGTGAAACCTCTTGGCCATTCTTGAGTAATTCAAGAGCAGGTTAAAGGTAACAGGACGGTGCTGCCCTGTGGCACCACTGGTCTGAAACAAAGTGAGTTCTGAACCTTCAGGCTTCAACACATATTTGCATTTATCTGGAAGAGCTCCTCCCCCATCCGTTGTTGACGAACTGGATTATTAAACATAGTTATGATCATGAAGTCAGATTTCTGTTCTCTGGATCATTCTCTGAAAAATGTTTTTATATATTTTTACTGAATTTTACTAAGAGTTTAGTATAAGATGGCAAAAAGGATGCAGCTCATGCTGACTAGATGCAACCACCAAAAAATATTAGCACTGAGATGTATTATCTTTCAGCTTCACCTCAAGTCCCTGTTCTGCTACTCAGCTGCTGTTTAAATAATCCAGTTGCGATGATCTGATACCAGGACTCTCACCAACGACGGGTTCTGAAATATCCCCATCAAAACCACTCATTCGTTTGTGTCTCTGAAACAGTTCTCTGATCACAATCTGTAAGACTCTGTTGCATATTCATAATTCAATAGTATATCTCACATTTATGCTAATAGAGCCGCTGTGTTCTGTGTTTAAATAAAGCAGATTAGACTGTACATCTGTGCAAGCTCCATCTTTTAAAATCCCTTTTTAGGATGCAAAGCGCTTCCCTTTTATGCAAATGAAGGTAATCTAACTGCACAAAATCATTCTAGGTGCAGCTGAACCGGCTCCAGGCAGAGAGCAACAATTTCATGTGCAGCAAGAGTGCTAGCTTTTGTTAACCAGTTACAATACAATTATCTATTCAGGAATGTACATCTTGTACTTCTGTGTATGTAATTGATGGCACCTGCTGCCATGGCAGTAATCCTTTTTTAGCTGCATTTATGTTGAGTCAAGATTTCTAGCGTTTTCTGTTTATTATGTATTTATTCCACTGGCTTAATCTTAATTGGCTGCATGATGGTGGTCCTTGGTTTCCTGCATATACTCATGCTGATGAGGCTTTCTTGGTGCCTCATTACCCAAGACTAAGGACTGCAGAAATGAGCAGCCTACAGGTTCTTTCCTCTAAATGTAGACATGTTTAAGACAGAAAATACCGTATAATGCCAGGTCGGCTTCAGCTATTAGACAGCCACTGCATTTATTGATAACTTTAGGTTCATAAATTGTAGGATGGCATCCCACCTTACAACCAGCATTTTTTGCGAGCCAGTCAGTGTGGTTGTGTCGATCATGCTGGCACAAACATCACACCCAAACTGATCCCACTAATGTTCATTGAGGTTGAGGTCCGGTCTGCCTGCAGGTCACTCCACCCCCAGATTCTGATAAACCTGCTCTGTGGGAGTGCGCGTTGTCATCTTGGAGTTTGGTCCTGCACTTCTTTCAGAATGCTTCCAGTGATGATGAGCCTCGTTTTTACAGTGAGGGAGATGCCACTGCAAATAATCACACTGCATCCACCAAAAGCTGCTACTCTATTGGTGCACCGAGCAACATGGCATTGGCTTATCCCACAAAAGCATTTTCCTCACAAATATGGCACAATTTTAAAGGGAAATGAACAGGTCAAGAAGCATTTTTATAACAAGGAAATGGCCAATTAAACATATATTTCTGTAAGCATTGTGCTGTTACATCATTATGTCATGCAACTTGTTGAGCATTTGAAATCCTTGTAACCAGAAATCCTTCTTCTCAGGTTTGAAAAGTTCACCCAACTATTACAGAGTTGTTGCTGACATTAATATTAACATAAATGCAGTTAATTTGACTTGAATGTTGGTGAATAGCTTTGATCTTCTGACACACAGCCATCTATCTCTGTCATACAACTATTGTGTAGTACGTTCTTTGTAAATGATCAGTGTCCCAAATGTTGCTCCCTGGAGTACAGCCTATGTTTAGCTGCTTGGAGTCATTGTTCTGCTGCGTGAACTGTGTGAGGATATCCATATTATGAGCAGATGGAGGGTGGGGTTGTTTTTGGCTCTGATGGCTGTTCATCCAGATGGATGATGTCAGTTTGATGCGGAGGCTCAAAAGCACCTCAAGTCTCTGAGGTGAATGTGAGAGCAGAGCTGCTCCGATTCTTGGTGGATCTCTTGTTCCAGCGCTCATTAAAGACCAGTCCATCTGCTGGCTGACTGTAAGCATTCAACATTCAACATCTCTTTTATTCACAGTAATGTAGTGTTTGGGGTGTTTCTTTTTTGTTTTTTTGAAATAATTACACAGTTAATGCCAGTTAGTCTTGGTCTGAAAAGAATACAAGCAGAAACAGGAGTGTGTGTTTAACAGAGATGTTTGACTTTGCTGGCTAATGTTTGTCTGCTAATGCATGAAATGACTGAATACTCATCTCTCCGTGTGAAGCCTGGGAAACCTGAGGGAGGAATTTAATAAGCATAAACATAATTATCTGTATTTAAGCTCAGTTAGCACTGATCATATGCTTGTATTTCTCTGCTTGTCATTTATTTTCAAAGAATGGAAGTGACTGTTTGTACCCGAGCCTTATCTTGTCCACATACAGCATCAGTGGTTATTATAAAACATGGGATCATTCGCAGCTGTGAAATACCATGTGGTGTACATATTGACTAATCAGAAACTCACCCTCTTTATAGAAAAAAAAAAAAAAAAGAGTTTTAGCCTTAAGATCACCAAAAGATGATTCCTAGGTGTCCAGAGCCCTTTTTAGTCTCAGAGAGCTGAGATATGTTCAGCCAACGATAAGGGGAAGCAATCTTTACTGTGTGGGGTGGAGTTTTGCAGCTAATTTACATATGCTGTGTGGAACTGATCCAGTGAGAAACTAGCAAAAGCTACAAGGAAAAGTTAGCAGAAGCTAGAGAGAAATTGATTTTGGCTGGGTGGATGGATGCAAGCTACATGCACTAGCTGCTACTTGTTAATTTTCCCAGTAAGCAGAACAGCTACCAGATCTCACTGGCCTGAGCTGGCCAGTCATCTTTCTCCTTCTTCTGTAGAAATGTACACAAGTTCTCACAAATTTGCACATCTCCTCTTTTTCAGCGCTGACAGCTGCAGCTGGTCGAGGGAAGATGGAGGTTTGCAACTTCCTGCTGGAACAGGGGGCAGTGGTGCAGCAGGTCAACCGGCGGGGGGTGTCTCCTCTGTTCTGTGCTGTCAGACAGGGACACTGGCAGGTACGACTCGCTGAGCAACTCGTTTGATCTGTTCAAATCATCTGTCTGTATCCTTAGCAACCAAACCACAATGGCTACTTTTGAGTCATGTTCAGACACGCTGTGGTATTTCACTGCTGTGGTCTGAACTCAGACTGGTCAAAGTTAAATTAACAATTTGTTTCATATGTTTTGCAGATTGCTGAGCTGCTGCTGCAACATGGTGCTGATATTAACATCAGTGATAAACAGGGCAGAACCCTGCTCATGGTAGCTGCCTGTGAGGGTCACCTGAGCACTGTTGAGTTTCTGCTATCTAAAGGTGAACACCAGTTACAGTGAATGTATCAGACTAGTCGTGTGGGTGAATATTCATCCGTTATATTTGTTTTAAAGGTGCATCTTTAACTTCAATGGACAAGGAGGGGTTGATGCCCCTCAGCTGGGCATGTTTAAAAGGACATAAGAATGTGGTGCAGTTTTTGGTGGAGAAGGGTGCGGTCATCGACCACACGGACAAAAACGGGCGGACTCCGCTGGACCTTGCTGCCTTCTATGGAGACGCAGAGATTGTAAGTGAGATGTTTTTTTTTTTTACCACACACCACAAACAAACCGTGGCCTTCACTTAATGTCAGTTAATGTTCCAGGGAGGTTATTGAACGCATGCTGTTGCGTGTTAGCGCAGCTCTCGACTGTGGACACAGTGTTTGTGTGTCGTTAAATGCCTGTGGTTTCCTGTAGGTCCAGTATTTGGTGGAGAGAGGAGCAGTGATAGAGCATGTGGACCATAGTGGGATGAGGCCTTTGGACCGGGCCATAGGTTGCAGGAACACGTCGGTGGTTGTGACTTTACTGAAGAAAGGAGCAAAGCTAGGTAAGGACTTCTTCATTTTTTTTAAAGATGATCTTTGTTTTAGTTAAAGATTTAATGTTTTCTACATGTATTGCCGTCATGTGCTGTATGCAGTTTTCTGTGGCTTCCACGATTTTAGAAAAAGAAAATCTGCTCTGTCTGTTGAGCTTGTTTGTCTTGCTCAGTATCTCATGGTACTAAGAATAATCTCAGACAAATTTTGTGGAATGTTGTGGGAAATCTGTTTCCATTCCTGCTCCGGTCTCACACTCTTTCTGTGTGTGTGTGTGTGTGTGTGTGTTAGTACACTCACTTTCAGCAGTATGTCAGGTCCATTTCTACCTCATGTGCTGCTTGACTAATTTCAAGAATGTGACTTATCACCCAAATGACATTCATAAAGCTATCTGGGTCTGCAGCTTATCTGCAGTGCACTCTGCTGTCTAATAAAAAAAAAGATAATGGAGTGAACATTTGAATTTTCTCTCTGCCATCCTCGTGCATTCACTGCTGCACTTATGTGACCATTTCAAGCTGAGCGACACGTAATTGTATATTGTCCTGCTGCAGACAGCAACGCATTTTCTTCTCACTTAAAATGACTTTTGCTGTTGCATGACCTCTCTTCTCTTCACTTTCTCCCCACTAACTCTTTCTAAACTGCTTTCAATAAACTAAGGCTACAGAACATCTCCTTATGATCGATCAGGTACAATCTTTAGGTAACTTTAACTTGTACAAGTATCATGAGAATACGGTGACCCTCTATTGGCGCTAAAAACAACAGCATAAAACATCTTGTATGTCTACAGGGAATGCTGCTTGGGCCATGGCTACTTCCAAGCCTGATATCCTCATCATTCTTCTTCAGAAGCTGATGGAGGAGGGAAACTTGCTTTACAAGGTAAATGTGTGGCTGTCAACTTTAAACTGCCCCTTGGTGTTAATGAAATGTTCTATGTGTCTAATTTCCTGCTGCTGAAAAAGGCAGATGTAACATTGATAGAACTTTCAGGTAATGTCATGTTTTTATCAGAGGGGGAGCAGAAAGAATATAATTTAGTTAAACATGATGATCTTTCTCTTGCCTGGTTAAATAAAGAAAATGAATAGCAGCGCATGTTTCGCATCATTTACCACTGATAGCTTGATCAGTGTGTGAGGGTAACAGATTGAGTTTTGCAGCAGAAAAGACAAACCTGTCAGATGTAACGTGTGTGTGTGTTGCATGTGTGATTGATGGCAGAGGAGTGCCTGAGCCAGAAAACGGATACCGTGGGGAGTATCTGGTGAAAATGTTGCCCCGCTTCTCTCGCCAACAGTTTCCATTTTTCCTTCTGGTTCTGTCCTCCTCCTCACCGTATGTTTGCCCTCTGTATGTCCTTCAGAAAGGGAAGATGAAGGAGGCGGCCCAGAGGTACCAATACGCCCTGAGGAAGTTTCCGCGAGAAGGCTTTGGCGATGACCTGAAGGCATTTAAAGACCTACGGGTTTCTCTGTACCTCAATCTCTCCCGCTGTCGCAGAAAAACCAATGTAGGTTTCTCAAGACGTCCCTTCCCTGCTTCCCAGTCAGTGGTTTATTTTATTTCAATGACTTTAAAAGAGGCATCACTCTCCAGATTTCTGTTAATGTAATGGGTTTAAAAATTTTTTTTTTTTTTTAAACCCAATGCATCCAAGTTATTTGATGAAATTGTTTGGATAAAAAAAAAAAAAAAAAAAAAAAAAAAAAGTAGGATTTGTGTGGGAATTAATTTGACAATGAGTTGAAGGAAACTTGTTAATGCTGAGACGGTAACATAGAAGAGGAGAGCTTCAAATAAAGTAGCTTCTGCACTCAAATATTCACATGAACAGTTCAAGAATGTGAAGATTATTGTAGCTAAACTGACATTTTCTAAAATGAGTTCAAAACAAACATCAGGGAGAAGCAGTGTCTTCTTTGTACAGCTTCAATTTTCTGGGTAATTGTTTCTGCAGAGTTTGTTTATATAGGTCTTTGTCCAGCAGGAAAACTCTTGTGGTGTGGCAGCTGTTTATTCAGTTATATGCAGCAGACGGTCTGAGCGAAACAGGCTGCACGAGCAGTGCCTTCCTACAGTAACTTCACCTGGAGTTCAACTCAGGAATATATTTCCTCAGATGAAAGGCATTGTGCTGCCAAATATTAGGTCTGTGATGCAAAACAGAAACAAGGCTGTCTAAAGTGAAGCTGTGCTCACTCAGGCCTCAGAGCAACGAATCACTGACACAAACATAAAACATGTGAATCAAACAAATTTGTACCTTAAGATGTTCTTGGTCTGTCATCATCAAAACATGATGAGAGAGTCAACTGGTGGACTTTCATTTACTGATCGTCTCTTTATGTAGGATTTTGGGATGGCTGAGGAGTTTGCAACAAAAGCACTGGAGCTGAAACCCAAATCCTATGAGGCCTATTACGCTCGCGCCAGAGCTAAAAGAAGCAGCAGGTAAACTATTCAGCAGCTCAACACCAACTTTAAATAGCCATTCTTGTGTTCTGCATCTGGTAACAATGCTTCTCTCCGTCCGCAGACAGTTTACGGCGGCCCTGGCCGACCTACACGAAGCGGCCAGGCTGTGCCCCAATAACCGAGAGATCCGTCGCTTGCTGGCCCGGGTTGAGGAGGAGTGTAAACAGATGCAGAGGACTCAGACCAAAGCAAGCCTTGCTGGGGCTGCAGCCGCTTCCATCCAGGCATCAGGGGGTCATGAGTCTGACCAGGAGCAGGATGAAGGCCAGGAGGGGCCCTCAGAGCACAGCCTGGTGAGGAGCATGGAAGGCCAAAGAGATATTCTTGAGGAAGAAGAGGAAGATGAAGAAGAGGTAATGGGCAGGACAGGGGAAGCCTGCTGGTCCCAGAACAGTTACCCCTACAGTAGGGTCTTACCTGCGGACTCTGCAGCTGCCAGCAACTGTCTGGGACATCAGAATATGAGGCCCAGCTCCCCTCCAGGCCCCGGCAGGCTTCCCCCCCACAGGTACCCTCGGGAGCATCGGGAGGCGCTGGCCCAACAGGCCTTGATCCTGCAGCCCACCAAGCAGGCTCAGATTGTCAAGACCAATCAGCACATGAGTTCCATGCAGGCTGCAGGAGGCGCCACCGGGGGCCGCTCTGCAGGGGCCAAGTCTCAGTACGCACCCTCCAGCCCTTTACCGAGCCGACACATGTCCAGCATGCTGAAGCCAGGCCCGGGTATTGACATCAGCCCCCTGTCCCCCCCAGCTGATGAGCCTGTGTACGGGAACCGCGTGCTGCTGGCTTCTGCATCCACCTCCATGGGTCACAGTTGTGAAAGTGAGAGCCTCCTTTCCTCCCATGCCTCCTTCTCCTCCAGCAGCACCTCCAAAAGTCTGGGGCAGGACCGTCTGTCCGCCCACTCGGCTTCTTCTCTGGATGGATTGGTGTGCTCCGGTCCTGGACACCAGGGGAACCCCACTGACCCAGGAAAGGAGGGAGCGTGTGGTGCAGCAGGATCTCAGGGAGGAAGCGTCAGCAGCATGCGCGTGTCCAGCTCCACCAGCAGCCTGGCCTCCAGCAGCAGCCTGTCGGACAGCGGAAAGCTCGGTCCTGATGTCCGCTCCAAGATTTCTGACAAGACTAAGCACAGCCAGCAGGCCGGCTCCGCCGCAGAGTACAAACCCAGACCTTTCATGGGCATAACCGACAAGACGGCGCGCTTTCAGCAGCAGCAGTTGCAGCAGCAGCATCACGGCTTGCAGAGTCATCCAAGCCTGCAGTCTGCCAGTCGTAGCTGGTTGAACCACTCCTCTGATGGCTTGGTGTACCACAACGTCTCATCCATGAGCCTGCAGCCGGTTGACTGTGAGCTGTCCTACAGCAAAACAATGAGCACGTACCAGGAGCAGCACAAACCGCCTCTACCCCAGGGCGGTATGGCCATCAGTAGCTTACAAAATGGCATGCATGCCAAGGAGTTTGCAGAGAAGTTCTGCCAGGCGGCAAACTGTTACAAAGAGTCCAAGCCAGCACTGGTTATGCCTCATGCTTATGTGGACAGTAAGCCCAAGCAGCCTGGCCTAGTCCGAGATAATCCTGCCATTCACGTAGCTTCAATGAAACCAAAGCGATCATTTATAGAGTCGAATGTTTAGAGATATTTTCTTTATCTCTCTTTCAGTCCACAACGCACACACTGACAACCTGAGAGAGACTTTTTTTGAACCATCTCTAGAGTCCAATCTTACTTTTAATCCTTGTAAGAAGTGCAGTTTGTGAGCTGTTTGTGAATACAGACACCAAGCAGGCGGTGTGCCGAAAGCTCCAAACTTTATTCCTCACAATCTGCCGCTCACGGCTGTCAGCTTCTGTTACATGACATGTCTGCCGTCATTCAGCCAAGCTGGAGACTTTGCACTGAAGGAAGTATTTGGACTTTTGCTGTACAATCCTGATACAAAAGAACAGAGACAGCGGGCACTTTACACACCGTTGGGTCATGAAAGTGCTTTAACAACATGAACAGTTGCAGCATAATGTTATTAGAGAAGAGCTCTAAGTGGAAATGAGGTTAGAAATGTCTTCATCACGTCTATGGTGCTCAGAGCAGAGACATGGTTATTTGATAACCCCTTCACTTTTAGTGTTGCAAGTTTAATTTTTCTGAAAAAGTTATTCACATAACTTGCATGAACATCTGAACTACAGATTTGGAAATACCTGAACGGTTTTCAGAATTTTGAATCTCCATTGGAACGAGAATAAATCAGAAATGTTTATTGAACTGCAAGTAAAAGTTGTATGAATTCAAGATTATGAACAAAAGCATGTGAAATGTTCAGGAACCATTTGATATTCAGGGTTCAGAGAAGGCCATAAACATAAATGTGTGCTTTCTACCCTTTATTTGTAGGTCGGTTTTCAGTTTTGAGATCTTTGACTGAAGGACAAACTTTGCTTTTAGTGTTTTATGTTAGTTTGTATCTATACTGAGAAACCCTGTGAGACTGAGTTTAGAACCCCGAGAGTGGGCGAGTGAAGAGTCGGCCTAACCCTGCAGATGATGCTTGACAGGACAAATTAGGAAGAACAGAATAATTAATCCAGGTGTGCAAACCATGAAGAAACTCAAGATTTGAGGTTTAACTTGCTGTGGAAAAGGAATCTGAACACTTTTAAACTGATTTTTCTTTTTAATACAAAAGTTACTGAAAGTCTGTCTTTTAATTGAGTATAGTAAAAGAAAATGCCACTTTTACCAGTTTAAAATTGAATTTGCAACACTAATGTGGTAAAAGTGAAGGGGTCTGAGTACTTTGTAACGTGACTGTAAAGACGAGTCAGAGATGGGCATTCCTGTGTTTTTACGAAGGATGTTATAGATCCTCATGTGTATATTATATAAATATAAACAGTTCCTTCTTTTCAGTGAAGGTCTATGTTAAGTGTATTGACAAGTTCAGACTTGTGTATTCTGAGTTTTAGGCACAATGTTGTTAAAAATGGTGTTAAACATTTGTTAAATATTTGTACATGATATAAATCAGCATTAACACTGAATTCCTTTCTGTATCTGCTTGTTGTTGCTGTCTAGTTTAATTTATTTACAGCGCCAATGGCTTGGTTAATTGTAAAAGCAATATATTTTATATAGTTATTTTTGCACAGCTACTAAGGCATTTTATTCTCAATGTTGAGATTCCAGTGCATGCTACAATTGCAGTTTATATTACAGAGCAAGAAAAAGATCTATTAAAAAAAAATTGTTTGGGGCACAGTGCCATCAGCTCAATTTTATGATGTACGTTAAATTCAATTGTTGCCATGTTTTCAGTATTGTGAGCTTTATTAGCTGTGATCACATACTGTAATAGAACATTACTGCCATAGCCACCATGGGAGAGTGAAATAAAGACCCACTGAAGAAAAAAAAAAAGAAAAACTTGTCTGTCTGAATTTATTCTAAAAATGCATTTCATTTAGATAACTGCAGCTGAGCAGGAATGTAAGCATACAGTTGTTAAATTACTGTCCAGATAATGTAGAAAATCAGTGAAGTGAGACCAAGTTTAGCTGAACAGCGACCTCTGTGGCCAGAGATGGCAACTGCAGAATGAGTCTACACTGAATTCCACAAAGCTGGTTAGGAAGGTACTCCCTGTTCACAATAACTATTGAAAGATAACTGCAAAACATGAGTACCACATCATATTGAATGAATCACATAACATCATGGACCTAAAGCATTTACATCACTGTGCCATGAATATGAACCAGCCAGTCGTTAACATTTGGCTAGTAATTCACTTGTAATAAGTTGACTTACTTCAGATTCTCTCTTTTCCGACACGTGACTGAGAATGAGGTCCCGAACAACACGGAGATCACTTCAGTGATGAAAGCACTTATGATCCGATTAGTAATTGGGTGCTTGTGTTGGCTTCTGACGAGCTAAACCGAGCTGCTTGCTACGGGCTTGACTTCCACCGAGTTATCGCCATCTTCAGGGATCTGTTGGGGGTGAGGAGTGTAGTCCGTAGGGGCAGGTTCGTCATGGGGCTGGTTTTGTTCTTGCCTTGGATCCAGCTCTCTATAGACTCCCGCTCATAGGAATATCCATCTGTGGAGCAGACACACACTGACACTTGTATCTGCTGAGATAAAGCGTGAGGAAATTACGGCTGTGGAGATGTGACAGCCACCATTAACTAACCTGCAGCAATGACGGGATCCTTCATCAGCTCTCGTGTGATTGGACACAGAAACTCATCGGGTGCCTCAGAGCCACTCTGCTGTGCCTTCAAGGCTTCGATTTTTCTCAGGAGACGACCTCGGAGGCCCACAGACTCTTGCATTGAGAAAAAAGGAAAAAAACGAACAACACAAAGTTCAGTGTTATTGAGCACAGACCTGTAAATCATAATGAGCAGTGTTTTCGTTTCATCACTGAGGATCAGCCCACTTTTTCTGTTGAGGACAAGCACTGATGAGCTCCATCTACTCTGGTCTCTCAGATAAATCCGGATCTGCCCTCCATCAGTCCACTTCCAAGCTATCAAGAGCCAGACAGCTCTGCTGGGCGACGGCTTCACAGTTCAGGCACGTTTATGTCTTTTTTTTGTTCTGCTGGAGACTAAAACTCCAACAGGTCAGAAGAAGGAAAATCACTGCACACAGCTGCACGTCTCCGTCTGCTGACAGCACCCTTTGAATTTGTCATCAGCTGCAAATTTCCCCACCAGCTAAGAGGGAGAGGCGACCTTTATGGCTGCACATGATTAGTTGTGTGTCTGTGTGTAACGGCAGCGCCACATTATAGCAACTCTCATTTAGACTGAGAACAGCTGCAGAGATATTTTCTTGCCTTGTTCTGAAGTCCGGGGGAATTTGTGAGAATATAGAAACTTTATAAGTAACGTAAACCCTAATCGCACATTTTCCACCTGCTTAACTTTCCTTTTTGTCCAAGTTTGATATTGAACATAAGGCAGAAATTCTAGACTGACAGTTTTATGATTTTTACTGTTAAATTCACTATTTTAGTGGAAACAACATAATTAGGGAAATGATTTCAGCTTGCACCGTCTTGCTCTTTTGAGGTTTGCTCACTGATCAATAACTTTGGGTTGAAAACCCGTAAAACCTTTAGTTTTTCCCCTTGAGGTCTTTTGCATCAGCCCAAAGCATCATCGATCCCCCACTGTGCTTAACAGTTGGAGAAATGCTCTTTTCACGAGATTCGGCTCCTTTGTTTCCCCTAAGAGACAACCTGAGCTCATTGACCATCAATTCAACTAATTCCTACTAATTTACTAAATGAATCCAGATTGTTTAGGTATTCATTTGCAAACAAGTGAAGCTGTAGCTTTGTGATGAGTACACAGTTCATGTGCACCATCACTGCAGAAAGTCTGACTCACCTTCCTGTTAATCCTGCAAACAGGTTTTGTTTTTTGCTATTCATATTCTTTCATATTCATACAAGACAATACACACAAGTCCAAACTTAGACAAATACAAACAATAACACTGATATGTACATAACACCACATAGACAGGAGATAAGTACATGCTCATACTTAAACATTCAAATGACTGTCAAAAGGTAGCAAAACAAAGTCAACCCTAAAGGTTTAAATAACAGTATACAGTTCAACTCATCCTCCAGACTTTGACTACATCTGTTCCTAAACTTCCATTTCTAAATAAAATGACCAATGAAACCAAAAGCAACATGAACACTTTGCTACCTTCCTAAAGCCTCTCATCTGCTTTACATGTAACAATCGTGGTCATTTTCAGTGATAAGGAGCTTTCTCAGGAGTTGTGGCTGCAGATTGTTGGTGTAACGTTAAAAGTATTCAGAAAGCTTTGGTTGCATTATCTGAACTCTCCCTACAGTGCCTGACCAAGCTCTGCTAAGCTTGAGAAGTTAGGGTGGCAAAACCAAACTAATACACGTCTTAAATATTAACTTCTGACTTTCTGGGGTTTGTCTTATTCCAGAAATTTAGAAGTTTCTGCATGCTGCTTAATGTATTTTATCTCAAACATTCCTCATATATGTTATGATTTACTGGTGCTGTGATCTGAAGATATTTAATGAGACTAATGAGACTATAACTGAAGAGATCCACACAATCAGCTACTTATTGTTCATCTTCATTTTGCATCCATTTATACATCAAAAATGGAAGATGGACGCAAGTGCACATCACAGGCTTGCCACACTTAACCCTTAAAGAGCTACTGTAGCATACAAGTATTTAAAAGACAAGAAAGGCCTGCTGTCTGAACAAGTAGTTCAGATCCCATTAGAAAAACCTGACAGCACTCCATCATGATGTCGTCTCTTGATGAGACTCATTGAACCCATCAAGCTCTCTGATTCAGCAAATAAACAGTAGTACTCCAGCAGTGTAATGTCTCATTTATGATTTCCATACATTCCTGCAGCTCTCATCTGGAGTACTAAACTGTCCACTTTACATTTAGATTGATTATTTGAAGCAGTGCTACAGTGAAAGCTGTCTCCTCTGAGACACCCTGAATAACATCAGGGAACTTTTTTTTTTCCTCCTTACTCAAACATTCATGAATATTTCATCATGTAAGCTGAAATCTTATTTGCTGTGTGTGTGTATGTCTCCCGAATGTGTGAGTGAGTGTTTGCTTATATACCTGCAGGAACACAAACTGCATGTATAGAAAATCATAGCTGTAGGCTGCACAACACAAAAAGGACACAAAATGTGGCAATATGTCCATTTCCTCTGTCCTCAGTCAGGGATAATGATGACAGCTGTCTTCATTACTAACCACGGGGACATAAGACACAGTTTGCATCACTGAGCAGTACGCAAAGATGGATTTACTGTCTCCTGCTGTCCTAATAAAGCAAACACGGCTACAGCCAAAAGGATGATTTTACTAAGATTAAGGATGGGATTGTGATGCTGGGAGTTATGTGATTAGTTGTTAGCTCAACTGCTGTATGAGCAAGATATTTCATATTATGCCTTGCAAACTTATTTCAGGCTTATGGCTTTTTTTTTTTTTTTTTAAAAAAGGACAGGAGTATTTTAGGGCTTGTCATAACATTTTTAAAAAAAATAGTATCAGTAATAATAGTATCTCAGGGATGTTCAATTTTGGTTTTTCAGCCAATATCTGATATACCGATATTGTTGAACTCTTAATTTCTATTATCAATTTTCAATATCAACCAATACGATGCAGAGTTTCTACTTCTTTTCTACTACTTCACAAAATGTAAACAAAATTACCCCTGTTATAGCTACATTTATAATTTTCGCTTTAAATTCTCCTGATAGCTGGAAGACAACACAGCTGGTGTTCTTCTACACTTAAATGTTGTTCTGCTTCAACACACTGATTCTAATGAATGGCTCGGCTCAGCTCAGAGATTCTGGAGCAGGGAAACATCTTTAACCCGGAGGTGAGAAGACTTACTGAAGGAGGCAGTGTGATGCTCTGAAAACACCCTCTGAGAAATCCTGGTCCAGGCATTCGTGTGGATGTTAGTGTGAAGCCCTCCTGCGTTTGTGGAGGCAGTGATGCTGGTGCATCATTCGTTGCTGCAACGTTGTGGCTTACACACTGGGGTGCTTTTTGTTAACAGTTTGCTTGGTGAAGCGACGGTCCACCTTGTGCCCTTGGATGGCACTGAAAGTACTCATCTTATTGTCAGAGGGATTATGAGTGTTTCTGAGGTAAAGGTCATCCTGCAGGGTGCCGTCCTCACCATGTGGGATTGTATAAGCGGAGAGACGCTGCAGCTTCTCGTCCCCAAATCAGATCACTATGAAAAGCAGCTTATATCATGCTTTCCAATTCACTCTTGTTTTTGGATCAGAGAGTAAATCCCCACAAAAACACTGAATCCCAAAGTGCTCGTGAGTGTGTGTGCAGTGTACACTCGTGTACTCTACGTGTCATATGCCTTCCTCACCAATTCCCAACTCGGCCAGTGTTTCCTTGCTCAGCTGGTTAAGCTCTGCTCCATCGATGTTGTTGGATTTAAAGACACTGACGAGCTCTTCCAGTTTCTCCTCGCACAGCCAAGCCTGCACATCCTGCTCCGTCCAATCAGCAAGCAGCAGCCTGGAGTGACCCGGCAACTTCCTTCCTGCAAAAACACACAACAGGATGGGAGGAAGTGCTCGGCTATTACGCCCCAATCTCCTGCAAACAAACAGTTTCCTCTCACGCTCTGCAGAAAAGGACACATTCCCTCTGCGGTGATATGGGAGTGATAATTACTTTCATGTGCACCCACCCACAAACATATACACACACCCACACAGACACACACAGCTGTATTTCCATCACTTCAAAGGACGTGACATTAAACTCAGGCTTCATGCTATAAATTAATGATTTAGGTTGTGAGCTTTTGCTTTTTGTCCACAGTAGAGAGGCTTGATCCCTGAGCATGAAGAATGAGACAAAAATACACACACACACACACACACCACACACACACACACACACACACATGCTGACCTCACATGTAGGCATGTGATCCAAAGAAAAGAAACCTCAGGGTTGTGTTATTTCAGACTGTGCCAGCATGAAGCTCATCAACCTTCACGACACCATCTAAGCGAGCAGTCATCATTTATCATAGAAGCTGGACAAAAGTGGGCTGCTGTGTGTGTCGGCCTTGTTAATGATACCTCACAGCTGCCTCAAAGTTCCCATCGCCGACCATCACCCTTGTGAAGGATAACCTTGAAGACTGCGAGGCGTTAGGCTTCCCACTTGTTGCTTTCTGTTAAGCCTTAAAGAATTTGTTTAAATTTTCCACCACATTACATGTAATCCCCTAAAACATGCCTGTGGTTAAACAGCATTTTAATCCTGCTGTTTAGAGAAAAATCGGACATCTCTGTTTATGGATTCATTTTGTTTCATGTGAGCTTGCAAGAGGGCACAATTCACAGGGGAAAAAACCTCCACAAAACTTTTCCAAAGCAGCAATCTTGAATTATCACAGCAGGAATAATCAATGAGCAGGTGGAATTAATTATAGCCCAGTTCATTCATTCATTGGAAAAAAAAAAAAAAAAAAACATGACAGTAGAACAGGATGTGAAAAAGCAAAACAAAGAAAAAAAAACGGCACCTCACACAGTGACTGGAATAAAGCATGTGGCTCCTACGAGGAACTAAATGTCTCTTTTTGTAGTTTTTGATTAAATGCTTTTCTGTTTTCTGGTGAAACTGCAAAAAGAATTTATATGCCAACCGCAGCTAAGCTCAGTGGAAACATATTAAGGGCACGCAGCAGTGAGCAGAGTAACACCGCCTCCCCTCTGCAGCTCTGGCAGATACAGCAGAGCATCTGGAGTCTCCCAGTCTAGGAGGCTGAGTCATGGAAACACTGAGCCAAAAGCATGAAAGCCTCAGTGCTTCGCTGCAGTCCGGGTCCACTCACATTACAGGGTTTAATTAAGTGGACAGATAAATCCTTTTTCATCATCTGCATTCTTCGATCAGGAAGATAATGGCCCATTATTTTTACTGTCCAAAAATGAGACTAGATCCTGCAACTAAATTTACTAAAGATAAAACATGATGGCACGCGTTGCTCTCAGCCTCACCGATGCCCAAAAACTGTAAAAACAGGTCATGTTTTGGACGACATGACACATTCATTCTTTTCCATATACATCAGCGCAAGTTTGTTTTCAGTCAGCAACACATACTTCATCATCCTGATGCTGTAAAAAATGACAAGCATGCAAAATACTTTTCAGTCTGTAGCTGCAAATAGTTGGATGTGGACAAATCCAGTGATTGGTCTGGTTTTCAGCCATTGGAAGCGGTGACCAGATGTTGATGTTGAAATACAAGTTAAATGGATCAGGTTTGTTTACTGTTACCACAGTGAAAATTATGAGATGGAGAAGCAGTGTTCAGTTTCCATGAACCACATACAGTACTGAATCTGGGGCAAACTAGAAATGACACGGTCCTGCTTTCAAATGCAGATGTGAGTCCGTCCTACTGATCTGACCTGAAGAGAAATGCTGGAAATGACTGAATTTGTCCCATGATGAGTTTGTCTGTGCTTAACAGGTGTTATACAAAGACCTGACCGAGTTTTCATACTCGTTAAACTTTTCCACATTTTTTCACATAACCACAAACTTCATTTTCTCTACCACTTGTCAAATTCAGTGTCGCTGGAGTTTATCCCAGCAGTTATCAGGCAAGAGGCAGGGTACACCTTGGACAGGTCTGCCACAGGGCCAACACAGAATCCAACAACCGTTCACACCTAGAGACAATTTAGAGTGACCAAATAACAAAACATGCATCAAACACAAACTTTAATGTTCGATTAATTTTATGTGACAGAACAAACTGCTGCATAATTTAGAAGCAGGGGAAAAAAATATTCTTGTTTTATATATATAACAAACAGAAAACCTGATAAGCGTGGCATGCATCTGTAATCAGCCCCTCTGAGTCAATGCTTTGCAGAACCAACCTCAATGAATTTACAGCTGCAGGTCTTTTAAGGAATTTCTTAACCAGCTTTGCTCATCTAGAGATTGAAATTTGTGCCCATTCTTTGTAAAATAGTTCAAGCTCAGTCAGATTGGATGGAGACCATCAGTGTACTGACTTTAATTGGGTCATTCAAAACCATTTGATTGTAGCTCTGGCTGTATTTTTCAGATCATCATCATCATCATCATCATATCCCTGCTGGAAGGTGAGCCTGCCCCAGACTCAAGTCTTCTGCAGCCTCCAACAGGTTTGTTTTCAACTCCATCCATCTTCCCATCAATGAGCTATATGCACAACTCCACTACTTCCTGAACTTATGCCAGCTCTTTTATTTCCCATCTTTCATTATTTGACAAATTGATTAATCCAGATGTGCCTGACCTCAGTAACCATGACAACAATGGCCAGACACATCTGGATTAATCAGTTTGATCAGTAATGAGAGAAGGGAAACAAAGGAGCTGGCTTAAGTTCAGGAAGCAGTGGAGTTGTGCATAGATCCCGTTCTAACCAGCTTCCCTGTCCCTGCTGATGAAAAGCATCCCCACAGGATGATGTTGCTGCCACCATGTTTCACAGTGGGGATGTTGTGTTCAGGGTGATGTGCACTGTTTTTTTTTTTTTTTTTTCCCCAATTCTTTTTTTTATAAAAATTATTTTTTTTATTTTTTTTTTCTTATCACATTTTAAATAAATAAGAAATCCAAGGTATTTAAGTTTCCTGCCAAACATAGTGTTTTCCATTTTGGCCCATAAGATCAAGCTTAATCTCAACTGACCAGAGCAGCTCATTCCACACATTTGCTTCGTCTTCTACACAGTACAGTAAAATACAACTCCTTATGACTTTCTTTTAACAAAAGCTTGCTTTCTACCAATCTTCTATAAAGGCTACGTTTGTGGAGTACAAGATGGATAGTCATCCTGGGAAGAGATTGTCTCTACCGAGATGTGGATCTCTGCAGCTTCTCCAGAGTTATGAGCCTCTTGGCTGCTTCTCTGAGAGTTATCCTTGCCTGGCCTGTCAGTTTTGGTTGGATTGCCATGTCTTGGTGGGTTTGTCGTACTTTTTCCATTTTCAGATGAGTTGAACAGTGCCCTGTGAGACATTCAAAGCTTGGGGTATTTCTTTTTTTAACCCCTCCTTGCTGATCCACCATGTCATCCCTGACCTGTCTGATGTGTTCTTTGGTTACACAGATTTAAGACAAAGCAGCAGTTTGATCTGAGGTTGGGCAACAAAGAATATCCTCATCTTTGATTAAATTGCTTACCATGGTCATCATATTTAAAGAAGGCTGCATTTACAAATTTGCTTATTAAATAAGTTTTAAAAGTTATTTACTGTACTGTTGATTAAATGTTTCCACACATCAATCTTTGCATGTGAAAGCTTTCAAATTCAAAACATCACTGCAAAGTGGCCGCCTTGTTAATCCACTTCACCATCTCTGCCATCATGTTTGCTATACAGTACTCATAGTTTAAACACTAAGCATCTCTTTTTCTAAGTTATCCTGTATGTACACAGGGGTTGAGGTAAGATTTGATGAAGAACATCATCATGGTTTCAGTCTTTGCTGACATTAAGAAGTGAGGGAGAGAGAGAAAAAAAAAACAGATAAAGGCTTATTCTTTAAAGCCAGTCAGTCATCGTTTCATCTTCTTCACCGTTTTTGATTCCCATTCATGACGGCTTATTTGGGTCACAACACAATATCAAAGGATAATCACAAAAGAGCCTCCTATCATAAGCAAAAAGACCGCGTATTACAACAATGAGAACCTTTTTTGTGGATCCAGACATGAAATTTTCTAATTACAAGGTATCAAAAGGAATAAAAAACAAAAAAAAACAAAAAAAAAACACACACACATCATGGGTTAGAGCTCAGATCTAACTGAATAACTGAGGATTTCTAAGGGCACAACAGAGTGGTGTATTTATTTACCTTGACACGTCGTCTGCTGTGATTCAGCGGCTGCAGAAAAACAAGGTAAAAAAGTTTAATGTGTGAAAAAAACTGAAAGAAGCAAGATTAAAGGGAAGACATAAGAGACAGATACAGGATTAAAGAAAAAGACACTAATAAAGAAGGAATTGGCTTTGCCATCATCACACTGAGTAATAGCAGATGAAGAGGCTGCTCAGATGAGGCCTCAGGTCAGATGCTCAGCAAATGCACCTTTCCATCACAACTCATTCGTCTGATTTTTTTTTTCTTTTAGTGGCATTTCCTTCCAAAACAGCTCTCCAAGACTTCATGGTTGTCTGCCCAGCTGCACCAGTAAACAATCATAATTCCTCCTCTAGATATTGAAAGCAGGTAGTAACACGTGTAATAAGAGCTTCTCTGACTACACATCTCCCAAAATACTCTTCTCGGACGTTTTGAATCTGCAAATGGCTTCTGAGTTTTGCATCAACATTTTTTTCTTAAAAGAAGTGATTGTACATTTAAAAGGTTCCAACTTAAAGAGTTCACTGTTCTGTATTTACCAGTTTGGTCATCCTCATCTCCCATTTTCCACACTTTTACTGATCGGTCCATGGAGCCGGTTGCAATCAGGCCAAAGGTGGGAGACACGGCGACAGCGGTCACATATCTGCAGGGAGGAGGAAAAGGAGCAGGAATGTGAAGGGTGTGTATGGCACGCTGAAACTGGCACAGGAAAAGATCAGCCTTAAAAAGTCAGGTTCCCTCAACCCTGTTTAAAAAAAAAGAAAAGAAAAAAAAGTGTCTTAGATCATCCTGAATCCTTTCATGCACTTCAAAGCGCTCTGCTGGTTTTTACCTGTGGTGCCACATCAATGACTGAGCAGAAAGCAGAATATATTGTTGCATCACTGCACCCAGCGCTTCTGGGAAAAACTAATCAAGCAAAAATCACACGTTTTGATCTGAAACACTGGGGCTTCTATTCCGCTGTTTGTCTGATATCTGCAGAGATTGCATCGCAGCAGGAGGTTTGGTAATTTACCTGTCATGTTGTTTCAAAGTGTGGAGAAGGGTTCCCAGGTTCTGTAAACAAAGTATAAACAAACAATGGCAAAACAGGAATATATGACATCTGTGAGGATGCAAATTATTACTAAGAAATGTTGAATATTGTTTGTATCCTACTTACCGCATCGTATATTGTTACGCTTTTATCCACTGAGCTGTTGAATAATTAGAATAAATAAAGTCAAATTCATTTGCAGAGTCGTGCACGCATTTACATTATAAAGGCATTTGTTTGGAATAAAGGAAGACTACATCTTCTAAAGAAAATAAATCAAAACAAATTAATCTTCAGTACGTTTGATTTCCAGCCAGGATCAACAGAAGGACCCAACAGGAGCTATATTATAACAAAGTGCGGTCCTCCTGTGGCTGTCAGAGAACAGCAGGATCAGTGCTCAGCAGTGGCATCTGCTGTTTACAGCAAAAAAAAAAACAAAAAAAAAAAAAAGAAGAAAGAAAGAAAGCATTAAACAGAGAGATTGATCTAAACTTAATTTGCTTCAAATCAACAAAAAAATTCACAGTAATGACAAAGCAAATGAAAAACAAAAAGCAAAAGACACGAAAACATCATTATTCAATATTCTGTTGGAAAAGCAGGAGTTTTCTGAGCTGCTCACAGATGTGAGGATCACGGCCCTCATTTATCAAACGGGTGTGGAAATGCGCGCACATCTGGTCGTAACGACGATCTTACGATTAAGTCCACGTGCGATTTCTGAAACTTTCATATCCAACAGTTCTCGTTGTACGAATGATCGGGCCTTGATGAATCCAGCGGCTGGAATACATTATCATTTACATGTTACGCCCATGGTCACGCCCTTAAATATGCACGGTCCAGAGGCTTCGCCCAGTGAGGTTAAACCATGGAGAGGAGAAATTCTGCCCAAAGAGAAACTTTGAGGGAGTGGTGGGGGCTGAAATCCTCATTTGTGAGGTGGGTAAAATTGAGGTGCTGTTTGACTTCGGTTTTTAAGCTGTCAAAGAGGTACACAAAAACGCTACACAGAAGAGGAGCTGTCAGACTCGCCGGTGTCGATCGGACTCCAGCTGAGGATCAGTGGGCCGAGCTCGTATGATTTATTTGTTTCTTAGTTTCTAAGCTTGATAACAGCCCATATCTGCTAAGAAAAATTAATTTAATTTAATTTAAAAAACAAAAAACAAAGTCACCATTCTTTAGCCTATACATCAAGAAAAAGTGGTCCAATATAAAACTCCACCCCGAAGCGCAGCAGCTCAGTGACAGGTGAAGTTGGATCTGACCCTGACGGGGACAGAAGAAGAGAAAGCTGGTATTAGCAAAGCTAAAAAAAAAAAAACAAACAGTGTACTGACTGAGCTAAGAAGGTACAGATAACTTATTAGAAATGAAGGATCAGCTCCTGACTGACTCCTCCATATCTTTGCAGGGCGCAGTTCTCTGGGCACCCGCTCCTCTGCGTCGGGACATCAAAGGCTCCATTAGCTGCCAGAGTAGTGTAGTGTGTAAGACAGCGTAGTGTTGCAGACTTTCTCCGAGTGTGAAGCAGAGTTTTTGCCCCCATCATTTTGCAACATATCCTCCTGCTTTTTTGCAACCTGAAGCAGCGCTCCACTGTGACACGTGCACGTGTGTGCACACTGATGAACACTTATCTAAAAATTTGTTCACTTTGGGATTAACCTACTGTAGCCTAATATATAATTTCACTTTTTTTGCAATGGGTCAGTTTTTAGTGCTGAATATATGGTTGCTTAAGCCTACATGACAGTTTGAGGTTTGTTTAATAGATATTTTTTAGGTTCTGCTGTGCTGCAATGCAAATACACACCAACTCAAACTTGCGTACACAAACTCAGTGCTTGTCATGAGATCTGAACGTTCACATGGAAACGGTTTTACGTACTGATTTACGTAGTACGATCATTTGATAAATGAGGGCCCATGTGATTAATGTGGATGTGACAAGCTTCTTACCCTGAAATGACCAACTCTCCATCAGAAGAGAAAGCACAGGACAGAACCGGAGCAGACTGTCCGCTGACAGTGTGAAGCAGCTTCATGATGCAGGCTCAGAACAAAAACACACAAACACACAGGCAAGATCATAGAAAAATAAGTTTAGGGTTGTGTTAGATCTGCTACAGACCCCCTGCTGCTGAGCATAAATACTAAAATTCAGT